>CM040625.1:20385918-20459480 GCA_022817965.1 Solanum lycopersicoides | reverse complement strand
CACATTCATTAACTTTAGCATATTAGCTCATCATACTTACTCACCCTTTTACGTGAATGTTCATTTCATTATATACCCATGCACTTGGCCTTTTAGTGTGTTTCACACCCTTACTTAACCCTCCTGGGTCACATCAATTCATCACATACATCTTAGGTTCACTTATTTTTAACGTACGCTGGACTTATGGACCCATACGTACAAGCCATGAGGCTTCATTCATAATTCGTCTAAGTGACTTATACTTACCCAAGATTATATGGTACAAGACTTATGCATCTTGTAAATATGCCAAGGTCTCAATTTCGATTCCTATAGGCATATTCATTAAATATTTAATCACGTAAGACTTATGTATCAATAGGAATTGGGCAAGGGAACCCAATTTTCGAATCCCTTGTATACACTTAGTCTTTTTTATAATTTTTGATTTGATTCTCGCTTGGGGACCCGAGATCGAATCCCCACACCTACACTTCCTTTCTTTCTTTCTTCACTTTGTCTTAAACATCTCGCTTGGGGACCCAAGATCGAATCCCCACGCCACATTCCTTTTATTTTCTTTTCTTTCTTAATTTTTCCGTTTAGATCGAGAGGATGTGGGATGATCCCCCACAACCTCATTTTTTCTTATTTAATTTTTCTCCTAACTTCCTTATCTATCCGAGAGGTTGTGGGTTCGATCCCCACACACCTCTTTTATTTATCTTCCCTTTTTCTTTGTTTCTTCACCAGCCTTACCCCATTTCGAATCCCCCTCACCTCACTTTAAATTTAAATTTTTCAGCAGCCTTCATATAGTGAGGTCTCGGGTTCAATCCTTGATGACCTCACATTTTAAAAATTATTTTAAATCTCCAATTCTTCAAGTAACTTAGCCGAAACCAAATTTCCAGCAATCTGGAAATTTGATCACGCTTTCCATCCATTTTCTCAACATTTTATATGGTAGATTTTAGGACAATTCATTGGACATTTCGTACGTTTATTTGTGCATTTTCGTGGTTACATTTGATCAAGAGGTTTCACTCAATTCAGCAACATTACACCACTTATGAACATCACGATTTACTTCAAGTAATTGCATACAAAACACAAGAATTTAACATGCATATTACACACTTCAACCCGTGACCAAAGTCACGGCATACACAATGACACACACGTTTAACACATAGTTTGGAAAGCATGCTTATTACTCACATAAATCCGAACATACATAAATGAACAAAATCATCACGAAAACACATCACATCCCTAAATTCTACCAGCAAAACATACCCAACCTACAAAATCGATGGAGCTAGTGACAGGGACATGCAACGGGGAACATTCCTAGTTTTCGGATTAGAATTCGACTGAATCCTAGGGGTCTCTTGGGAAAGGGACCAAGAGGAAAAACCCATACCTTTTGTCGATCAACACCCTCCAAATCTGCTCCAATGGCAGCCAACTCCCACGACACCAAAGCCTCACCACCAAACTTCAAGCACAACCCGTCAAGAACAATGTTTTTGCTTTTCGTTTTTAGTTTAGTTTTTCTTTTGATTTAGCGTTCAAGTTCTTCAAGAGTGATGAACTTTTGATTTTGTTCTTTTACTGATAATGAACGTGAGAATGAGAGTAAATAGGCGTGAGAAAAGAGTGGAGAATCTTGAGAATGAGAGTGGAGAGATTTATAGTAAGCTTAGGAGTAGGAGTCTTAGTTGAAGACTTAGTCAAACTAGGACTCCTTGCCATTTATTATTAAAAATCTGATTTTTTAAAGGCTTAGGTGAAATGACTAATCATCCCTTACTTAAATCAGATAATTAATATAAATTAATTAGATTTAACATTGCTTCCACCAAGGATCGAACCCGGGTGAAGCTTAACTTGCGAAAAGGGTCAAATTCGGCCAACCCTACCCGAATTTCCACCTTTTATATTAATTAATTAATTAATTAAATACTTAGGGTAATTACAATACTACCCCTAGCCTGGAAAAGACCATTTTACCCCTAGACCCTCCAAACTTAAGATTACCCTTTCAAGTCCGGTTAAGACTCATCCGGGTGAATCTTAATATTCGGGTGCCCTACATGGCTGGACCCAACCTTTCCTAGCTCAACTAACTCACCAAGTTAGTTGGCTTGGCTGGTGCATAGGTTCGAGGTCTGGTTCCACGCGCATCAAGCCGTGTACCCGGTCTAATCTAGGCATTCTAGGTACGTTTAGGCATTACTTAGCATAGTCATTTTGGGTGTTACATTATCCCCCCTTAGGAACATTCGTACCCGAATGACACTTCTAATTATCTAGCACAATGCCAGACATATCATAACATGAGTACTTACACAGTCAAAATAGCAACAAAGAATAGAGGAGATAAGGAAACTTAGACTTAAGAGTAGGAAGTCTAACCTCAAGAGCTGAAAAGATGAGGATAGCGGGATCTCATATCGGCTTCGGCCTCCCATGTAGCACCCTCAACAAGATGGTTCCTCCACAATACCTTCACTGTGGCAACCCTTTGTTTCTAGCCGCTTTACCTGCGGGTCAAAATCTACAGGAACCTCCTCATAGGACAAGTCTTCATCAACCCCCAAACATTCAAAGGTAGAATCGATGTTGGATCACCAAGACACTTCTTTAACATAGAGACATGAAAGACTGGATGAACAGAAGCTAGATCCAAAGGCAACGCCAACTCATAGGCCACCTCACCCCACGCTGCAGAATCTCGTATGGCCCAACGTACCTGGACTCAACTTCCCCTTCCTGCCAAACCTCATCACCTTTAATGGGTGATATCTTCAAGTATACCTGGTCACCAACATCAAACTCTAAGGGCCGCTTCCTGTTATCTACGTAAGACTTTGCCGACTGTAAGCAGTAGCAACCTGTCCCTAATCACCCTGACCTTCTCAAAGGCCTCATGAATGATCTGTGGACCCAAAATGGATGACTCTCCAACCTCGAACCACCCAACTGGAGACCTACACCTCCTACCATATAGTGCCTCAAACGGTGCCATCCCAATGCTAGAGTGATAGATGTTATTGTACGAGAACTCTATCAATGGCAGATGGTCATCCAACTACCTCTGAAGTCGATCACACACGCCCTCAACATGTCCTCCAATGTCTGGATGGTGCACTCTGCCTGCCCATCTGTCTGAGGATGGAAGGCAGTACTGAGCTTTACCTGCGTGCCTAAGCTCTTCTGGAAGGATCTCCAGAAATGCGAAGTGAACTTGAGCTCCTCTATCTGAAATGATAGACAAAGGAATCCCATTCACCTCACAATTTCATCAATGTAGAGTCTCGCATAATCCTCGGCCCTGTAAGTAGACTTCACAAGGATAAAGTGGGCAGACTTAGTCATCCTGTCCATAATAACCCATATGGAGTCATGCTGCCTCCTAGTCCTCAGAAGACCAACCACGAAGTCCATGTTAATGGCCTCCCACTTTCAAGTCGGAACCTCATAATCTGAGTGAGACCACCAGGCTTAAGGTGTTCCGCCTTAACCTGCTGACAATTCGAACACTTGGACACATACTCACAATGTCCTTCTTCATTCCATCCACAAATAGATCTACTTGAGGTCATGATACATCTTGGTGGAACTGGATGTATTGAATAATTAGAACCATGGGCCTCTGCAACAATCTTGGTCTGCAAATCATCCACGTATGGTACACACAGCCTGTACTGGTACTAATTATGCCGTCACCTCCCAAAGTAAAGGACTCATTCATCTTTATCAGCACTGAGTCCTTCAACTCCATCAACACAGGATCAAGATGCTCACCCTTCTTGACTTCAACTACCAAGGATGATTCAGAAGTAGGATGAACTGAGACACCCCCACTAGTAGAAGCCATCAACCGCACACCCAGTCTGGCTAGTCTGTGCAGATCCTTGACTAACTCTTTTTTCCCATCATCAATGTGGGTTGTACTCCCCATGCTCAACCTGCTCAAAGCATCAGCTACAACATTTGCCTTCCCTGGATGGTAATGGACACTCATGTCATAGTCCTTCAACAGCTCCAACCATCTCCGCTAACGTATATTCATCTACTTCTGCGTGAACACGTACTGGAGACACTTGTGGTCTGTGAACACATCCACATGCACCCCGTACAAGTAGTGCCTCCATAGCTTCAATGCAAATACCACAACTGCCAACTCCAGGTCATGAGTGGGATAATTTTTCTCATAAACCTTGAGCTGTCTGAACGAATAGGCTATCACCTTACCACCCTGCATAAGAACACAACCCAAATCAACCCTAGATGCGTCACAATAAACAGTGTAATTCTCACCACATTTAGGCAACGTAAGTAGTGGGGCTGAAGTGAGTCTGTCCTTGAGCTCCTGGAAACTCTTATTAAAAGTCTCCACCCATTCGAACTTGTCTTTATTCTTCGTCAAAGTTGTCATTGGGGCAGCAATGGAAGAAAAACCCTCCACGAACCTGCGGTAGTAACCAGCGAATTCCAGAAAGCTACGGATATCGGTGGGAGTAAGAGGTCTTGGCCAGTTCTTAACAGCCTCAGTCTTTGTGGGTTCCACCTCCACACCCTGATCAGACACAACATGATCCAAGAAGGTCATTGATCTAATCCAGAATTCACACTTGCTGAATTTGGCATACAGCTGATGTTGTCTAAGTACCTGCAAGGTTAGTCTCAAATGCTATTCATACTCTTCTTTGGTATTAGAATAGATGAGGATGTCATCAATGAATACTATGATGAAAGAATCAAGGTATTCACAGAAGACTCGGTTCATGAGGTCCATAAATGCAGCTGGTGAATTAGTGAGACCAAATGACATGACTAGGAACTCATAATGACCATAACGGGTACGAAAGGTTGTCTTTGGGATATCTTCATCCCTAACCCTAAGCTGATGATACCCGGAACGAAGATCAATCTTCGAGAAGAAACTAGACCCTTGGAGCTGATAGAATAAGTCATCTATTCTGGGAAGTGGATACCTGTTCTTTATAGTGACTTTGTTGAGCTGCCGATAATCGAAACACATCCTATGGGTTCCATCTTTCTTTTTCACAACTAGCACTGGAGCACCCCAAGGGGATATGCTCAGCTGAATGAAGACCTTATCACTGAGATCTTTTAACTACAGCTTCAACTCTTTGAGTTCAGCGGGAGACATTCTGTAGGGAGGAATTGAAATGGGTTTGGTATCGGGATCTAGGTCGATACCAAATTCAATCTCTCGAGGGGGAGGGACTCTAGGCAAATCATCGGGGAAAACATCTTGACACTCATTCACTACAGGCACAGAGTCTATGGAAGAATGTCATGATCTAGATCATTGACACTCACAAGATGGCATAACAATCCCTTGGACAACATTTTATTAGCCTTTAGGTTCAAAATCAACGGACTTGAGCGACTCGAATTGTACCCCTCCCAGACCAGCTCTACTTCATTAGGGAAACGGAATCGCACAACCCTACTACGGCAATCCATGAAGGCATAACATTTATTGAGCCAGTCCATACCAAGTATAATATCGAAGTCATTCATGGGTAACTCAACAAGGTCTGCACACATAGTCTTACCACATACTACTATTTGGCAGTCTTTATAAAACCTATAAGCTCTCACATTTTCTCCTAAGGGAATACTAACTACAATAGGATCATACAAAACCTCAGGTAGTGTTTCAAAAGTAAGAGCAAGCAAGGGAGTCACAAAAGAAAGCATACACCCTGGACCAAGTAAAGCATAAACAAAGGTTGAGAAAACTTGTAGCATACATGTGACCACATCAGCAGACTTCTCCTGCTCCTCCCTGCCCTTCAAGGCGTAGAATTTGTTCCTCTTAGGAGGCTCGGTTGCAGTAGCATTCTGGGGATTAGGCCTAGGCTGAGCATTACCTCCAGCCTGACCCCTATTCTGTGGACAATCCGTGACCATGTGTCCTCTCTTTCCGCAATCGAAGCAGGCATTTGTGCCTAGTCTGCACTCTCCACTGTGAATGCGGCCACACATGCCACATTTCTTTCTGGGACGCTGCACATCACCTCCATTGCCCTTCTTGTGCTCGGGTCTGCCTCCTCTGGGTGCTGCACTCCTCTGATAGTTAGAGTTCCCTGAACTATGATGCCCCTTCTTAAATCTGGGTTGATCACGAACTCCAAAAGTGCTCCTGCCACCACCTCTGCTGGAACCTGTCTTGTCAGAAGGGTTAGGCCTCCTGACCTCACGGACTCTCCTCTTCTTCATGCTGTCCTCAACCTGCTGGACATGCACCATCACCCTGGAAAAGTCCATACTGTCATGAAGCATCGCAGCCCGACACTCCTCCTCCAATTCCTCTGAGATTAATGTAAGGAACCTGCTCATCTCATCCCTGTTTTTCGACAAAAGAGAAGTGGCATACCTGGACAATTTAACGAATTTCAGGGAATACACCCTTACAGTCATCAAGCCTGCTTAATGTTGATGAACTCTTCAACCTTAGCCTCTCTCATCTCTCTGGGAAGAACCTCTCCAGAAAGGTTGTCTTAAACAGCTCCCATGTGATCGGACCTCCGCCCAACACCCTGCTATCCTGCCACATCTTGCACCAAGCCTGTGCAACACCCTTTAGCTGGTACGCGGCCACCTCAGCTTTCTCAATCTCCGTGGCCCACATCGCCACCAGAATCTTCTAGACCTCCTCCACGAACTCTTGATGATCCTCGGCAGTCTTAGATCCTGTAAAGATTGGAGGATTCATCCTCATAAAATCCCGCAACCTGTTTGCCATGTTGTGGGCTGGTGGATTCTCCCGCTGAACCTCCTGTCTATTGGCGTGGGCCATCATAGCCTGAGCCTGCACAGTAATGGCTTGAGCCATCTCTGCCAAAGATGTCCGCACCTCTGCATTAGTCAACCCAGCTGGGTTAACTGGCATGGCCACTCCTGCAGCTGGAGCCTGGGGTGGAACTTGGTTGTCCCCAACAGCTGCTCCTACTATTCTGCAACCAGTGTTTCCCCTTGTGTTTATTTTCAGAAAACATAAGAATAGATGTTAGATACGCTCATAACACCAAGAAATCAGACATTAAGGAAAGCACGATAAGATCAGAAGAAGGGAAATTTTCCTACGCATCATGTAGTCTCTAATTCATGATAGTGGTTCACTTCACCACCATAAGTTAGAAACTACTCGATGTGGTTGATGTGAACTTATTATCCTTGGAACTTAACCTAATGCTCTAATACCATGTTTATCACGACCGGGGTCTAGACACTAGTCTAAACCGGCGTTGTTGACCTCTCAGAGGTCGCAGAAAAGCCTACATACGTCATCATTACATTGTATAGGTTAATTTTAGCAGAAAATTTAAAACGTTTGTTTTCTTTGAAGTATACATAGACTTCATAGTAAGAATTGCAATATATATCACATCAGTTCACGACAACCATCTACTAATGAGATATTCAAATGAAGGAAATAGTTCATAACTGCATAAATATAAAGTTGCAGAAATGGCACCAATACAACGTCTGAAATAAGTAAGAAAGAAATGCTAGTGGAACACTCTCCACTAGCTCATGCCTACGTCTAAGCTAGAATATAAAAGATAAACATCCTCGAAAGCATGAGGGCCTACCAAGTCCGAATGAATGCTCCATGTCCGGATAGCTTCAACGTAGTCTCGTAAGCTCTAGCGTCCACCTGCACCTACACCTAAAAGTAGAGTATTGTATGGGATTAGTACAGACTTGTAATAAGTATGGGTGTATGCATGTACACACCAAGTACATGCATCATTAAGGAAAGCTCTCTCCTAACGATATGAGTTATGGAAAGCCCAGTCAGTTGGACTTGCCAAATTGGATTAGGAAAGTCATGCTATTAGAGTAACATGCATCTTCTTTTCGTATTACACACATCACATAAAAAAATTCATATATCACATACATATATCACATATCATTCGTTCATATGCCATGAGACCTTGGAATCATGGACTTAACATTAGGACTTCCCAAAATGAGGGCTCAACATTTGGGACCTCAACTAGGGAGCCTTCTTTAGCAAACACAGAGTCTGCTTCATTCATTCATACATACTTCACTTTCATTCATTCATAGGCTGGTACAAACACCAGCTATACCTAGGATGTAGTTTAAGATTCTCATCGGGTTCACTGTGCAATGATCAAGAAAGACCTAGTGTCATTACTTGAGTCTAGTTCACTTCTTGATTATCCTAACCAAACACCTTTGGTATCATTAATTTCATTTTGTGCATTACTGAGGTTGTCCTCATTCTTTCTTTGGGAACTTTAACTTTAACCCACATAGATCATGTGAGCTCCATGAAATCCAGTGTGTACCCTACACCTAAAAGAGGTGGAATCACCGGCCAAAGTGAACCCAAAACATGCTAGCGTATATAGGGAATTGAACCCTGCTAGATCCCTATGTTGGCTTCATAGGTTCAAAGACTAGGAGATATAAGGAGACCCATACCCGCCTAACGGACAGTCTCATCTCATGAGATTTACACGAATATCAGCCTTCCCGAAAGAAGGAATCGCGACTCATAGCTAGCCTATCGGTGCTCCGTATAAAGTTCTATTACGTTCATCTCACACATCATAGAAGCTGACTTCTAGAATGAGGGCATCATTGCTCATTAGATGATTTCTCATCTCATCATTAGTAGTAAGTGCGTATTGATCTCAATACTTTTATTAGAGTGTTTCTTAGAGATTGATCTCTTCATTAACTTTACACTCTCATAGGTGTGTACGTTATTAGTAACACTTAATTAGGCTCATATGAGATTGATCTCATCTTTCATATTAGCCTCTTATCATGTTGTCACCACATTCATTAACTTCTGCATATTAGCTCATCATAATTACTCACCCTTTTTACGTGATTGTTCATTTCATTATATGTCAATGCACTTGGCGTTTTAGTGTGTTTCACACCCTTACTTAACCCTCCTGGGGTCACATCAATTCATCACATACATCTTAGGTTCACTTATTTGTAACGTACGCTGGACTTATGAACCCATATGTACAAGCCATGAGGCTTCATTCATAATTCATCTAAATGACTTATACTTACACAAGATTATATGGTACAAGACTTATGCATCTTGTAAATATGCCAAGGTCTCAATTTCGATTCCTATAGGCAACATTCATTAAATATTTATTCACGTAATACTTATGTATCAATACGGAATTGGGCAAGGGAACCGAATTTCGAATCCCTTGTATAACACTTAGTCTTTTTTTATAAATTTTTGTTTTAGATTTCTCGGCTTGGGGACCCGAGATCGAATCCCCACACCTACACTTCCTTTCTTTCTTTTCTTCACTTTGTCTTAAACATCTCGGCTTGGGTACCCAAGATCGAATCCACACGCCCACATTCCTTTTATTTTCTTTCTTTCCTTAATTTTTCCGTTTAGACCGAGAGGATGTGGGATCGATCCCCCACAACCTCATTTTTCTTTTGTTTAATTTTTCTCCTAACTTCCTTATCTATCCGAGAGGTTGTGGGTTCGATCCCCACACACCTCATTTTATTTATCTTCCCTTTTCTTTTGTTTCTTCACCAGCCTTACCCCATTTTGAATCCCCCTCACCTCACTTTAAAATTTAAATTTTTCAGCAGCCCTGATATAGTGATGTCTCGGGTTCAATCTTTGATGACCTCACTTATTTTAAAAAATATATTTAAATCTCCAATTCTTCAAGTAACTTAGCCGAAACCAAATTTCCAGCAAGTCTGGAAATTTGATTACGCTTTCTAGTCCATTTCCTCAACATTTTATATGGTAGATTTTAGGATAATTCATTGGATATTTCGTACGTTTATTTTGTGCATTTTCGTGGTTACATTTGATCAAAAGGTTTCACTCAATTCAGCAACATTACACCACTTATGAAAATCACGATTTACTTCAAGTAATTGCATAAAAAACACAAGAATTTAACATGCATATTACACACTTCAACCCGTGACCAAAGTCACGGCATACACAATGCACACACACGTTTAACAAATAGTTTTAGAAATCATGCTTATTACTCACATAAATCCGAACATACATAAATGAACAAAATCATCACGAAAACACATAACATCCCTAAATTCTACCAGCAAAACATACCCAACCTACAAAATCGATGGGAGCTAGTGACAGGGACATGCAACGGGGAACATTCCTAGTTTTTGGATTAGAATTCGACTGAATCCTAGGAGTCTCTTGGGAAAGGGACCAAGAGGAAGAAAACCCATACCTTTTGTCGATCAACACCCTAAAAATCTGATCCAATGGCATCCAACTCCCACGACACCAAAGCCTCACCACCAAACTTCAAGCACAACCTGTCAAGAACAATGTTTTTGCTTTTCGTTTTTAGTTTAGTTTTTCTTTTGAGTTTTAGCGTTCAAGTTCTTCAAGAGTGATGAACTTTAGATTTTGTTCTTTTACTGATAATGAACGTGAGAATGAGAGTAGATAGGCGTGAGAAATAGAGTGGAGAATCGTGAGAATGAGAGTGGAGAGATGTTATAGTAAGCTTAGTAGTAGGAGTCTTAGTGTAAGACTTAGTCAAACTAGGACTCCTTGCCATTTATTATTAAAAATCTGATTTTTTAAATGATTAGGTGAAATGACTAATCATGCCCTTACTTAAATCAGATAATTAATATAAATTAATTAGATTTAACATTGCTTCCTCCAAGGATTGAACCTGGGTGAAGCTTAACTTGAGAAAAGGGTCAAATTCGGCCAACTCTACCCTAATTTTCCACCTTTTTATATTAATTAATTCATTAATCAAATACATATGGTAATTACAATACTACCCCTAGCCTGGAAAAGACCATTTTACCCCTAGACCCTCCAAACTTAAGATTACCCCTTTCAAGTCCGGTTAAGACTCATCCGGGTGAATCTTAATATTCGGGTGCCCTACATGGCTGGACCCAACCTTGCCTAGCTCAACTAACTCACCAAGTTAGTTTGCTTGGCTGGTGCATTGGTTCTGAGGTCTGGTTCCACGCGCATCAAGCCATGTGGACCCGGTCTATTCTAGGCATTTTAGGTACGTTTAGGCATTACTTAGCCTAATCATTTTCAGGTTGTTACAGTTATACCACATAAAGTATCCTCAACCACGTTGGCCTTGTCGAGGTGGTTGAGAACACTCATGTCGTAATCCTTCAAAAGTTCCAACCATCGTCTTTGTTGGAAATTCAACTCCTTTTGAGTAAACACATATTGAAGACTCTTGTGGTCAGTAAATATATACACATATAAACGATATAGGTAATGTCTCCATATTTCAAAGCAAACACTACGGCCGCTAATTCAAGGTCATCAGTTGCATAGTTCTTATCGTGCACCTTGAGTTTTCTAGAGGCACAAACTATCACCTTACCATGTTTCATAAGGACACAACCCAAAACAACTCCAGAAGCATCATTATACACCACAAAACCCTTGGTAACCACCGGTAAGGTAAAAATCGGATTGGAGGTAGGATATCTTTAAATTCTTGGAAGCTCCTTTCACAAGCCTCCGACCACTCAAACTTAACCTTAAATTGAGTTAGTGTTGAAAAATGAGATTCATAAATGTAAACCCATTGACAAACCTTCTATAGTACTGGCTAGACCCAAGAAACTTCTAATATTTGTTGGAACCAAAGGTCTAAGCCAATTTTGAACCATTTTCGTCTTTATTTGATCGACCTATATACCCTCACTTGAGATGATATGACCAAGAAACGCAACCAATCCAAATTTAAATTCACACTTACTATATTTAGGAAAGAGTTGGTGTTCCTTGAAGACATGCTATACTGCCCTCAAATGGCCCATATGCTCATCCCCACTCTTAGAATACACCGTGATATCATCAAAGAAGACAATTACAAAAGAATCAAGGTAATTCTAAATGACTGTATTCATAAGGTCCATAAAAGCCTCTGGGCATTTGTTAACCCTAAAAGACATGACTAGGAACTCATAATGACCATACCTAGTTCGGAAAGACTTTTTAGGAATGTCTTCACCTCTCACACTAAGTTGGTGATATCCCGACCTCAAATCAATTTTTGAAAAGTAACTCACACCTTGGAGTTGATCAAATTAATCATTGATCATAAGGAGAGGATAACTATTCTTTGTGGTAACCTTGTTCAATTGACGATAATCAATGCACATCCTAAGGGACCCATACTTCTTTTTCAAAAGCAACACCGGATCTCCCATTAGAGAAATTCTTGGTTGAATAAAACACTTGTCAAGCAAATCTTTGAGTTGAGCCTTAACCTCTTTCAATTCTGCCGGAGCCATCCGATAAGGAGGAATTCAAATGGGATTCGTATCCGGCAATAAGTAAATATAGAAGTCTATTTCCCGTTCAAGAGGAATTCAGGTAATCCATCGGGATATACATCCAAAAAATCCTTCTATATGGGGACCTACTCTAAAGGATGAGTTTCGGAGTCTAGGTCCTTGAACCTCACAATATGGTAGAGAAACCCCTTAGAGATCATCTTACAAGCACTTAGAAATGAAATGATTTGACCCCTAGGGATCGAGTTTCCCCTCTTCAACTCTTAGAAGGGTTCATTAGGAAATTGCAACTTAATTACCCTCGATCTACAATCAATGTAAACAAAACAAGCATGCAACCAAATCATTCCCAAGATGACATCAAAATCGACCATCTCAAGTTCTACAAAATTGACAAAAGTAACTCCATTGGACAACATTCTAGGATAATTCCTATAGACTCTTTTATCAACAACCGAATCACCCACCGAGGTAGAAACCAAAAAAGGTTCAATTAAGACATTGGGTGACACATCAAACTTTATGGACACTAAAGGAACTGTAAAAGATAAAGTGGCACCCGGATCTTGTAAAGCATAGACATCAATATAAAAGTCTTGTAACATACCGGTGACAACTTTGAGAGATTCCTCTTGATCACTTTAGAGCGGAAAGCATAGAAGTGGTTCTTTTTAGGATCGTTAGAACTAGGACCGCTTGCTTGAGCATGGCTACACGACTTCTCTTAATCCCTTACCATATCACAATCCCTCACCTTATTTCCACTCTTTCCACAATCGAAATAGTTATGTCCCAAGTAGACATTCAACCACATTCTTGTTACCACACTTGGTAAAAGTAGGTTTCTTTCTTGGTGAATCACCACCTTTTCCCTTTTGGGACCTAGTGTTATATACCCTATCATTTCTTTCCTTGGAGAAATTCGAAGGAAATTGGTTGGAGAACCTCTTCTTGAACACAGTTCTATCTTTAATTTCCAACCTTCCCTTAGAAGTACCTCCTTCAAAAGAACTTTTCCTCTTAGCACCCCTATTCTTCCACTTAAGCCTACTCTCCTCAACTTGTTGAGCATGCACCATCAAACGAGAAAATTCCATGTTTTCATAAAGCATCACCGAACGATATTCTTTAACTAGATCATCGGACACTTCGGTCACAAAACGGATCATTTCATCCCTCGGGATTGACACCAAAGAAGAGGCATACTTAGACAACTTGGTGAAATTTAAAGAATACTCAAATACACTAATTCATCCTTGATGAAGGTTGATAAACTCATCCAACTTAGCCTCTCTTCTTTATTTGGAAGAATATTATAAGAAAATATCTTCTAAACACTTGCGAACTCACGAGACCCGCTCTCAAAGACCTATTATCCCTCCATTGAGTATACCAAGTTTGAGCCACATCCTTGAGTTGATAAGCGGCTAGCTTGGCCTTCTCATTAGAACACCCCCCATAGAGTACAAGATCTTATAGACCTCATTAAGAATGTCTTGGGGGTCTTCATTCACCTTAGACCCAAAAAACATTGGCGGGTTCAACCTAGTGAAGTCTCTTAAACGATAAGCCATGGTACTAGCATTTTGGTTCAGGCGGGGTCCAACTTCCCAATTTTCTTGAGTCTTCATACCTTGGACTTTCGTAGTTAAGGATTGTGCTTGAGTAGTCATGCCTTGAGAAAAATTTAGAAAAGCCAACCTTATCTCTCCTTCCTTCATAGCCAGAGGATTGACCAAAGCTTGGTCTCCCTAATGAAGTTGTTCTTAAGGAGGAGCTTGATTGCCTAATGGAGGAGCTTGGTTGTATTGGGTAGGAGCTCCACTATAAATCTCTTCTTCAACTCTTCTAGTGGTTTCCCTTCTAGTTGTGATAGTTTATAACCATAATAACAGTGTTAGATGAAAAGGACACATAGAGTTAAGACTCTTGAGGCTCGACATAGGATTACCAAGAAGGTGAGAATTTCCTAAGAATCATATAGCCTCTTAATCATATTTATGGTGCGTTGATAATTATGAACGAGACTCTACATAGACGTGATTTAGTGAGACGTAAATCCTAAGATTATTTCACCTCATGCTCTGATATAAAGTTTTCCACGACCTGAGAGAACCCCCTAGATGTAATCGGTGTCCTCGTCCTCGTAGAGGCCTTAGACTACCCCTTAGAATACATCATGACATATCATAGGTAGAGAAAATGCAGAAAATTTAAAGCTTTTACATAGTGAAGTATACTTAGACTTCTCACATATCATATATGTAGTTAAAATAGAATCCTCACTTATGAAGTTTACGTATATTTCTCATTCATGCAATATAGACAATATTAAGTAGTCTAGTACTTGTCTCATATATAGCCATCTAAAAGAGTATTACAAGTTTGGACATAGCATTTATACGATTATAATATGCAACATATAGGCTTACAACAATAATCTTAAAGATAAGGAAAGACCAAATGTCTTTAGACATAAGCAAACTGCTAAGATAGAAAATGGAACCATACTCAAAGATTGTGGACTCACCAATAACTTGGGTAAACGTCCAAGTCTTCTTGAAAATAGCCTTGAAACACCTCAACGGCCCGAACCTACATATTTGTAGAAATGGAAGAAATATGGGTTACTAAACCACATGTACTGAGTATGGATATATTCAAGTAAACCATTTGAAGACATGCACAAAAGGGACCATTTCATTACAACCATGCTAAGTCGTTTTCAAAGCCTTTATGCATACACAAGAGCATATACAAGCCAATGGTCAAAACAACACAAAGACATATTAATATATACAAGAATAACATCATCATAAAGTCACATCAACATTTCATGTTGAATTTTTCATATCGTCAAAACATACAAGACCCTTAGCAACAATCTCATCCCAATCGTACAAGTTCAATGCTCATGGGAAACCCCAAACCCCACACAATCAAGTAAACAAGAAAAGAGAACATAAGTAATGTCTTGCTTCATATAACATAATATCATGTATAGTCATCTTCATATATAGCAATTTAGACCAATATAATGTTCATCAATGTAACCAACATCATATAGGAGAAAAATCATATAGAAGCAATATTATACATTTCGTGATATAATAAGTGCATAATAACATCCTCCTAGGACTCCCCTCAAGTCCAACTTGTGCAAGGTATAGGTAGATTTTCATACCCCTACCTACACTAAGAAGAACCCGTTAAGTCACTTTAGTGTTAATTTTTATTAGTTGATTCATTCATTTTTAATTTTGGGAACAATCGTCTTAACTGACAATAGACCATGTGAGCTAAACATGAAATCCTGTGTCATGAAACCCTACACCAAAAAAAGGTGCTTTACTTGAAAAGGTAGAACCAAAACATGAACATAGCGTTCTAGGTGGATCCACTAGCTAGTATTCCTAATTGGGCACATAGTTAAGGAACTAGGAGATATACTAGAAACCTTTTTTATGCATATTTGCATTGTCATCTACATCTCATCAGAACAATAGTGAACCTACCTTCCCTCTTGTGAAGGGATGTCACACCCCTAAAATACTAGACCATGATTTACATGTCGATACATCATTACTTAATTACTATAAGGTGTTTTATTCTCATTTTGGTTACTTTAGATTTTGTGATTATTGTAAACATGCCTAACATAAGTGTTATCATAATTTAAGGTATTGTATGGGGGTGTTTATGTAAATTTACTAATTTGAATTTCATATAAGAAGAAAGTTTTGATATCAAGAATATATATATGTATGCAATTTGGGGCAGATCACAATTTTATTGGGCAGCACCTTTTGGTGTCATCTGTCCATGTGATGAAGATCATTGTGTAGATATATATTTCGCACCTACTCTTGTGAATTTGTATCACTTGAAGTATAGGAACCTTAGAACATTAGATAAAGATTTGTTCTTCAAAATCAAGCGAAAAACTAGCTCCTTTTGGCTGAATTCGACACACACACCTCATTTTTGTAAGTGGTAAAGAATTTATTTTAATACTGGGTAGTGTTTGGTAGTTTTATCACATATCGTTCAATATAACTTTGTTTACAGTGAGTAAATATGTTTTGGAAAGATAATTCGTAATTCTAAAACTCCTAAGTTCATGGAAAACGCTAAATTTGCTGTTATATATTATAAATATGGGACACAACATAGGATAAGTTTTGTCCAAGTTCTGGAATTAGAAACGCTGTTTGTACAACTGTTAGTGTATATACATCTTTCATGAAGGATATAAAGTCTAGTTTTGCCGTTTTCTCTTTCAAATCTTTGTTGTGACATGAGACATTAAGCTGTCTTGAATCACTGTACTGGAACCAATAGTCGTTTTTGTAAAGGCTAAGCATACTTGTGATGGTTATCCTATTTTACTTTGAAAATTATTATATACTAGTAATTAAAGTGTCACGACTGGAATCTAGACCCCAGACGAGACCAGCGTCATTGACCTCTCAGAGGTCGCAGACAAGCCTACTTACGTCATTCTTACTTTACATAGGTTAATTTTTAGAGGAAAATTTGATACTTTTTGTTTCTAAACATTTCTTACTAAACATTTCTAATACATTCGTAATTCGTTCAACATCAACCATCTAGTCATTAAGAGATAATCAAATGAAAGAAATAGTTCAATAACATAATTGTATAATTGCCAAAATGGCACCCATACATAGTCTGAATAAAATAAGAAAGAAACGCTAGTGGAACATGCTCCACTAGCTCAACTCCTAAACTAAGCTAGAACATAAACAGTAGCATCCTCGAAAGCATGAGGACCTACCAAAAACCGGATGAATGCTGGACGTCCGGATAACTGCAGCGATGATCCTGTAGCTCTACCGTCCACCTGTGCCTGCACCTAAAATAGTAGAGTTTGTATAGGGTTAGTACACACTTGTACTAAGTATGGGTATATGCAAGAACACACCAAGGACATGCATGAGAAAGAATAGCTCTTTCCTAACAACATGATTTTTGGAAGTCAAGTCAGTGGACTTGCCAAATTTAGATTAGGAAAGTTAGTGAACTTTCCAAATTTGGATTAGGAAAGTCAGTGAGCTTTCCAAATACGGATTAGGAAAGTCATTCCATGAGAGTAACATGCATCATCATACTTATCATATTGCACACATCACATAACATATTACACATATCACATATCATATTGCATATAGCACATAACATCTTTCATATCATTCATTCATATGCCATGAGACCTTGGAATCATGGACTTAACATTAAGACTTTCCAAAATGAGGGCTCAACATATGGGACCTCAACTAGGGAGTCTTCATTAGCAAACACAGAGTCTGCTTCGTTCATTCATACGTACTTTACTTCATTTCGTACATAGTCCAGTGTAACCACCGGTTATACCTAGGATGTAGTCTAAGACTTTCATTAGGTTCGTTGTGCAATGACCAAGAATGACCTAATGTCATTACTTGAATCTAACTCACCGTTTGATTATCCTATCCTAACACCTTTGGTATTCATTCATTTCATTAGGTGCATCATTTGAGGCTGGCCTCATTCATTCATTGGGAACTTTAACTTTAACCTACATAGATCATGTGAGCATCATGAAATCCAGTGTCTCCCCCACACCGAAAAGAGGTGGAATCACTGGACAAAGTGATCCAATAACATGCTAGCGTACATGGGAATTTAACCCCGCCAGATCCCTATATTGGCAGTATAGGTTCGAAGACTAGGAGATATAAGGAGACCCATACCCGGCAAGCCGGACAGTCTCATCTCATGAGAGTTACGTGAACCTCCGCCCTTCCCGAAAGAAGGCATCACCACTCATAGCTAGTCTATTGGTGCTTAGTATAAAGTTCTATTTCATTCATCTCATACGTCATGGAAGCTAACTTCTAGTATGAGGACATCATAGCTCATTAGATGATTTCTCATCTCATCATTCGTATTAAGTGTGTTAAGCTCAATACTCTCATTAGAGTGTTCATAGAGACTGGACTCTTCATTATCTTACACTCTCATAGGTGAATACATGTTGGTAACCTTTACTTAGGCTCATTTGAGATTACTCTCATCATTTACATTAGCCTCATATCATGTTGTCACACATTCATCATCATTTGCATCTTTGTTTTTCTTAGTTATTCACCTCTTATTACGTCTATGTTCATTTCGTCATATGCCAATGCACTTGGCCATTTGGTGTGTCTCACACCCTTACTTAACCCCTCTAGGGTTCATCATTCCATTTCATACATCTTAGGTTCACTTACTTTTGAACGTATGTTAGACTTATGAGTCTAAACACACAAGCCATGAGGCTTCATTCGTAGTTCGTTAAGTAATTCTTACATTCCTAAGATTATGTAGTACAAGACTTATGTATGTTGTAGTTATGCCAAGATCTTGAATTGATCTAAGTAGGTGGCATTATTCTTGGATGATTTGTTCACGTATGACTTATTAATCAAACGGAAGTTTGAGCAAGGAATCCCAAGTCTTGAATCAATTGAATGTCATTTACATTATTAATAGATTTTATTCTAATAGTCATAACATTTTATCTCTAAGTCAAATCACAATGTTTACATTGAAGGTTTACTTTTCTACTTAAAATCTCTCTTTCATTGGCCGATGGGTTGTGGGTTCAAGCCCCCACAACCCCATTTTCGTTTTTCTTTTATTTATTTCAGTTCATGTGAGGCTTTGGGACCCGAGGTCGAGTCCCCTCAGCCACACTCAATTCTCCTTTAATTTCCCTTCCCTTCCATTCGCATAAGGCCGAGAGGTTGTGGGATCGAACCCCCACAACCTCTTTATTTTATTCTCCTTTTTGTAAGTTGACTATTTGAGTTGACTGTGAGGTTGTGGGGTCGAATCCCTACAGCCTCATTTCACTTTGATTTTTATCTCCCTCATCCGCATAGAGGTCGTGGGTTCGATTCCCACGCCTCTCATATTTTTTCTTTATTTTTCCTTTTCTTTGGTTTCTAACCGAGAGGGTGTGGGTTCGAATCCCACCCCTCTCATTTCTTTTTTTCTTTTTCTTCACACTTATTACCCAGCCAAGATAGGTTCGAATCCCCCTCACCATACAAATTTTTTTCTTCTTTAATTTTTTTGGGGGATTTTAAAGGGGTGAGGTCTCGGGTTCGACCACCAATGACCTCACCTATTTTTCTTTATTTTTCTTAACCTTCTAATCAACTTAAATTTGGCAGAGATATATCAACATAATGCTGGACATTTAAGGCAACTTCATTACTCATTTTTATCTCCATTTGTTCGTGAATTTATAGAGCAACACATAGTTCATTTGGTGCATTCTTTAATACATTTTTTTCACGAATTCTTAACCAAGATGTTTACTCCTCAATTCAGCCACACTTCATGTCACATGAACATCACATTTTACTTCAATTAGTGTACATAAAACAACAAACAAAACATTAACAAAATCAAGCCTCTAGGCCGAGACTCAAACATGCCATACACATTTTTTTTTCTTAATTCGAACACACACATGGTTGTCTTTTCATGAATTAACGTACATCCAATACATTAACATTTAGCACAAACATCACATAATCCTAAGTCTACCAGCATTCATACCAACCTACATTCGTTGGGAGCTAATGACAGGGACATGCAACGGGGGAAACAACCTTAGTTTTTGAGCCGAATATACTGAGTCCTAGGGGTCTCTTGGGAAAGGGACAAAGAGTAAGAAGACCCATACCTTTGTTTTCTTGTTAAATGTCCAGAATGATGCCCAAGAATTCCTCCACAAATCAGCCCACACACCCAAAGTCACACCTTACCCGACTAGTGTAGTACGTTCTGCTTAACGTTACCGGGTTGCTTTCTCTTTTGTGTTTCTATCTTTCAAGTTCTTGATGAACTGTTGCCTTTTCTTGGTTTTTCTTTTGCTGATTGTTTTATCAGTTTGAAGACAAGAAAATAGAGTGAAAGAGAGAGAGAAATCGTGCAAGAGAGAGTGGGGGAAATGGGAGATAGAAGTCTAGTAGAAGTAGGACTTTGTAGGTATGAATTAGTCAACTTAATAATTAATCAAAATTAATAAAAATCTGATTTCTTTTTCCTAAATCAGCTAATATTAATTATTTATTAAAAACTAAGTTAACACATTAAAATAAAAGCAAGTTAAATCTTGCTTCTAGTGGGGCTCGAACCCGAGTGACCCCATTTGCGACAAATGGGTCAATTCGGGTTGCCCCACCCGAAATACCTTAAAGAAATAAATTAATTAATTAATTAATTAATTCCTCAGGGTAATTACAATATTACCCTTGGCTTGGAAAAGACCATTTTACCCTTGGACTCTCAAAACTTAAGATTTCTTCTTTTGAGTCCGGTAAAAACTCTTTCAATTAAATCTGCATTTTCGCGAGCCTCACATGGTTGGTTCCAACCTTTCCAAGCTCAATTAACTCCCCAAGTTAGTTGGCTTGGTCGTAGTAAGGGTTCTGAGGTCTGGTTCTTCGCGTATCAATACGTGTGGACCTTAGTCTAATTGCATGCATTCTTGAAAAACCTAAGTCTTGATCCTATTCATATTTAGGGTTGTTACATTATCCCTCACTTAGGAACATTCGTCCCCGAATGACACTACTACTTCATGTTGTAATGCCAGTCAGGTCGTAATAAAAGCACTATACACAGTCAATCAATAGCAACAAATTACGGGGAGGTAAGGAAGCATAGGTTTAAGAGTATAAAGTCTAACCTCGAGAGCTGAACAGGTGAGGGTAACGGGCCCTCATGTCGGCCTCAGCTTCCCACGTAGCACCCTCAACAAGATGATTTCTCCACAATACTTTCACTGTGGCAATCTCCTTGTTCCTCAGCCGCTTGACCTGTCTGTCTAAGATCTCAACCGGTACCTCCTCATAAGACAAGTCTTCATCAACCCCCAAACCTTCAACAGGTAAGATTGATGTTGGATCACCTAGGCACTTCTTCAACATAGATACATGAAAAACTGGATGGACAGAAGCTAACTCTGCGGGCAATGCCAACTCATAGGCCACCTCACCCACACGCTGTAGGATCTCATATGGCCCAACATATCTCGGACTCAGCTTCCCTTTCCTACCAAATCTCATCACTCCTTTCATAGGCGATATTTTTAAGTAAACCTGGTCACCAACATCAAACTCTAAGGGTCGCTTTCTGTTATCAGCATATGACTTCTGCCGACTGTACGCAGTAGTCAACCTGTCCCTAATCATTCTGACCTTCTCTAAGGCCTCATGAATGATCTCCGGCCCCAAAATGGATGACTCTCCAACCTCGAACCACCCAACTGGAGATCTACACCTCCTACCATACAGTGCCTCAAACGGTGCCATCCCAATGCTAGAGTGATAGCTATTATTATACGAGAACTCTATCAAAGGCATATGGTCATCCCAGTTACCTCTGAAGTCAATCACACACGCCCTCAACATATCCTCCAATATCTGTATGGTGCGCTCTGCCTGCCCATCTGTCTGAAGGTGAAAGGCAGTGCTAAGCTTCACCTGCGTGCCCAAGCTCTTCTGGAAAGATCTCCAGAAATGAGAAGTAAACTAAGCTCCTCTGTCTGAAATAATAGACAAGGGAATCCCATGCCATCTCACAATATCATCAATGTAGAGCCTCGCATAATCCTCGGCTCTGTAAGTAGACTTCACAGGGATAAAGTGGCAGACTTAGTCAATCTGTCCATAATAACCCATATAGAGTCATGCTGCCTCCTAGTCCTCGGAAGCCCAACCACGAAGTCCATATTAATGGCCTCCTATTTCCAAGTCGGAACCTCAATAATCTGCGTCAGACCACCAGGCTTAAGATGCTCTGCCTTAACCTGCTGACAATTAGGACACTTGGCCACATATTCTGCAATGTCCTTCTTCATGCCATCCCACCAATAAATCTGCTTGAGATCATGATACATCTTGGTGGAACCTGGATGTATAGAATATCTGGAACCATGGGCCTCAGCAACAATCCTGGTCCGCAAATCACCCACATCTGGCACACACAGCCTGTCCTGATATCTAAGTATGCCATCACCTCCCAAAGCGAAAGACTCATTCATCTTCAGCAGCACTGAGTCCTTCAACTCCATCAACACGGGATCTAGATGCTGACCCTGCTTGACTTCAACTACCAAGGATGATTCAGAACTAGGATGAACTGAAACATCCCCACTAGTGGATTCAACCAGACGCACACCCAGTCTGGCCAGTCTGTGTACATCTTTTACCAGCTCCCTCTTCTCATCCTCAACGTGAGCTGTACTTCCCATGCTCATCCTGCTCAAAGCATCAGCTACAACATTAGCCTTACCTGGATGATAGTGCACATTCATGTCATAATCCTTCAACAGCTCCAACCATCTCCGCTGACGTAGATTCAACTCCCTCTGTGTGAACACGTACTGGAGACTTTTATGGTCTGTGAACACATCTACATGCACTCCATACAGATAATGCCTCCACAGCTTCAGTGCAAATACCACAGCTGCCAACTCTAGGTCATGAGTGGGATAATTCTTCTCATGAACCTTGAGTTGTCTAGATGCATAGGCTATCACCTTGCCGACCTGCATAAGAACACAACCCAAACCAACCCTAGATGCATCACAATAAACAGTGTAGTTCTCACCACACTTAGGCAAGGTAAGCACCGGGGCTGAAGTGAGTCTGTCCTTGAGCTCCTGGAAACTCTTCTCACAAGTCTCCGTCCATTCGAACTTGGCTTTCTTCTTAGTCAAAGCTGTCAATGGGGCAGCAATGGAAGAAAAGCCCTCCACAAACCTGCGATAGTAACCAGCCAATCCCAAAAAGCTACGGATATCAGTAGGAGTAAGAGGTTTTGGCCAGTTTTTCACAGCCTCAGTCTTCCTGGGATCCACCTCCACGCCCTGATCGGACACAACATGACCCAGGAAGGTCACTGATCTCAGCCAGAATTCACATTTGCTGAATTTGGCATACAACTGATGCTGTCTAAGTACCTGCAAGGTTAGTCTCAAATGTTGTTCATGCTCTTCCTTGGTCTTAGAGTAGATGAGAATGTCATCAATGAATACTATGACGAACGAGTCAAGGTATTCACGGAAGACCCTGTTCATGAGGTCCATAAATGCAGCAGGTGCATTCGTGAGACCAAATGACATGACTAAAAACTCATAGTGACCATAGCGGGTACGAAAGGCTGTCTTTGGGATATCTCCATCCCTAACCCTAAGCTGATGATACCCTGAACGAAGATCGATCTTAGA
Source organism: Solanum lycopersicoides (assembly GCA_022817965.1). Taxonomy (NCBI): domain Eukaryota; kingdom Viridiplantae; phylum Streptophyta; class Magnoliopsida; order Solanales; family Solanaceae; genus Solanum; species Solanum lycopersicoides. The sequence goes on along the minus strand of CM040625.1, from coordinate 20,435,839 downwards.
GAAGAAACTAGACCCTTGGAGTTGATCAAACAGATCATCAATTCTGGGGAGTGGATACTTATTCTTTATAGTGACTTTGTTGAGCTGCCGATAATCGATACACATTCTAAGGGTTCCATCCTTCTTCTTTACAAACAACACTGGAGCGCCCCAAGGGGATATGCTCGGTTGAATGAAACCCTTGTCAGTGAGATCTTTTAACTGCAGCTTCAACTCTTTGAATTCCGCTGGAGCCATTCTGTAAGGAGGAATTGAGATTGGTTTAGTATCGGGTTCTAAATCGACACCAAAGTCAATCTCTCGAAGGGGAGGGACTCCAGGTAAATCATCATTGAACACATCTAAGAACTCATTCACTGCAGGTACTGAGTCTATGGAAGGAATGTCATGATCTAAATCATTAACACTCACAAGATGACACAATAACCCCTTGGACATCATTTTATTGGCCTTAAGGTTATAAATCAAGGGGTTAGGACGACTCGAATTGTACCCCTCCCAGACTAACTCTTCTTCATTAGGAAAGCGAAATCTCACCACTCCACTACAACAGTCTAAGCAAGCATAACAACTGTGAAGCCAATCCATGCCAAGAATAATATCAAAATCATGCATGGGCAACTCAACTAGGTTTGCACACATAGTTTTACCACTCACAACTATTGGGCAATCTTTGTATACTCTATCAGTTCTTACATTCTCTCCCAAAGGTGTACTAACCACTATAGGATCATGTAGAACTTCAGGCAATACCTCAAAAGTAAGAGCAAGCAGAGGAGTTACAAAGGAAAGTGTAGACCCTGGATCAAGTAAAGAATAAACAGAAGTTGAGAATACTTGCAGCATACCTGTGACCACTTCAGCGGACTTCTCCTTCTCTTCTCTGCCCTTCAGGGCATATAACCTGTTCCTCTTAGGAGGCTCGGCTGCTGCTGCACCCTGTGGGTTAGGCCTAGGCTGAAAATTACCTCCAGCCTAACCTCTGTTCTTTGGGCAGTCTCTGACCTTGTGTCCACTCTTACCACAACCGAAGCAGGCATTAGTGCCTGTCTGCACTCTCCACTCTGAGCTCGGCCACACTTAGCACAATTCTTCTTCGTACGCTGCATGTCACCTCCATTTCCCTTCTTGGGCTCAAGTCTGCCTCCTTTAGGTGTAGTACTCCTCTGAGGATTAGAATTCCCAGAACTCTGTTGCCCCTTTTTGAACCTTGGCTGCTCACGGACGCCAAAGTTATTCCTGTGGCCTCCATGACTGGGTCCTGCCTGGTCTTGAGGCCTGGGCCTCCTAGCATCACGAATACCTCTTTTTCTGCGGCTGTCCTCTACCTGCTGGACATGCACCATCAACTTGGAAAGATCCATATTGTCATGGAGCATAGCAGATCGACACTCCTCCTCCAGGTCTCCATTGATTCCTGTGAGGAACCTGCTCATCTCATCCCTGCTGTTAGAAACCAGGGAAGTAGCATACCTGGGAGATTTCGACAAGGTTCAGTATTATTCTTATTCTTGCTATTAAATACTTAGGAAAACAACAACAACATACCTTGACAGCTTAACAAACTTCAGGAAATACTCCCTGACTGTCATGGAGCCTTGTTTGAGGTTGATGAATTCCTCAACCTTGGCCTCCCTCATCTCCCTGGGAAAGAATCTCTCCAGAAATGTTGTCTTGAACAGCTCCCATGTGACTGGTACTCCAACTAAGACACGGCTATCTTGCCACATCTTGCACCAAGTCTGTGCAACATCCTTGAGCTGATAGGAAGCCTTCTCAGCCTTCTCAATATCAGTAGCCCCCATAGCCACCAGAATCTTATGCATCTCATCTACAAACTCTTGAGGATCCTCCGATGTCTTAACCCCTGTGAAAATGGGAGGATTCATCCTCGTGAAATCCCTCAGCCTGTCAGCCATGCTACGAACCGGTGGGTTCTCCCTCTGAACATCCTGTCTGTTGACCTGGGCAGTCATAGCCTGGGCCTGCATGGTAATGGCCTGTGCCATTTGGGCCAAAGATGCCCGCACCTCAGCATCAGTCAACCCAGCTGGGTTAACTGGCATGGCCACTCCTTCAGCTGGAGCCTGGGGTAGATCCTGATTACCCCTAGCAACTGCTCCTCCTCTCCTCTGACCAAATCCTCTCCTAGTGTTCATTCTCAAGAAAAACAAAAAGGATTGATGTTAGACACGCTCGTAACACCAAGAATTTAGACATTCAGAAAAGCACGATAAGATCAGAAGAAGGGAAATTTTCCTACGCATCATGCAGTCTCTAATCCAGGATAGTGGTGCACTTCACTACCATGACTTAGAAACTACTCAATGTGGTTGATGTGAACTTATTATTTTCGTAATTTAACCTAGTGCTCTGATACCAACTTTGTCACGACTGGAATCTAGACCCCAGACGAGACCGGCGTCATTGACCTCTCAGAGGTCGCAGACAAGCCTACTTACGTCATTCTTACTTTACATAGGTTAATTTTTAGCGGAAAATTTGAAACTTTTTGTTTCTCAACATTTCTTACTAAACATTTCTAATACATTCGTAATTCGTTCAACATCAACCATCTAGTCATTAAGAGATAATTAAATGAAAGAAATAATTCAATAACATAATTGTATAATTGCCAAAATGCCACCCATACATAGTCCGAATAAAATAATAAAGAAACGCTAGTGGAACATGCTCCACTAGCTCAACTCCTAAACTAAGCTAGAACATAAACAGTAGCATCCTCGAAAGCATGAGGACCTATTCAAAACCGGATGAATGTTGGACGTCCGGATAACTGCAGCGATGATCCTGTAGCTCTACCGTCCACCTGTGCCTGCACCTAAAATAGTAGTGTTTGAATAGGGTTAGTACACACTTGTACTAAGTATGGGTATATGCAAGAACACACCAAGGACATGCATGAGAAAGAATAGCTCTTTCCTAACAACATGATTTTTGGAAGTCAAGTCAGTGGACTTGCCAAATTTAGATTAGGAAAGTTAGTGAACTTTCCAAATTTGGATTAGGAAAGTCAGTGAGCTTTCCAAATACGGATTAGGAAAGTCATTCCATGAGAGTAACATGCATCATCATACTTATCATATTGCACACATCACATAACATATTACACATATCACATATCATATTGCATATAGCACATAACATCTTTCATATCATTCATTCATATGCCATGAGACCTTGGAATCATGGACTTAACATTAAGACTGTCCAAAATGAGGGCTCAACATATGGGACCTCAACTAGGGAGTCTTCATTAGCAAACACAGAGTCTGCTTTGTTCATTCATACGTACTTTACTTCATTTCGTTCATATTCCAGTGTAACCACCGGTTATACCTAGGATGTAGTCTAAGACTTTCATTAGGTTCATTGTGCAATGACCAAGAATGACCTAATGTCATTACTTGAATCTAACTCACCTTTTGATTATCCTATCCTAACACATTTGGTATTCATTCATTTCATTAGGTGCATCATTTGAGGCTGGCCTCATTCATTCATTGGGAACTTTAACTTTAACCGACATAGATCATGTGAGCATCATGAAATCCAGTGTCTCCCCCACACCGAAAAGAGGTGGAATCACTGGACAAAGTGATCCAATAACATGCTAGCGTACATGGGAATTTAACCTCGCCAGATCCCTATATTTGCAATATAGGTTCGAAGACTAGGAGATATAAGGAGACCCATACCCGGCAAGCCGGACAGTCTCATCTCATGAGAGTTATGTGAACCTCCGCCCTTCCCGAAAGAAGGCACCACCGCTCATAGCTAGTCTATCGGTGCTCAGTATAAAGTTCCATTTCATTCATCTCATACGTCATGGAAGCTAACTTCTAGTATGAGGACATCATAGCTCATTAGATGATTTCTCATCTCATCATTCGTATTAAGTGTGTTAAGCTCAATACTCTCATTAGAGTGTTCATAGAGACTGGTCTCTTCATTATCTTACACTCTCATAGGTGAATACATGTTGGTAACCTTTACTTAGGCTCATTTGAGATTACTCTCCTCATTTACATTAGCCTCATATCATGTTGTCACCACATTCATCATCATTTGCATCTTTGTTTTTCTTAGTTATTCACCTCTTATTACGTGTATGTTCATTTCGTAATATGCCAATGCACTTGGCCATTTGGTGTGTCTCACACCCTTACTTAACCCCTCTAGGGTTCATCATTCCATTTCATACATCTTAGATTCACTTACTTTTGAACGTATGTTAGACTTATGAGTCTAAACACACAAGCCATGAGGCTTCATTCGTAGTTCGTTAAGTAATTCTTACATTCCTAAGATTATGTAGTACAAGACTTATGTATCTTGTAGTTATGCCAAGATCTTGAATTTGATCTAAGTATGTGGCATTATTCTTGGATGATTTATTCACGTATGACTTATTTATCAAACGGAAGTTTGAGCAAGGAATCCCAAGTCTTGAATCAATTGAATGTCATTTACATTATTAATAGATTTTATTCTAATAGTCATAACATTTTAACTCTAAGTCAAATCACAATGTTTACATTGAAGGTTTCCACAACCCCATTTTCGTTTTTATTTTATTTATTTCGATTCATGTGAGGATTTGGGACCCGAGGTCGAGTCCCCTCAGCCACACTCAATTCTCCTTTAATTTCCCTTCCCTTCCATTCGCTTAAGGCTGAGAGGTTGTGGGATCGAACCCCCACAACCTCTTTATTTTATTCTCCTTTTTGTAAGTTGACTATTTGAGTTGACTGTGAGGTTGTGGGGTCGAATCCCCACAACCTCATTTAACCTTGATTTTTATCTCCCTCATCCGCATAGAGGTCGTGGGTTCGATTCCCACGCCTCTCATATTTTTTCTTTATTTTTCCTTTTCTTTGGTTTCTAACCGAGAGGGTGTGGGTTCGAATCCCACCCCACTCATTTATTATTTTCTTTTTCTTCACACTTATTTCCCAGCCAAGACAGGTTCGAATCCCCCTCACCATACAAACTTTTTTCTTCTTTAATTTTTTGGGGGGATTTTAAAGGGGTTAGGTCTCGGGTTCGACCCCCAATGAGCTCACCTATTTTTCTTTATTTTTCTTAACCTTCTAATCAACTTAAATTTGGCAAAGATATATCAACATAATGCTGGACATTTAAGGCAACTTCATTACTCATTTTTATCTCCATTTGTTCGTGAATTTATAGAGCAACACGTAGTTCATTTGGTGCATTCTTTAATACATTTTTTTCACGAATTCTTAACCAAGATGTTTACTCCTCAATTCAGCCACACTTCATGTCACATGAACATCACATTTTACTTCAATTAGTGTACATAAAACAACAAACAAAACATTAACAAAATCAAGCCTCTAGGCCGAGACTCAAACATGCCATACACATTTTTTTTTCTTAATTCGAACACACACATGGTTGTCTTTTCATGAATTGACGTACATCCAATACATTAACATTTAGCACAAACATCACATAATCCTAAGTCTACCAGCATTCATACCAACCTACATTCGTTGGGAGCTAATGACAGGGACATGCAACGGGGGAAACAACCTTAGTATTTGAGCCGAATATAGTGAGTCCTAGGGGTCTCTTGGGAAAGGGACCAAGAGTAAGAAGACCCATACCTTTGTTTTCTTGTTAAATGTCCAGAATTCTGCCCAAGAATTCCTCCACAAATCAGCCCACACACCCAAAGTCACACCTTACCCGACTAGTGTAGTACGTTCTGCTTAACGTTACCGGGTTGCTTTCTCTTTTGTGTTTCTATCTTTCAAGTTCTTGATGAACTTTTGCCTTTTCTTGGTTTTTCTTTTGCTGATTGTTTTATCAGTTTGCAGCCAAGAAAAGAGAGTGAAAGAGAGAGAGAAATCATGCAAGAGAGAGTGGGGGAAATGGGAGATAGAAGTCTAGTAGAAGTAGGACTTTGTGGGTATGAATTAGTCAACTTAATAATTAATCAAAATTAATAAAAATCTGATTTCTTTTTCCTAAATCAGCTAATATTAATTATTTATTAAAAACTAAGTTAACACATTAAAATAAAAGCAAGTTAAATCTTGCTTCTAGTGGGGCTCGAACCCGAGTGAACCCATTTGCGAGAAATGGGTCAATTCGGGTTGCCCCACCCGAAATACCTTAAATAAATAAATAAATTAATTAATTAATTAAATCCTCAGGGTAATTACAATATTACCCTTGGCTTGGAAAAGACCATTTTATCCTTGGACTCTCAAAACTTAAGATTTCTTCTTTTGAGTATGGTAAAAACTCTTTCAATTAAATCTTCATTTTAGCGAGCCTCACATTGTTGGTTCCAACCTTTCCAAGCTCAATTAACTCCCCAAGTTAGTTGGCTTGGTCGTAGTAAGGGTTCTGAGGTCTGCTTCTTCGCGTATCAATACGTGTGGACCTTGGTCTAATCGCATGCATTCTTGAAAAACCTAAGTATCCTATTCATTTTTAGGGTTGTTACATAAAGAAGTTATTTAATTGCATTTTAAGGATGTATATACTCGTGAACAAGTTGAGGAACTTCATACGGTGTTGGTCTACGGTTTAAACTTTTGAATTCGTGTTGGACTTTTCTTTGCTAAAGCATTGAGGTTTGTGTATAAACTTGTACATGTACTATTTTTACCTGCTGGTATATTTGAAAGTTTATATTGGTACGTTTATTAAAAAGAGTAACTTTGCATTATTGTGTTGTTGTTGTTTAAGACGTTAAAGACTCTTGTGTAACTCACCCATTTGTACTTGTTTGATCACTTGGCATTCTTGTTTGAACTTTGTCCTTCTTGTGGATGTTACTTTGTCACTATTGGCATGCCTCTTGATTCAGATCATTTGCAATCTTGACTGTGGAGTTTTTGTTCGTCTTAAGTATGAGAGTTATCCATTTTAAGTAGAAACTAGAAAGTCATTTTTAATATGGTTCTTGGTTCTCTTGATTGTTGGGCTTTGACCCTTCTTGATACAGGGCGTCGACTCTTCTTTTTTCTCCTCGTGCTTGGTGAGAAGACATGATGTATATATTGGGCGAGTCTTGATAGATTTATAAATATCATGCAGTCGTAGATTATAGGTCAAAGCATGTGACTTTTAAAGATCCTACATGTTCACACATCATCGTACAAGGTGAGAGATCATTGACATCTAATATTATTTCTGCGACCTTGGCAAGAAAATTGATATGTCAAGTCTGTAGGACATAAATTTCTCACATAGTTGATACATACTTGAAGAGTCCTTGTATCAAGGATATAACTGGTGTACATGATTTTCCAGAAGTATTTCATGAAAACCTTCCTGGATTGCCCCCGGAAAGTGAGGTTCAATTTCCAACCGAGCTTATTCCTTTATCTGCCCCAATTTCAATTACTCCTTATAGAATGGCTCCAACAGAATTAAGAGAATTGAAATCTCAATTCCATGAACTACTTGGGAAAGGTTTTATTCGACCTAGTGTTTCTCGTTTGGGAGCCCAGTTTTATTTGTAAAGAAGAAAGATGGAATTCTTAGGCTTTATAATGACTATAGACAATTAAACAGAATAAAAATAAAGTATATATATCCACTGCCAAGGATTAATGATTTGTTTGACCAACTGAAGGGTTCTAAAGTATTCTCAAGGATCGATTAAGGTCTGGATATCACCAACTGCGTGTTAGAGAGAATGATATTCTTAGAATAGATTTTAGAACTCCGTATGGTCATTATGAATTTTTGGTGATACCATTCAGAATAATAAATACTCCTGCGGTATTTATGGATCTAATGAATCGAGTATTCAAGCATTGCCTTGATCAGTTTGTGGTTGTTTATAAGTAACACCCTACAACGAACTAAGGTGAACTAGAGTTTGGTGATTGCTTCTTGACTTAATTTTAAGTTAAAATGAGTTATGTTGATGTTCTTAGGCAGTGTGTGAAGTTTGGTTAAGTTTGGAGGTCAAACGTCCAAGAACGTCCATGACGTTCAGAAGGTGTGACTTAGAAAGTGTTCATGTGTGTTGATGAGTTTGAGTGAATTTGACGTATTCGTTTTGTTAGAAATTAGTGTGGGATGTTCCTAAGACCTAGAAGACTATGTTTACGATTTAACATCCGGGTACGACCCCACCTAGGATCCACAAGGAGCCCTAGAGAAGGGCCCAAGGTAAGGACCCAAAACTACCTTGGCAGAGTTCACCAATGAGGGCAAATTACGGAAAGTGTTCCAACCAACGGCCCGTCGACTTGCACTCTAAATTGGAACTGCAAGGTGGGATAGACAGGTCCCAAATTAAGCTAAATGTTCACCCACGAAACCCCACCAACAGACCGTTGATGGACAGACGGTCCATTGGTTACAACCGTCGATTTAAGCTGTCCAAAAAGTTGTTTTCCTTGTAATGACTTGAGGTGTTTGGTAAATTCACCCCAAGTCTTTTATGAACCTAGGAAGTCATTTTTTGGGTTTATTAGGTATATTTAAGTATTTCAAACCCTAAAACCTAATTTTAGACCTCACTTCCTAAAACCCAAAACCCCTCTCTCTTAAAACTCTCTCTCAAGTCTCCTTGGAAGCTAGAAGTCAAGAAGAGCTAGAGGGCTGTTTGTGTTCGTGTGCTTCATCAAAATTAGTGGGTTTCTTTTATTTTGAGGTATGTTATCCATCCTTGAACTCTCTTCCATTCAAGGAGTTACTTCTAATGGATTTTCAAAAAGGGTTTTCAACCCTAGTTTCTTCTATCTCCAACTTTAAATATGGGTCTTGCATGAAAACGTTTTGAATGATTTAAAAATTATATTTCTAATGTTAGTTGATGATTTTAATGCTAAAACATCAATGAAAACATGTTAAAGCTTTTTATCAAATTTTGGCTTAAGGAATGGGTTAAATGAGCATTAGTTGGTGGTCTTTGAGATTTGGTTTCTTATGGTTTATATTGTTGTTTAGCTACTGCCCTAAGGTCTATTTTATGATCAAATGTTGAGTAAATTTGTAAATAGGTATGAAGGATTTGGAAGAATGGTAAGTTGGTTTCATTGTTAACTCTCTCTATGAATTTCTCTTGAGTGGTATGGTCCACCTTCTTGGTGGTGGTGTTTACTTGATGAATTTGATTATACTTAGTATGTATTGTAAGTGTGGATTTGAAGGCCTAATATGTGAAATGAAGTGATATTGAAGATGTTCCTTGTATTGTGTATTATGAAGCTTGAATTGCATGTTTTGCTTAGTTTATGCCTAAATTATGAAATGTATATATGTGAAGCATGTATAGTGTGTGATGTCATGAATAAAGTTCTAAAGCCGTGTAGAAGTTAAGGTAATTAATTGATGTTTATATGCAAGGTGTGTTCACACACACTTAAATGAATGAATGAAGCTAAGTTAAGTGAAAAGGGGAGTTTTGGGGTGAACACTTTTCGTGAGTTGAGATGAAGTATTTAGTAGCAACCTCACTACATCCTAAGAGATTTCTAAGATACCTTTATTGAGTTGAGATGTGGTGTTCACTAGTTATCCTTAACTTATATTATAAAATATTGAGAATCTGTGGGGAATTATGCTTAGCACCGAGAGGATATGAAGAAGGGGTGAATTGAGATGTTGTATTCAAATGTACCTCTTGAGATAAGTACTCCTCATTAGTAGAGAATGAGTTACTTAGCAGCAATCTCCTTATCCCTTGACTATGCGCCTGCATAGGCGTAGCTATTGGGAAAGCCATGTAAAAGCTAAGAGAATGACCTTACTCTAGGCAAGTGAGGATCCCTCATCCGATAAGGGTTAATATCGGGATTCCATGTCTAGCTCTCATGGTCTATATCGGCAAAGCTAACCCCCACAAAAGTAATGAATGTGCTAAGTCTTTTAAAAGAGTGTGGTACTTAGCGTAGGTAGTGGAATGGGACGCTATTTATCCATTGCACTACGGTCAAGTACGCCCGGTCATGACCCAAGGGTTCTCCCTAGCTTCTTGGGGATATTTTCGGGTAATGAATTTTATAGATTATATTTTAATATTTTCAGAAGTAGTGACGACCATGATAGACACCTCTAGATTATTTTGAAGATTTTGAAGGTAAAAGAATTTTATGCTAAACTTTCTAAGTGTGAATTTTGGCTTGATGAGGTGTCTTTTATGGGACATGTTGTATCAAGTGAAGGTGTTAAGGTGGATACTATTAATACAAAATATGTTGTTGAATGGAGACCTCCCAACAGTTCAACTGAGGTAAGAAGTTTCTTGGGTTTAGCAGGATACTATAAAAGATTTGTGAAAGGCTTCTCCATTATTGCCTCCCCTTTTACTAAACTCTTGCAGAAGGAAGTAACGTTTATCTAGGATGAAAAATGTCAAAATATCTTTGAAACTCTCAAATCCTTGCTAATTCAAGCGCCTATACTTACTCTACCAATTGAAGGGAAAGAATATGTAGTGTACAGTGATGCTTCTCACAATTGTCTAGGATGTGTTTTGATGCAAGAAGGCAACATTAATTGTATGGAGAGAAATGTCATATATTCACTGATCACAAGAGCTTAAAGTACTTGGGTAATCAAAAGGAGCTTAACCTAAGACAACGTAGATGACTTGAACTCATCAAGAATTATGACTGTACGATTGATTATCATCTAGGTAAAGCTAATGTGGTTGACAATGCCTTAAGCCGAAAATCTTTTGCAAGAATTTCTTTGAGTCCTTTGACATTGATCCTTGAGTTAAGAGCCATAAATGTTTGTTTTACACCTTATTTAAATGGTTCAGTTAATGCTAATTTTAATGTAAATCCAATATTACATGAACAAGTGAAGGAATCACAAAGGTTAGATCAGAAAGATGTAAAATTTAATAGAGCGGTCGAAAATGAAGAGAAGCTTGAATTTACATGAACAAAGGATGGTGTCTTACTCTATCAAAACAAGTTATGTGTCCCTAATAATGAAAACTTGAGGAGATATATAATGAAAGAAACACATACTTCACCATATCCAATGCATCCTGGAGGTACAAAGATGTACCATACTATGAATGAAAATTGGTGGTGGAAAGGTATGAAGAGAGACATTGCGGATTTCATTTGAAAATGTATGGCTTTTCAACAAGTAAAGGCAGAACATCAAGTCCCGGTTGGTTTACTACAGCCCTTGTCGATGCAAGTATGAAAATGGGAGAGAACAACTATGGACTTTGTTTCTGCACTTCCTCGCACTCAAAGAAATCATTATTTAATATGTGTGATTGTAGATAGTCTAACAATGAGTGCTCACTTCTTAGCAATTAGGATGTATTAGCATTTAGCCGAGTTGTACATTAATGAGATTGTAGGACTACATGGGATCTTGGTGTCTATTATATCTGCCCGAGTTCTAAGGTTTACATCTAGATTTTGGGGTGGCTTGCGGGAAGTATTAGGTTAAAAAATGAAATTTAGCACTTCGTTCCATCCTTAGTCAGACGGCCAATCATAAAGAGTGATACAAATTTTTGAGGATATGCTTCAATCTTGAATTATTGAGTTTGAGGGTAGTTGGGACAAACACTTGGCTTTGCTAGAATTATCTTAAAATAATAGCTACCAATCATGTATTGTAATGCCCCCCTATTAACCCTTATACAGAAGAAAATGTCGGACCCCTCTTTGTTGGAGTGAAATTGGTGAAAGAAAGTTTATTCATCCTGATATGGTGCAGCAAACCGAGGACAAGTGAAAATTATCCAAGACTGTTTAAAGATTTCTTCGGATAGACAAAAGTCGTACGCTAATCTAAAAAAGCGTGACATTGAATATCAAGTTGGACATAAAGTATTCTTAAAGGTTTCTCATAAAAAAAGATTATAAGATTTGGCAAAAAAGGAAAACTTAGTCCTCGATTTATTGGATCTTATGAGATACTTGAAAGGGTTGGACCAGTTGCATATAAATTGGCTTTACCACCTGAGTTAGACAAGATCCTCAATGTCTTTCATGTTTATATGCTTAGAAGATACCATTCTAATTCATCTCATGTTCTTCGAGTTGAATCTATTGAGGTTAATCCTGACTTCACGTATAATGAAGAACCCATCCTAACTCAAGCTCGGAAAGTAAATCAGCTTAGGAACAAGAGAATCCCCTTAGTAAAGGTACTTTGGATGAACCGTTCCAGAAGAATAAGTTACCTAGGAGAGAGAAGAAGACATGATGAGACAATATCCGCATTTTTTCGGGACTAGTCTAAGGTAAATTTTGAGACGAAATTTCTTTAAGGGGGAGAGAGTTGTAACACCCCTCAAATACTAGACCATGTTTTACATGTCGATACATTTTTTCTTAATTACTATAAGGTTTTTTATTCTCATTTTGGGAACTTGAAATTTTGTGATAATTGTAAACGTGCCTAACATAAGTGTTATCATAATTTAAGGTAATGTATGGGGGTATTTATGTAAATTGACTAATTAAAATTTCATATAAGTAGAAAGTTTTGATATAAAGTATATATATATATATATATATATATATATATATATATACATATAATATATATATATATATATATATATATATATATATATATAGGAGTATGTGTATGCAATTTGGGGCAGCACACAATTTTATTGGGTAGCACCTTTTAGTGACATCAGTCCATGTGATGAGGATCATTGTGTAGATATATATTTCACACATCCTCTTGTGAATTTGGTAGAACTTGAAGTATAGGAACCTTAGAACATTATCTAATTATTTGTTTTTCAAATCAAGAGAAAAACTAGCTCCTTTTGGCAGAATTAAACACACACACTTCATCATGCTAAGTGATAAATAATTTATTTAATTACCGGGTAGTGTTTGGTAGTTTAATCACATCTCTTTTAATATAACTTTGTTTACAGTGAGAAAATATGATTTGGAAAGATAATTCATAATTCTACAACTCTTCAGTTTATGTAAAATTCTTATTTTTCTTTTATAGATTCAAAATATGGGACGCAAAAAAGGACATGTTCTGTCCAGCTTCTGGGATTAGATCCTGTCTGTACAACTGTTAGTGTTTTGATTATATCTTTTTGTAAAAAACGTATTTTAAGGTAATTATTGATTATTTAAAAGCTTAATAGATGTATATACATCTTTTATGAAGGATATAAATTTCATTTTTTCCGTTTTCTCTTTCAAATCTTAGTTGCGACATGAGACATTAAGCTGGCAGAATCACTGTACTGGAGCAATAGTTTTATTTGTAAGAATACTTGTGATGGTTATCCTGTCTTACTTCGACATTTTTTAGATAATAGTAGTTAAAGATGTTATTTAATTGCATTTTATGGTTGTATATACTCGTGAACATGTTGAGGACCTTCATACGTTGGTTGGTCTACGGTTTGAACTGTTTAAGTTATGTTGGACTGTTTCTTTGCTAAAGCGTTGAGGTTTGTGTATAAACTTGTACTTGTACTTTTTTTACATGTTGGTATATCTAAATGTTTATACTAGTACACTGATTACCTCTTGTCACTTTGCGTTATTGTGTTGTTGTCGTTTAAGACGTTAAAGACTCTTGTGTAACTAACCAACTTGTACGGATTGTTTGATAACTTGGGATTCTTGTTGGGACTTTGTCCTTATTGTGGATGTGACTTTGTCACTATTTTCATCCCTCTGATTTGGATCATTTTACATCTTGACTCTGGATTTTTAGTTTGTCTTGGGAGTTGTCCATTTTAAGTACGAACTAGAGAGCCATTTTTAATATGGTTCTTGGTTCTCTTCATTGTTGGCTTTGACCCTTCTTGATACTGGGCGTCGACCCTTCTTGTTTCTGCTCGTTCTTTGTGTGAAGATATGATGTATATATTGGGAGAGTCTTATTATTGAACCTTTTGGAAAATTGTGCTATGAGCGTCATTGACATTTGGAGCTTTAATTATCAAACTTGATACTCTTTGTATATTGTTTACTTGATTTACTGATTATATTGCAATTATGCTTCCCTTGACTTTAGAATGATGACTTGGTGAATCTAAGGGCCCCAGCTGTATAGTTTTAACACCACTAAGATTTATGCTTAGCGATAGTTTTTTCTATCGTAGGGAATGTTCGAGAGGACGATTGAAGTTGGTCATTGAAGATAGAGATTTTGAAAGCCTTAAAGGAAGATCACACTTGCATATAGTCATATATATATTTTGTATAAACCTTGGGACTTGTGCACGATCTATGTGTTGTATAATTACATTAGATTTTGAGGGCTGATTGGGTCATGTCACCATTAGTTGTAATATAACTATGTTATATGTTTTTTATCTTTTTGGGGGGTGTAAACGCAAATCTTGTAATATAATTATTTAGTATATGCTTTGTAAGTTGTGTGATGCATGAACATATTGCTACATGGAATTTTGTAATACTAGTTTTATTTCGTCTTTAAATGTGAGGATAATATATGCATGAAAGCTTGTCAGTCTTGCTTAACAGATTTTGGGAGGTTTTTGCGTCGTTATTTAAAATTTCATGTCATATAAATTTTTACCTGAATTAAATATTTAAAGCGGGTAAGATGCATATCCTTAACTAAATTATTCGTTATGAACCTAATCCTTTAACTAGAAAAAAATCAGTATACGTTCGTTAATCTCTTTTAAATGTCGCAAGTATTAAATTAGGTTTCTTGTCAAGTTGTAGTATCTCCCATAAAGGGGCGTTACAAGGGACACCTCTCATATCTAGTTCGCTCGGTGCTAAGCTAAATTCCCTTTTTGAAATGCCTTTAAGTCATTCTCAATCGTCAATCATAATATAGGCCATTGAAGACTACTGTAACAACCCAAAAAAGACTATGCTAAGTAATGCCTAACATACCTAGAATGCATAGATTAGACCGGGTTCACACGACTTGTTGCGCGTGGAACCAGACCTCAGAAGCTATGCACTAGCCAAGACAACCAACTTGGTGAGTTAGTTGAGCTAGGCAAGGTTGGGACCAGCCATGTAGGGCACCCGAATTGAAGAGATTCACCCGGATGAGTTTTTACCGGACTTGAAAGGGGTAATCTTAGGTTTGGAGGGTCTAGGGGTAAAATGTTCTTTTCCAGACTAGGGGTAGTATTTTAATTACTCTAAGTATTTAATTATTATAAAGAGGTGGGTAATTCGGGTAGGGTTGGCCGAATTTGACCATTTTTCGCAAGTTAAACTTCACCCAATTTTGATCCTTGGTGGAAGCAATGTTAAATTTAAATAATTTATATTAATTATCTGATTTAAGTAAGGGCATGATTAGTCATTTCACCTAAGCCTTTAAGAAATCAGATTTTTAAAAATAAATGACAAGTAGTCCTAGTTTGACTAAGTCTTCAACTAAGACTCATACTCCTAAGCTTACTATTACATCTCTCCACTTCACTCTCACGATTCTCCACTCTATTTCTCACGCTTATTTACTCTCATTCTCACGTTCATTATCAGTAAAAGAACAATATAAAAAGTTCATCACTCTTGAAAAACTTGAAAGCTAAAACTCAAAAGAAAAAGAAAACTAAAAACGAAAAGCAAAAACATTGTCCATGACGGGTTCTGCTTGAAGTTTGGTGGTGAGGATTTGGTGTCGTGGAGTTGGCTGCCATTGGAGAAGATTTGGAGGGTGTTTATCGACAAAAGGTATTGGTTTTCTCCTCTTGGTCCCTTTCACAAGAGACCCCTAGGATTAAGTCGAATTCTAATCCGAAAACTAGTAATTTTCCCCGTTGCATGTCCCTGTCACTAGGTCCCATCGAATTTGTATGTTGGGTATGTTTTGCTAGTAGAATTTAGGGATGTGATGTCTTTTCGTGATGATTATGTCCATTTATGTATGTTCGGATTTATGTGAGTAATAAGCATGCTTTCCGAAACTATGTATTAAACGTGTGTGTGTGCATTGTGTATGCCGTGACTTTGGTCATGGGTTGAAGTGAGTAATATGCATGTTAAATTCTTGTGTTTTGTATGCAATTAATTGAAGTAAATCGTGATGTTCACAAGTGGTGTAATGTTGCTGAAGTGAGTGAAAATTCTTGATCAAATGTAACCACGAAAATGCACAAAATAAACGTACGAAATGTCCAATGAATTGTCCAAAAATCTAACGTATAAATTGTTGAGGAAATGGGCTGGAAGGCGTGATCAAATTTCCAGATTTGCTGGAAATTTGGTTTCGGCTAAGTTACTGGAAGAATCGGAGATTTAAAAAAATTATTTTAAATATGTGAGGTCATCAAGGATTGAACCCAAGACCTCACTAGATGAAGGCTGCTGAAAAATTAATTTTTAAAGTGAGGTGAGGGGGATTCGAAATGGGGTAAGGCTGGTGAAGAAACAAAGGAAAAAGGGAAGATAAATAAAATGATGTGAGTGGGGATCGAACCCACAACCTCTCGAATAGACAAGGAAGTTAGGAGAAAAATTAAATAAAAGAAAAATGAGGTTGTGAGGGATCAATTCCATATCCTCTCGGTCTAAACGGAAGGATTAAGGAAAGAAAGAAAATAAAAGGAATGTGGGTGTGGCGATTCGATCTTGAGTCCCCAAGCCGAGATGTTTAAGACAAAGTGAAAAAAAGAAGGAAAGGAAGTGTAGGTGTGGGGACTCGATCTCGGGTCCCCAAGCCTAGAATTCTAAATAAAAAATTTATAAAAAAAGTATTAAGTGTTATACAAGGGATTCAAAATAGTGTTCCCTAGCCCAATTCCGTATTGACACATAAGTATTACATGACTAAATATTTAACGAATGCTGCCTATAGGAATCGAAATTGAGACCTTGGCATACTTACAAGATGCATAAGTCTTGTACCATATAATCTTGGATAAGTATAACTCATTTAAACGAATTATGAATGAATCCTCATGGCTTGTACGTATGGGTTCATAAGTCCAGCGTACGTTAAAAATAAGTGAACCTAAGATGTATGTGATGAATTGATTTGACCCCAGAGGGTTAAGTAAGGGTGTGAGACACACTAAAAGGCCAAGTGCATTGGCATATAATGAAATGAACATTCACGTAAAAAGGGTGAGTAATTATGATGAGCTAATATGCTAAAGTTAATGAATGTGGTGACAAAATGATAAGAGGCTAATGCGAAAGATGAGATCAATCTCAGATGAGCCTAAGTAAGTGTTACCAATAAAGTACTCACCTATGAGAGTGTGAAGTTAATGAAGAGACTAGTCTCTAAGAAACACTCTAATGAAAGTATTGAGATTAATACACACTTAATACTAATGATGAGATGAGAAATCATCTAATCAGCAATAATTCCCTCATGCTAGAAACCAGCTTCTATGATGTGTGAGATGAATGTAATTGAACTTTATACGGAGCACTGATAGGCTAGCTATGAGTTGCAATTCCTTCTTTCGGGGAGGTAGAGGTTCGTGTAAATCTCATGAGATGAGACTGTACGTTTAGGCGGGTATGGGACTCCTTATATCTCCTAGTCTTTGAACCTATGCAGCCAACATAGGGATCTAGCGGGGTTCAATTCCCTATATACTCTAGCATGTTTTGGTTTCACTTTGGCCGGTGATTCCACCTCTTTTCGGTGTGGGGTAGACACAGGATTTCATGGAGCTCACACGATCTATGTCGGTTAAAGTTAAAGTTCCCAAAGAAAGAATGAGGCCAGCCTCAGTAATGCATAAAATGAAATGAATGATACCAAAGGTGTTTGGTTAGGAATATCAAGAGGTGAACTAGACTCAAGTAATGACACTAGGTCGTTCTTGGTCATTGCATAGTGAACCCGATGAGAGTCTTAAACTAAATCATAGGTATAACTAGTGTTTACACCAGCCTATGAATGAATGATACGAATGAAAATGAATTATGCATGAACAATGAAGCAGACTCTGTGTTTGCTAAAGAAGGCTCCCTAGTTGAGGTCCTATATGTTGAGTCCTCATTTTGGAAGTCCTAATGTTAAGTCCATGATTCCAAGGTCTCATGGCATATGAACGAATGATATGTGGTATATGTATGTGCTATATGAAATATGTTATGTGTTGTGTGCAATATGAAAAGAATGATGATGCATGTTACTCTCATAGCATGACTTTCCTAATCCGATTTGGCAAGTCCAACTGACTGGGCCTTCCATAACTCATATAATTAGGAGAGAGCTTTCCTTAATCATGCATGTACATGGTGTGTACTTGCATACACCCATACTTAGTACAAGTGTGTACTAATCCCATACAATACTCTACTTTTAGGTGCAGGTGCAGGTGGACGCTAGAGCTTACGAGACTACGTTGAAGCTATCCGGACGTGGAGCATTCATCCGGACTTGGGAGGCCCTCATGCTTTCGAGGATGATTATATTTTATATTCTATCTTAGACGTAGGCATGAGCTAGTGGAGAGTGTTCCACTAGCGTTTCTTTCTTACTTACTTTAGACGTTGTATTGGTGCAATTTTGGCAACTTTATATTTATGCAGTTATGAACTATTTGCTTCATTTGAATATCTCATTATTAGATGGTTGTGGTGAACTGATGTTATATATTGCATTTCTTACTATGAAGTCTATGTATACTTCAAATCTAACAAAAGTTTTAAATTTTCCGCTAAAATTAACCTATACGATGTAATGCTGACGTATGTAGGCTTGTCTGCAACCTCTGAGAGGTCAACGACGCTGGTTTCAACTAAGGTCTAGACCCCGGTCATGACAAACATGGTATCAGAGCATTAGGTTAAATTCCAAGGATAATAAGTTCACATCAACCACATCGAGTAGTTTCTAACTTATGGTAGTGAAGTGCACCACTATCATGAATTAGAGACTGCATGATGTGTAGGAAAATTTCCCTTCTTCTGATCTTATCGTGCTTTCCTTAATGACTATTTTCTTGGTGTTATGAGCGTATCTAACATCAATTCTTATGTTTTCAGAAAATGAACACAAGGGGGAGCGCTGGTCGGGGAAAAGTAAGAGCAGCTGCTGGGGGCAACCAAGTTCCACCCCAGGCTCCAGCTGCAGGAGTGGCCATGCAGTTAACCCAGTTGGGTTGACTGATTGCGGACAACTTTGGCACAGATTGCTCAAGCCATCACTGTGCAGGTTCAGGCTATGACGACCCAGGACAACAGACAGGAGGTTCAGCGGGAGAACCCACCAGCCCACAACATGGCGAACAGGTTGCGAGATTTTACGAGGATGAATCCTCCAATCTTTACAGGAACTAGGACTGCAGAGGATCCTCAAGAGTTCGTGGAGGAGGTCCAGAAGATTCTAGTGGTGATGGGGGCCACGGAGATTGAGAAAGCTGAGCTGGCCTCATACCAATTGAAGGATGTTGCACAGGATTGGTGCAAGATGTGGCAGGATAGCAGGGCGTTGGGCGGAGGTCCGATCACATGGGAACTATTTAAGAGAGCCTTTCTGCAGAGGTTCTTCCCAAAGAGATGAGAGAGGCTAAGGTTGATGAGTTCATAAACCTTAAGCAAGGCTCGATGACTGTCACGGAGTATTCCCTGAAATTCGTTAAATTGTCCAGGTATGCGACTTCTCTTGTGTCGAACAGAAGGGATGAGATGAGCAGGTTCCTTACAGGAATCTCAGAGGAATATGAGGAGGAGTGTTAGGCTGCGATGCTCCATGACAGCATGGACTTGTCAAGGGTGATGGTGCATGTCCAGCAGGTTGAGGACAGCAGGAAGAAGAGGAGAGTCTGTGAGGTCAGGAGGCCTAACCCTTCTGACCAGACAGGTTCCAGCAGAGGTGCTGGCAGGAGCACTTTTAGAGTTCTTGAGCAGCCCAGATTTAAGAAGGGGCTTTAGAGTTCAGGGAACTCTAACTCTCAAAGGAGTGCAACACCTAGAGGAGGTAGACCCGAGCCTAAGAAGGGCAATGGAGGTGATGTGCAGCATCCCAGAAAGGAATGTGGCAAGTGTGGCCGTATTCACAGTGGAGAGTGAAGACTAGGCACAAATGCCTGCTTTGGTTGCGGAAAGAGCGGACACATGGTTAGGGACTGTCCACAGAATAGGAGTCAGGCTTGAGGTAATGCTCAGCCTAGGCCTAATCCTCAGAATGCTACTGCAGCCGAGCCTCCTAAGAGGAACATATTCTACGGCTTGAAGGGCACGAGGAGCAGGAGAAGTCTGCTGATGTGGTCACAGGTATGCTGCAAGTTTTCTCGACCTCTGTTTATACTTTACTTGATCCAGGGTCTACGCTTTCTTTTGTGACTCCCTTGCTTGCTCTTACTTTTTAAACACTACCTGAGGTTTTGCATGATCCTATTGTATTTAGTACTCCCTTAGGAGAAAATTTGAGAGCTGATAGGGTTCATAAAGACTGCCCAATAGTAGTATGTGGTAAGACTATGTGTGCAGACCTTCTTAAGTTAACCATGAATGACTTTGATATTATACTTGGTATGGACTGGCTCCATAAATGTTATGCCTTCATGGATTGCCGTAGTAGGGTTGTGAGATTCTGTTTCTCTAACGAAGTAGAGCTGGTCTGGGAGGGGTACAATTCCAGTCATTCAGGTCCCTTGATTTCGAACCTAAAAGCTAATAAAATGATGTCCTAGGGATTGTCATGCCATCTTGTTAGTGTCAATGATCTAGATCATGACATTCCTTCAATAGACTCTGTGCCTGTAGTGAATGAGTTCCAAGATGTTTTCCACGATGATTTGCGTGGAGTCCCTCCCCCTCGAGATATTGATTTTGGTATCGACCTAGATCCCGATACCAAATCGATTTCAATTCCTCCCTACAGAATGGCTCCAGCTGAACTCAAAGAGTTGAAGCTGTAGTTAAAAGAACTCACTGATAAGGGCTTCATTCAGCTGAGCATATCCCCTTGGGGCACTCCAGTGCTATTTGTGAAAAAGAAGGATGGAACCCTTAGGATGCTTATAGATTATCGGCAGCTCAACAAAGTCACTATAAAGAATAGGTATCCACTTCCCAGAATAGATGACTTATTCGATCAGCTCCAAGGGTCTAGTTTCTTATCAAATATTGATCTTCGTTCCGGGTATCATCATCTTAGAGTTTGGGATGAAGATATCCCAAAGACAGCCTTTCGTACCCGTTATGGTCATTATAAGTTCCTAGTCATGTCATTTGGTCTCAGTAATGCACCAGCTGCATTTATGGACCTCATAAACTGAGTCTTCCGTGAATTGCTTGATTCTTTCGTCATAGTATTCATTGATGACATCCTCGTATACTTAAAGACCAAGGAAGAGCATGAACAACATTTGAGTCTAACCTTGCAGGTACTTAGACAACATCAGTTGTATGCCAAATTCAGCAAGTGTGAATTCTGGCTTAGATCAGTGACCTTCCAGGGTCATGTTGTGTCTGATCAGGGTGTGGAGGTGGACCCTAGGAAGAATGAGGCTGTTAAGAACTGGCAAAGACCTCTTACTCCCACTGATATCCGTATCTTTCTAGGATTGGCTGGTTACTATCGCAGGTTTGTGGAGGGTTTTTCTTCCATTGCTGCCCCACTGACAGTTTTGACTAAGATGAAATCCAAGTTCGAATGGGCGGAGAATTGTGAGAAGAGTTTCTAGGAGCTCAAGGACAGACTCACTTCAGCCCCAGTGCTTACATTGCCTAAATGTAGTGAGAATTACACTGTTTATTGTGACGCATATAGGGTTGGTTTGGGTTGTGTTCTTATGCAGGGTGGTGAGGTGATAACCTATGCGTCCAGATATCTCAAGGTTCATGAGAAAAATTATCTCACTCATGACCTGGAGTTGGCAGCTGTGGTGTTTGCGTTGAAGCTGTGGAGGCACTACTTGTATGGGGTGCATGTGGATGTGGTCACAGACTACAAGAGTCTCCAGTATGTGTTCGCGCAGAGGGCGTTGAATCTACGTCAGCGGAGATGGTTGGAGCTGTTGAAGATTATGACATGAGTGTCCACTACCATCAAGGGAAGGCAAATGTTGTAGCTGATGCTTTGATCAAGTTGAGCATGGGGAGTACAACCCACATTTATGATGGGAAGAAGGAGTTGGTGAAGGATGTACACAGACTGTCCAGACTGGGTGTGCGGTTGATGTCTTCTACTAGCCGGGGTGTTTCAGTTCATTCTAGTTCTGAATCATCCTTAGTAGTTGAAGTCAAGAAGGGTCAGCATCTTGATCTTGTGTTGATGGAGTTGAAGGACTCAGTGCTGATAAAGATGAATGAGTCCTTTGCTTTGGGAGGTCACGGCATACTTAGGTACCAGGACAGGCTTTGTGTACCAGACGTGGATGATTTGCGAACTAAGATTTTTGCAGAGGCCCATGGTTCCAGGTAGTCGATACATCAAGGTTCCACCAAGATGTATCATGACCTCAAGCAGATCTATTGGTGGGATGGCATGAAGAAGGACATTGCTGAGTATGTGGCCAAGTGTCCTAATTGTCAGAAGGTTAAGGCGGAACACCTTAAGCTTGGTGGTCTCACTCAGATGATTGAGGTTCTGACTTGGAAGTGGAAGGCCATTAACATGGACTTCGTGGTTGGTCTTCCGAGTACTAGGAGGCAGCATGAATCCATATGGGTTAATGTGGGCAGGATGACTAAGTGTGCCCACTTTATCCTTGTGAAGTCTACTTACAGGGCCGAGGATTATGCGAGACTCTACATTGATGATATTGTGAGGTGGCATGGGATTCCTTTGTCTATCATTTCAGATAGAGGATCTCAGTTCACTTCACATTTCTGGAGATCCTTACAGAAGAGCTTAGGCACGCAGGTAAAGCTCAGTACTGCCTTCCATCCTCAGATAGATGGGCCGGCAGAGCGCACCATCCAGGCATTGGAGGGCATGTTGAGGGCGTGTGTGATCGACTTTAGAGATAGTTGGGACGACCATCTGCCATTGATAGAGTTCTTGTACAATAACAGCTATCACTCCAGCATTGGGATGGCACCGTTTGAGGCACAATATGGTAGGAGGTGTAGGTCTTTAGTTGGGTGGTTCGAGGTTGGAGAGTCTTCCATTTTAGGTCCAGATATCATTCATGAGGACTTAGAGAAGGTAAGGGGATTAGGGACAGGTTGGCTACTGCTTACAGTTGGCAGAAGTCTTATGCAGATAACAGGAAGCGGCCCTTAGAGTTTGATGTTAGTGACCAGGTATACTTGAAGATATCACCCATGAAGGTGGCGATGAGGTTTGGCAGGAAGGGGAAGTTGAGTCCAAGGTACGTTGAGCCATACGAGATTTTACAACGTGTGAGTTGGTGTTGCCTGCGGAGTTAGCTTC
This sequence comes from Solanum lycopersicoides, assembly GCA_022817965.1. Taxonomy (NCBI): domain Eukaryota; kingdom Viridiplantae; phylum Streptophyta; class Magnoliopsida; order Solanales; family Solanaceae; genus Solanum; species Solanum lycopersicoides. Next base: position 20,412,565 of record CM040625.1, on the reverse strand, counting down.
TGTTCATCCAGTCTTTCATGTATCTATGTTAAAGAAGTGCCTTGGTGATCCAGCATCTATTCTGCATGTTGAAGGTTTGGGGGTTGATGAAGACTTGTCCTATGAAGAGGTTCCTGTTGAGATTTTAGACCGGCAGGTAAAGCGGCTGAGAAATAAGGAGGTTGCCATAGTGAAGGTATTGTGGAGGAACCATCTTTTTGAGGGTGCTACATGGGATGCCGAGGCTGATAAGAGATCCCGCTATCCCCATCTTTTCAGCTTTTGAGGTTAGACTTCCTACTCTTAAGTCTAAGTTTCCGTGTCTCCTCTATTCATTGTTGATATTGCTTGACTGTGTAAAGTACTTATATTATGATATGACTGGAATTGTGCTAGATAATTAGAAGTGTCATTCGGGGACGAATGTTCCTAAGGGGGGATAATGTAACCACCGGAAAATGACTATGCTAAGTAATGCCTAAACAAACCTAGAATGCCTAGATTAGACCGGGTTCACACAGATTGTTGCGCGTTGAAGTAGACCTCAGAACCTATGAACTAGCCAAGCCAACAAACTTGGTGAGTTAGTTGAGCTAGGAAAGGTTGGGACCAGCCATGTAGGGCACCCGAATTGAAGAGATTCACCCGGATGAGTTTTTACCAGACTTGAAAGGGGTAATCTTAGGTTTGGAGGGTCTAGGGGTAAAATGGTCTTTTCCAGGCTAGGAGTAGTATTGTAATTACCCTAACTATTTAATTAATTAATTAATTAATATAAAGAGGTGGGCAATTCGGGTAGGGTTGGCCGAATTTGACCCTTCTTCGCAAGTTAAGTTTCACCCGGGTTCGATCCTTGGTAGAATCAATGTTATTTTAATTAATTTATATTAAATATCTGATTTAAGTAAGGGCATGATTAGTCATTTCACATAAGACTTTAAAATGTCAGATTTTTAATAATAAATGGCAAGGAGTCCTAGTTTGACTAAGTCTTCAACTAAGACTGCTAATCCTAAGCTTACTATAACATCTCTCCACTCTCACTCTCACGATTCTCCACTCTCTTTCTCACACTTATTTACTCTCATTCTCACGTTCATTATCTGTAAAAGAACAAAATAAAAAGTTCATCACTCTTGAAGAACTTGAACGCTAAAACTCAAAAGAAAAACTAAACTAAAAACGAAAAGCAAAAAACATTGTTCTTGACGAGTTATGCTTGAAGTTTGGTGGTGAGGCTTTGGTGTCGTGGAGCTGGCTTCCATTGGAGAAAATTTGGAGGGTGTTGATCGACCAAAGGTATGGGTTTTCTTCCTCTTGGTCCCTTTCAGAAGAGACCCCTAGGATTCAGTCGAATTCTAATCCATAAATTAGGAATGTTCCCCGTTGCATGTCCCTGTCACTAGCTCCCATCGAATTTGTAGGTTAGGTATGTTTTGCTGGTAGAATTTAGGGATGTGATGTGTTTTCGTGATGATTATGTCCATTTATGTATGTTTGGATTTATGTGAATAATAAGCATACTTTCCGAAACTATGTGTTAAACATGTGTGTGTGCATTGTGTATGCCGTGACTTTGGTCATGGGTTGAAGTGAGTAATATACATGTAAATTCTTCTGTTTTGTATGCAATTACTTAAGTAAATCGTGATGTTTATAAGTGGTTTAATGTTTCTGAATTGAGTGAAATTCTTGATCAAATGTAACCACGAAAATGCACAAAATAAACGTACGAAATGTCCAATGAATTGTCCAACAATCTAACGTATAAATTGTTGAGGAAATGGACTGGAAAGCGTGATCAAATTTCCAGATTTGCTGGAAATTTGGTTTCGGCTAAGTTATTGGAAGAATTGGAGATTTAAAAAAATTATTTTAAATATGTGAGGTCATCAAGGATTGAACCCAAGACATCACTATATGAAGGCTGCTGAAAAATTAATATTTAAAGTGAGGTGAGGGGGATTCGAAATGGGGTAAGGATGGTGAAGAAACAAAGGAAAAGGGAAGATAAATAAAATGAGGTAAGTGGGGATCGAACCCACAACCTCTCGGATAGACAAGAAAGTTAGGAGAAAAATTAAATAAAAGAAAAATGAGGTTGTAGGGGATCGATCCCACATCCTCTCGGTCTAAACGGAAGGATTAAGGAAAGAAAGAAAATAAAAGGAATGTGGGCGTGGGGATTCGATCTTGGGTCCCCAAGCCGAGATGTTTAAGACAAAGTTAAAAAAAAAAGGAAAGAAAATGTAGGTATGGGAATTCAATCTCGGGTCCCCAAGCCGAGAATTCTAAATCAAAAGTTTATTTAAAAAAAAGAATAAGTGTTATAAAAGGGATTCGAAATAGGGTTCCCTTGCCCAATTCCGTATTGACACATAAGTCTTACGTGATTAAATATTTAATGTATGTTGCCTATAGGAATCGAAATTGAGGCCTTGGCATACTTATAAGATGCATAAGTCTTGTACCATATAATCTTGGGTAAGTATAAGTCACTTAGACAAATTATGAATGAAGCCTCATGGCTTGTACGTATGGGTTCATAAGTCCACCGTACGTTAAAAATAAGTGAACCTAAGATGTGTGTGATGAATAGATGTTACCCCAGGAGGGTTAAGTAAGGGTGTGAAGCACACTAAAAGGCCAAGTGCATTGGCATATAATGAAATGAACATTCACGCAAAAGGGGTGAGTAATTATGATGAGCTAATATGCTAAAGTTAATGAATGTGGTGACAACATGATAAGAGGCTAATGCAAAATATGAGATCAATCTCAGATGAGCCTAAGTAAGTGTTACCAATAACGTACTCACCTATGAGAGTGTAAAGTTAATGAAGAGACCAGTCTCAAAGAAAAACTCTAATGAAAGTATTGAGATTAATACACACTTAATACTAATAATGAGATGAGAAATCATCTATTGAGCAATGATGCTCTCATGCTAGAAGCCATCTTCTATGATATGTGAGATGAATGTAATGTAACTTTATACGGAGCACCGATAGGCTAGCTATGATCGCGATTCTTTCTTTCGGGAAGGCAAAGGTTCGTGTAAATCTCATGAGATGAGACTGTCCGTTTAGGCGGGTAGATCTCCTTATATCTCCTAGTCTTTGAACCTATGCAGCCAACATAGGGATCTAGCAGGGTTCAATTCACTATATACGCTAGCATGTTTTGGTTTCACTTTGGCCGGTGATTCCACCTCTTTTCGGTGTGTGGTAGACACAGGATTTCATGGAGCTTACATGATCTATGTCGGTTAAAGTTAAAGTTCCCAAAGAAAGAATGAGGCCAGCCTCAGTAATGCACAAAATGAAATGAATGATACCAAAGGTGTTTGGTTAGCATAATCAAGAGGTGAACTAGACTCAAGTAATGACACTATGTCGTTCTTGGTCATTGCACAGTGAACCCGATAAGAGTCTTAAACTAAATCCTAGGTATAGCTAGTGTTTACACCAGCCTATGAATGAATGAAACGAATGAAGATGAAGTATGCATGAATGAATGAAGCAGACTTTGTGTTTGCTAAAGAAGGCTCCCTAGTAGAGGTCCCATATGTTGAGCCCTCATTTTGGGAAGTCCTAATGTTAAGTCCATGATTCCAAGGTCTCATGTCATATGAACGAATGATATGTGGTATATGTATGTGCTATATGAAATATGTTATGTGTTGTGTGCAGTATGAAAAGAATGATGATGCATGTTACTCTCATAGCATGACTTTCCTAATCCGATTTGGCAAGTCCAACTGACTGGGCCTTCCATAACTCATATAATTAGGAGAGAGATTTCCTTAATCATGCATGTCCTTGGTGTGTGCTTGCATACACCCATACTTAGTACAAGTGTGTACTAATCCCATACAATACTCTACTTTTAGGTGCAGGTGCAGGTGGACGCTAGAGCTTACGAGACTACGTTGAAGCTATCCGAACGTGGAGCATTCATCTGGACTTGGTAGGCCCTCATGCTTCCAAGGATGCTTATCTTTTATATTCTAGCTTAGACGTAGGCATGAGCTAGTGGAGAGTGTTCCACTAGCGTTTGTTTCTTACTTATTTCAGACGTTGTATTGGTGCCATTTTGGAAACTTTATATTTATGCAGTTATGAACTATTTCCTTCATTAGAATATCTCATTATTAGATGGTTGTGGTGAACTGATGTGATATATTACATTTCTTACTACAGTCTATGTATACTTCAAAGCAAATAATAGTTTTAAATTTTCCGCTAAAATTAACCTATACGATGTAATGATGACGTATGTAGGCTTTTCTGCGACCTCTGAGAGGTCAACGATGCCTGTTTCGACTAGGGTCTAGACCCCGGTCATGACAACTACTCCTTGTATAATCATGTCATTAGCTCATTGTGTATAGGATGAGAACTTTCTTTCATTACAAACCAACATTAGTGAGATCAACACATCATAGTCATATCATAATAAGGCTTACAATAGAACAAAATTCAACCTTGCATGATCATACCCCTATTAAGATCTCACAATTCAACATACTCATAACATGCTATCATACTCATCATATCATCCTTTTTTGAATCTATTCACATAATAATACTTCAATTGAATATCATCATCAAGAATAAACCATGATTATTGAAGTAGAGAACTCATACTGATAAGAAATCTTACCAATAGCTTCCAAAACATCCTTCAAGATCTTACCCTCAATTCATAACAAATATCCAATAATCAAATCACCATAATCATAATATAGTGAATTAAACAATAACATAATCAATTCCAACAACCCTAAAAATCTACAGGTCAAATTCATAGCTAGGGAAATAGATCCAATCCAAAAAATACATGACAATAGCCAGTCCATGAATGAAATAGCATTGTTAACAGATGTATAACAATAAATACATTCATCAATTCCAATAAATTCATAAGCAAGATTAATGTTTTGGGGAAATTGGTGTAAAGGACATGGACAACATTCAATTAGAATTAATATACATAAATTAATCAACAATATACACCTAATTATCCATAGGTAATCACAATTTCTCATAATTAATCCTCAATTTCGAATTTAGAAGAAAAACCATTTGTAGAGAAAAACCCTTGCAATTGGGTGATTTAGAAATCAACTGAGCATGAACCTCTTGGGGTAAGTAATCCCAAGAGTGAACGAATCCATAACTTATGAAGAGTTTAGACACAAATTTATAGTATAAACTTGGGTAATTAGGTCTTCTTCTTTAAGCTTCTTTGTTTCTTCAATGGAGGTTGGGTAGAGAGAAAAAGTAGAGAGAGGTGAGAGCCTTTGGGTTTTGATTTGGGAATTTTATTTGAGTGAGTGAATGTGAGGTAAACATATTTAAAATCAATATATAGCCCTCCCCTAAAATTTCAAAAATAACCTTCACTTAAGTTGACCCTTCTGTGAAGTCAAACTTGAATCCTAATTTCAAAATTTTCATCAGGAAACAGGTCTGCATAGCAGAGCTATTCCCGCAAGATTTTCGATACAGTGGAGTCCACTATGTGGCCAAAGGTGGGGTCCCTTCACGGAACCCTAGGGAGGTCCTTGCGGAGTCGGACTTGGAAGTTTTACACTTTATATAACACACCCAAACATTCAAAAGACACAAGGATGTTTACTATATCAATTGCACCAGTTTCCGGACATCATGGTCGTCCCTTGACATTCAGACTCTAATACTTCTAACAAAAGTTTATTACATTAGTCTAGGTCTCTAAACGTCATTTTAATAATTATTCAATAGGCGAGGCTATAGTAGAGAAAGGTGAGAGCCTTTGGGTTTTGATTTGGGAATTTGATTTGAGTGAGTGAATGTGAGGTAAACATATTCAAAATCAATATATAACCCTCCCCTAAAATTTCCAAAATAACCTTTACTTAAGTTGACCTTTTTGTGAAGTCAAACTTGAATTCTAATTTCAGATTTTTCGTCAAGAAACAAGTCTGAATAGCAGAGCTATTCCCGCAAGATTTTCAATACAGTGGAGTCCGCTACGTGGCCAAAGGTGGGATCCCTTCAAGGACCCCTTGGGAGGTCCTTGCGGAGTCGGACATGGAAGTTTTATGCTTTATATAACACACCCAAACATTCACAAGACACAAGGATATTTACTAGTTCAATTGCATTAGTTTCCGGACATCATGGTCGTCCCTTGACGTTCAGACTCTAATACTTCTAATTCTAGTTTATTATATTAGTCTAGGTATCGAAACGTTATTTTAATCATTATTCAATAGGAAAGTCTCTAGTCTGTTTATTGTAACTTCTGGAGTGTTACATATGTGCCTTCACATGAGAGCCAAAAGCCAAAGGATTCTGAAGGTGGACGTTTTGAGGATATGTTTTTTCATATCCTCAACAAACTTAAGGGGTCCGACAAGATTTAAAAAGAATTAAAGATGATGTTTCTACCCTTAGCAAGAAGTTTACCTCTCATTCTCTCTTAATCAAACAATAGGATACCCGGATGGGACAACTTTTGTCATATTTGAACCAACGAGAACAAATGGGGTTGCCTATTGAAACTATGGAAAACTGTAAGAATGATGTTTGAAAGTGGACTGGTGTCCTGCCATGGTGTTAACTAAGGCGTTGCTTGGGAGGAAACCCAAGACCCTTTTATTGCTTTATTTTAGTTTTAGATATAATGGTGTGTTGATTGTGCATGTTGAAGTGTTGAAATTGTTAGAAAAGTACAAATTGGCGAGCTAAAGGTCTATCAGGTGAATCTCCAAAGAAGATTGGCGACCCCAACCTTACACAGGGTTGGACTCAACAACACTTCAAAATGGAGTCTGAAAAACATGGCAAAACCAAGAAATTTTTGGTCAATCACCGACCTGGTCAGCTATCCTGATCTTGATGCCTTTTTTACCCCTTACATCAACTAGAGGGCTTGTAAAACTTGTAGACGTAAGTGACTACTCAGTGTGTCGCCATGTGGATCGGCGAGCCTGACTAAAGTCGCCAAATGGGCGAGAATTGGACAGGTTTTAAAAGGCGAAAGGATTAAACTTTAAAACTCCTTCACATTCCCTTACTTTTAATCTTCTACTTATCACACGTATTTATTAGTTTCAATATTTTTGCATTTTATAAGTGTTTTAGTCGTTGACTTGTGCTCGGCGTTGAAATACTTTGACGCTTAGCACTTTAATTCTATTTGTTCTGCATAAAGAGTTTATTTTCAAAACACCGTGTTTATTTTCAAAACACCGCTTTTATTTTTATTGCACTTTATACTCATTTACAAATGATCTGATTTTACTGATGTGTGATGGGCCTCTCTAGTCATAAATGTCTTGAATATGCCTACTTTTAAATTTGAAACTCTCCATGTTGCGGTGATTGTTTAAATCTTGCATTCTTGTGCTTTGAAATGAAATAAATTTACAAGTTTTGTGCTTGCATGTCGTTAGTGTTAGTTTTGTGAAGTCTGTGTAGTCTATATTTGTGCCAAATTATGTTATTTACTCAATGAAAGAACGGATGACGCCATTGTTAGTGGAAAATTTGTCAAATAGACAAATTTTGTAAAACCACGAGAATTCTCACTATCCTGAGGCAATAGGTGTCACGGGTTTTGTTTAAATTAAACTAGTTTTTGCTTTGATTTTGTTATCGGGGTTGCGGGGCAGATTTGAGAAGATGGGTAGAAAGTAACCACATCGAGTCATTTGGCGTGTCGATTCGAGCTCGCTAACCCACTCAGCGGTTCATCGAAGGTCCCTTTATCTCCTTTAATTTCATGCTTTTGTTTATGTTGGGTTCAATAACTTTCGGTGAGAAGCTTGAGGTCGTCGAAGGCACTTGGCGACTCGCCGAATGTTTTCTTCATCGCTCTTTTCTCAGCAACGTTGGACTTTTTTGCACTGTATTTTTCGGCGGGTGAGGAGTCAACAAATTAAACTCATTTAGGAATTTAATTTGATAGATATAGTGTCCTCAAATGCTTATTTATTCTAAATATCTAATGAAAACTTTTAAGTTTCAGGTATTTGATGTTTGTCTGCAAGCATGAACAATTACGCGCAAAAAGTTAAAAAAACGGCTGAAAAGAACAAAGAAATTTAAGTCTAAGCATTGCATAGTACACTTGGAGAGTCTCCAAAAGGAATTACTCAGCCATTTTTTAAAGCAATGAAAACCCTTAAGGAAGTGGATCAAAAAGGCGATGAAACAAGCATTCGACGATTTGCCGAATATTTTTGCGAATAAGTGCTATACTGCCCAATGGTATCATGATTCAGAAGGCAAGTAAAAAAACTACGATCAAACAAAACAAAGCCAAGTCGATGAGTCATTCGGTGACCTCGACTAATCTCGCAGAATGGTCAGCCACAACACTTAACCTGAAAGTTATAAATACTAGCCTTGCTATTATTTTTAAAAGATCCGTACATTATCATAGGTTTTACTTTATAATACTAATTTTCTTGTATTTTTCTCAAGTTTGGAGAGGGATTTTTGGACACTTAAAGAAAGAAGGATTTCATCTTTCTCAAGTTTGAAGTGGGTCTTCTCCATTCTTCTTCCTTTGCTTAAATAAAGGTTTAATTTCGTATACCCATTTAATTTTAGTAATAGTTTATGTCACATCCTATAAGTACCCCTAGACGTAACCGGCATCGTCGTCCTCGGAGAGGACTAAGACTATCCTCTTAGCACTCATTATTACATTCATAGGTTAAAAAGTGTGGAAAATTTAAAACTTTTCACCTATACTACTGTCACGACCCTCAGTTACACCCTAGAAGTTAGAGCATTAATGAGTCGTCACACGGCAAATGAGACTTCAAGAAGTCTCACTTCAGACACTCGGACCATTCATTGAATAGTTAACATTCTAAAATGAGTAAGAATTTACAACTTTCTTCACATACGAAGAACTCTTTCTATAATCAATACGCAAGCAGAAGACTTTCATTAAAACATTAAACCTTTACAACATCCCGTTGAACCATCTAAACTTTGGAGTTTTCAACACTTGGAACTAATCCCATACAAGACATAAAGTAAAGACTTAAGACATAAAGAACATGTGGATATTGTCCTCGAATCAATGAGGACTCACCAACACTTCATCTTCAACCCTTAGAAACGTATCAATCCTCTATGGCACATCAAGACTTCAAATTCCCTACACTTTAGTCAAAAAGAAAAGGAAGGGGTTAGCACATTAGATGTACTAAGTATGGATGTCATGCAAAAACCATGAAAAAGGGACATTTAGTAAGTAACATACTTTTCATGAATTTTGATTAAAACATCATACTTTAAGAATAAGAACAACATTTAACACTTTAAGAACACATAAGGAATAATTTAAACATTTGTCATATTTTTAAGCACACTTTCCAGTTAACTACTTCACTGTACAGTGAACTACTTCACTGTTACAGTGCAGTTCCTTAATGTCACCTTAGACATTAATTAACATATAATTCCCTCACTAAAAGCTATCATAAGACTCCCTTAAGCAAAACAAAGGGAGACCGCCCATACACCCTCTCTAAGCATGCCTAAATGATCCTTAAGACTACTTAGAATGAGATACATTAACTTACAATACATCAATCACATGAAGATGAAATCCTCCTACAAAAGGTGATTCTAAGGTTCACTTGAGTGAGTTGTGTAGAGGCCGCCCATACAATCCCTTTCACACACACTCAAGGGATCCTATAGATTATGTAAGATAGAATAATTCTCACTAAATACAATAGAACTCATAGAATATGACATTCTTCTTTCAAAGGTTATCAAAAGACCTACTCAAGTAACTCAAGAAGAGAATGTCCATAATTGACCTCTCCAAGATTACCTAAGTACTCCTTAACACTTACCTATGTTTAGATCATGTCTACATAATCAATCAATTTCCTTAAATAGAATCATTATTAAGACTTTTCCAAGTAAGAGATGAAGTGACAATTACATTGCCCCCTTCATACCTTAACTAGAAAACCCTTAACTACTCCAGATAAGTACTTATTCATTTAACATTATTTCTTAACTTAAGTCATTACATTCCTTAGTTCATTTAATAGACATTCATCACATAAGGACATTCAAGTAATGGTATTGGAGAAGACCTAGGGACTCTCACTAACATCTTCAAATCCTATTGTGCAATGTCTAGATAGTGTCCCATACCACCACCTAAACTTCATTGAACTTATCCAATACTAGTAGGTATCCCACATGATGAGAATAGTCAATAACCGACATAAACCATGGTATAAAATCATGGAATCCGGAGTTCTATCCTACTCCGATGTGGTTGTTCTATTTGCCAATGGTAGAACTTGGACACATCCCATGTAGGAACATGATTAAGGAATATGAAGTGCTTACTTTTTATTCTAGCCTCATCCTTTAACTAGAACTACTTCCCTTACCATACTACCTCGGTGCTAGCCTTTGTTCTTATAGAGTAATTCACATTAAGGTTCATACAAAAGGGTTCCATATCAAGTTCATAACCCAATTACATTCACCCTACAAAGAGGTCCCCTAAGGTTGCCTTACAATGACGACAAGAAGCTCATCATGAATTTCTTAAGGATTGATATGATGTCGTTCCATCCAATCAACCTTAAGTCCATCATTCATTTCATGAAGGATACCATTATGACTTTCGACTTCAAGTTTCATGACCTTATCACTAGGTTTAAGGTTTCACATAAATGACCTTATTAGCATCATTCAAGGTTTCAGATATCATTCATACATTCAAGACTAAGAGGTTTTATCATCCTAAGTCAATACATCTCATATTCATATTCATACATGTATCAAGTAATGGACACAAGTCAACCAAGACAAGACACAACATACTTCACTTCAGTACATATTAGTTGTCATTCTAGAATCACATAGGAATAACCATTATCATCTTTAAGTCATCCAATACACTACTATATTATCATAAATATAACCATCATAGACTCATATAGTCAAGTCAGAACAATCATGTATCAACTCTAAGACTACACACATATATACATCGTCATAGTCCATCATGAGCACCTTACATCAATAGAAGAACACATACTTTCACTTACTTCAAATATAGGTATATATGATCATACTTCACATAATCAACTACACAAATCATCATAATATTTCAAGTAGTGCCGACAAGACCATGATCATCATAATACTTAAAATAATGCCGACAATGCCACATCAATCACATAACACTGCCACCATAAGTGGACCATACCAATCACACATAATTGAAGAGATAAATTACAATAGCTATACTTAATATTAAGAGAGTTAGGGCAGCATACCACCCACTTGATCTCATCACTTCAATCCAAAGCTAAATCATCCAATTCAATGCCGTAAGGCCCTTACCCATGTCCATGAACATCAATTCAACTCAATAACCATAATACGCAATGAATCTATGTCTATTTATATAGATTTATCAATCTAATACAACCTATACATCAATTGAATACAATTTTTACATCATTCAATAACCCATAGGAAACTACACTAGAATCTATAAGCATTAGGTTAATATTAATTCACTAAACTTAATAGTCAATAGATCTAAGAATATACAATACTCAATTGATCAAATTGAAACAGACTATAAACCATACAACCATAATCTATACATTAATCAAAAGCCCATAAGAATCTACACATGAATTCATCAATATCAAAGCATGATCACATAACCCATATTTTAGTCAAATTGAGATATTTAAGAAGGTCAAGGGTTCACGGAGAATTTCATTAGAAAACATAAACTATACATCAATAACATCATATCTTAATGTTTGAAAACGTTTCATGCAAGAACCCAAGACTTAGAGTCGAAATTGGACTTTTCATCTTTTGAAATCTTTGAAAATCATCTTTGAAATTGGCTCTAAGGTGATATCAAGACTTATATGAAGAACTCCCATACCTTATTAGAAGAACCCAATGATAATTGAAGAATAAACTCCATTGAAGACCCATCTTCAAGCTCGATCTTCACCTTGAGCTCTCATGGAGGTTTTTAGAGAAACATTAGGAGGGAAAGGGTTTTGATATAAGTGCTACGTTTAAATGAGTTTTTAATGACTTATATACTCTTAAAATACCCATAAACACTCAAAACAACCGTCCTCACATTTTATAAGACTTGGGGTCAATTTCTCTAAATCCCCAAACCTTAACAGAAAATTGCATGCAGTTTCACAACACCATCGACGATCCGTGGGTGAGACCACGCCCTGTCGTTGGGGTCTCGTGGTTTGCTCCTGCAGTTCCTCAACCTGGATTCTTGCAGGCTCCATAGACGGGTCATCGACTGCTCTAATGGCTGTCGTTTGGGTCGTCGTTTGGCAGTGCCTGGCAGTGTTGAGCTCCAAGCTGGGGTCCTCCTTCTAGGGCCCCTTGTGGGTCCTAGGTGGAGTCGTACCTGGACATTTGCAATCCATACATGATTTCATACGAGTTTAGGACCTCCCAAATTAGTTTCATCCCAAACGAACACGTAAAACTCTACCAAACATGCTTTGACACACAAGGTCATTTCAAGGTACATCTTTCGAACATCATGGTCGTTCTTGAGCGTGTGACCTTTAAACTTCAAAAACTGCATATATACACCATAATAACTCACTTAAGGACTTAATAACCTAAGGAATTAGACATAAACACATAAAACCACATATGAGGAACATAGGTGACTTAGTCGTTTAACCTCTTGGTCGTCCATTGACGTTTGACTTCCAATGCACCTATAGTCTTCGACACTGCGTCCACACCACATTATAGACCAATTTAGGACCTTAGACCATCATGACAACCATGTTAGGCTCTAGCTTCACCGATGTCATTTTTGGGACCTTACAACTACATTATGAGGTTTACTTAGACCTCACTTACACATAATATATTCATATCGAGTATACATAGACCTATCGTATAAAAAAATTATATAATCTTCTACTTTTATTTCACATATAGGCAACATACACAATATAGTCTTAAAATGGATGTCTCATATTAAACCATCTAAAGGGAGTCAAGCATATGGGTACAAGCCCTTACACAAATTTAGGCACACCACTTAATGCTTACGACAACATCTTTAAACAACATGAATGAAATGATCGTCTTTAGACTATAACAAACAAACATAGCTAGAGTAATAACAAGGCATCATCCTCCGACTTGAGGACATACCCACACTTGGTGAATAATTTCCAAACCTTTCTTCAAAAGGGAGAAATGTGGTTAGCACATCACTAGTACTAAGTATAAGATCATATGCAAATACAACATAGAAATCATGCTAAAAAGGGACATTTATGCAAAAGCATGCAAAGTCACCCATGAAACATCTTCTTCACATTCAAGAACCAATACAAATCCATAAGCACATATTCATTAAGACAAGACCATATACAATACAAGACCAACAATACAATGTCTACTCAAGTCAACATGCACATCAACATAATTGAGCACATAATCAAGACAACTCTATCATCAATTTATAATATCAACAAGAATGCAATAAAGTTGTTAATATCATAATTTAAGCAAGACTATCACTCATACACCCCTATTAAGTCCACCAGTGCAATGACTAAGTAAGGCCACATAACTTACTCAACCAAGTAAACCTAAGAAGAAGTATAAGAAAGGCCCTACTTTACATACTATATCATTAAGAGTAGACAACATCATACTTTAACAATAGAGACCATATAGTGATACGTTACACCAGTATCACATAATATCATTTACATTTAGGATTGACATATACATATCATTTGCATTCATAAGCATATAAGCACATAATAACATCATCCCCAAGACTTCCCTCAAGGATAACTAGTGCAATGTATAGGTAGAGTCCCATACCCCACCTAGACTAAGTCAAACCCCTTAGGTCATCCTAGTTAGAGTTCACTTTATTACTTTATTTTACTTTTTGGGAACATCTTTCCTTAACCGACATAGACCACATGAGCTAATGTGGAACTTGGTGTCATGGAACCCTACACCGAAAGAAGGTGGACTACTTTCCAAGATAGTACCAAAACATGAGCATAGCATCTATGTGGATCCACTAGCTAGTATTCCTATGGGGGCAACATAGTTCAAGAACTAGGAGATGTAGTTGGGTCCCTCTTTATCCTACATCCATTATAGTCTCCAATTTCATTAGTACTATAGTGATCCTACCTTCCATATGTGGGAAAGGACACTACTCACTTATAGTTCACTCGGTGCTAAGCTAGAGTCCCTTTTTTGAAATGTCTATCATTAATAATCATCACTTAGTTTAGGTCATAGGATCTACCCCTTATATTGTCATTATCATAGTTCAATAGGAATTGCATGATTATTGTCCTTTCATTACAATTCACACATGTGAGCTTAAATCATTTACATAATCACATCTTGACAAGGAACGTAGTCAAATTCATCACCACCCTTATGTCATTACATCCTAGCCAACAACTCACAAGTCATAATTCAAGACATTCCAATTAACATGATATCAAACCAAATCAATTTCATCATAAGGTATACTTCCATATAACTTCATCACTAAACACAAGTAATCAATATTGAATTAAAGGATTGATATCACAAGACTTACCCCAATCTACTTGACAAGCCATCATCAAAGGTTTTACTATCAACCATCAAATTCAACCAAAAAATGGGTATAATATCATCACACAATAGTAATCAACACAATAAGGAAGTCAATTGAATCACTACACAACAATTCATCACTAGTTCATAACTTAGGTTTGGGGATTTCGGTCAAATTATTGATCTACTTCATAACCAAGGTTAACTCATCAAGAACTAGCATAATTTTGTCATAATACATCATATTTTAAGTATAATATCCAAAAGAAACCATAGACAATACAATTTAGAAGATCAAATTCGTAATAAAAGAAAACTCTCTGAAAACTCATATTTTTCAAATCAATTTTTGAAATAACCCTTTGGGGAAGAATCCAAAGGTGAAAGGAATTCCATACCTTGTTAATTTATGAAGAATTACAAAGAAAAGTCCCGTCCTTCCTGCCCTAAACCTTGACTTAGACCTTCAATGGAGTTCTTCTATTTGGGAGAGAGAAAGAAGAGAGAAGGAAGAGCAATTGTGTTTTGGGAAATATGAGGGTTTGGTTAGTTTAATTAGGATTGGATCTTTATATAAGTCATTAACTAACTTAATTATACCTCCCTTAACCCCTAACTAATTAACTAACCACCTAATTAATTAATTGGTGTTACTTAAAACAAGGCAGTAAAATAGTGACCTGACCTAAAAGACCCCGACCTACGGACCGTAGGTCAATCGATGGTGCATTGGACCAACCATCCTTCAAAACCTTCATTTTGATATGAGAGTGTCAACAATAGACCCTTTGACAAAATGGAAAAGTGTCCAATGACGGTGGTAATTGATGCCCTGTCGATTGGACCATGACCCGTCGATGGGCATTTTTGGTAGAAACTGTCCATTTGAAAGCTTTTTGCCATAATGCAAGGGTCCTCCTCAAGGACCCTTTGGTTGGTCCTTGGGGAGTCATACCCGGACGTTTTGCCTATATAAAAACTTTAATACGTATTCGAAACCTTACTACCAAATTCCATCGAATTGCGACTCCTAAAACCTAGTCAAATAGGGTTGGGCACACTAGCACATCTTTAACTAGTTTCTGGACGTTATGGACGTTTCTTGAAGTTTTCATTCTTAAACTTCCTAAATGACTTATATACGTTATATTTGACCTTAAAATAGTGTTACAAATCTTAGACCATTGGGTTAAGATCTAGATTAGGCTTTAGACTTTTCCAAAGTGTTACAATATCCGCCCCTTAGTAACATTCGTCTCCGAATGACACTAAAAATCTTTAAAGGGAAAGAATAGACTCAATACCAGCATCCAAAAAAAAAACATACAATATCAACATGATTTACAGCTCAATCATGGCATTTACACATAGAGATTCGAAACTTCAATTACAACACATAAGGGCTGAAAATCACGACATGAGGAACTTTATTCTCACAAAAATAGTAGCTCAACATATCATCAAAGAGTCAATTATGCCAAAACTCAATCTATCAACATGCTCATATCATTTCATTAAGGAAACAACATACCAAATACACAAACTAAGTGAAAACCAAAACAAAGAGCATTTTTCAAACAAGTTTCATTCTCAGGCATGCTTCTTCACTGGAACAATGCTTATATTTCAATATTTTTCACAAAAACAAGGCAACTTCAAATAAACTCATTATTTTCACTATAAATAGAAACAACTAACCTTAGTTATAAAATAGATGAGCATAACGGGACTTCATGTCAGCCTCGGCCTCCCATGTTGCACCCTCAACTAGGTGGTTCTTCCATAACACCTTTATGGAAGCCACCTCCTTGTTCCTTAACTTCTTCACTTGTCTATAAAGGATTTCAACCTAAACCTCTTCATAGGAGAGGTTTTCTTGTACACCTAGACCTTAAATAGGAAGAATGGACTCGACATCACCGATACACTTCTTAAGGATGGAGACATTAAATACCGGATGAACTGAATCCAATTCACTAGGTAATATCAACTCATATGCAATGTTGCAAAACCTTTGAAAAATTTCATAGGGACCCACAAAACGAGGACTCAACTTCCCGTTCTTCCAAATCTCACCACTCCCCTCATGGGTGAAAATTTTAGATATACTTTATCACCCTCTAAAATTCTACGTCCCTCCTCCTATGGTCGGCATAAGACTTTTTCCGGCTATAGGTTGTTTGCAATTGGTTCCTTATTATATGAACTTTCTCCAAAGTCTTAAAGATCAATTTGGGACCCATGAGTGAAGACTTGCCCACTTCAAACCATCAAACGGGAGATCTACATCGCCTACCATACAAAGCCTCAAAAGGAGCCATAGTTACCATTGAATGGTATTTATTGTTATAAGAAAACTCAACCAAAGGCAAGTGTTTATCCTAATTTCCCTTGAAATCAATTATACAAGCTCTAAGCATGTCCTTAATTGTTTGAATAGTATGCTTCTCTTGACCATCCATTTGGGGATGAAAAGAAGTTCTTAGCTTCACCTGGATACCCAACCCCTTATGGAATGACCTCCAAAATCAAGATGTGAATTTTACACCTCTATCTGATATGATGGATAATGTAATACCATGGTTACACAAAATCTCATCTATGAAGATCCTTGTATAATCCTCCGTCGAGTAGGTGGATTTGACGGGTTTAAAATTAGTGGATTTGGTCCACCTATCCACAACTACCCATATAAAGTCATGTTGCTTTTGTGTCCGGGGCAAACCTACCACGAATTCCATATTAATTTTTTCCCACTTCCAAGTGGGAACTTAGATTTCTTGAAGTAAACCACTTGGCTTTGACTTCTTGGCAATTTGGACATTTTGCAACAAATTCCGCTATGTCCCTTTTTAAGCCTTCCCACAAAAACACTTCTCTAAGGTCATAAGACAACTTTGTAGAACCCCGATGAATCGAATAACGGGAACCATGAGCTTCTTCAAGAATCCGGTTTCTAAAATCATCAACATTGGGAGCACACAACCTTCCTTGATACCTCAAGATACCATCCCCCTATGGAGAATGACTCATTAAGATTACCAAGAACAAACTCCTTCAAATCCATCAATGGTTGATCAAGGTGTTGCTTATACTTCACCTCAACAACCAAAGATGATTCAGAGTTATGATTTACCATGAAACCACCATTTGGAGCATCTTCCAGTTTAACACCCAACCGAGTCAACCTATGAACATCTCTCACTAGGTCTTTCTTGGATCCTTCTACATGAGGCACACTAACGATTGTCATACGACTTAGAGAATCCGCAACCACATTGGCCTTGTCGGGGTGGTAGAGAACACTCATGTCATAATCTTTCAACAATTACAACCACGTTCGTTATTGAAGACGTAACTCCTTTTGAGTAAACACATATTGAAGACTCTTTTGGTCGTTATACAAAACAACATGAACACCATATATGTAATGTCACTATATTTCGAAGGCGAAAACCACGACCTCTAACTCAAGATCATGAGTTGGATAATTCTTCTTCTGCACCTTAAGTTGTCTAGAAGCATAAGCTACTACTTTCCCAAGATGCATTATAACACACCCTAAGACCACTCGGGATGCATCACAATATACAATGAAACCCTTGGTACCCTCTGGTAAAGTCAATACTAGAGCGGAGGTAAGCCTCTACTTCAAAATTTAGAAGCTTCTTTCACATACCTCCGACCACTCAAATATCATACTCTTTTGGGTGAAAGTAGTCAAAGGATATGCAATGGATGCAAAACCATCCACAAACCTCCAATAATAAACCGCTAGACTCAACAAACTTCTAATTTCTGTTGGAGTCAATGGATTAAGCTAATTTTTCACCGCCTCCATTTTCCTTGGGTCAACCTCAACTCCCTCACTAGAGATGATATGACCAAGAAATGCCACAGACCTCAACCAAAATTCACATTTGCTATATTTGGCAAATAGTTGGTTTTCCATAAGCACTTTAAACAAAACCCTCAAGTGGTCCATGTGTTCGCACTCATTTTTCGAATATACCAAGATGTCGTCAATGAAGACAATGATAAATGAATCTAGTTAACTTCGAAATGCCCTATTCATGAGATCCATAAATGTCGTCAGGGCATTAGTGAGACCAAAGGACATCACTAAGAACTCATAATGACCATACCTAGTTTGGAATGTTGTTTTTGGTATATTCTCACATCTCACACTGAGTTGGTGATACCCCGATCTCAAGTCCATCTTAGAAAAGTAGCTTGCCTGATCAAACAAGTCATGAATCCGAGGGAGAGGATACTTGTTCTTAATAGTGAATTTATTGAGTTGGTGATAATCAATGAACATTGTAAGGGACCATCCTTCTTCTTCACAAACAATACTAGAGCACCCCATGGAGAAATTCTAGGCATAATGAAGCCTTTGTCTAGTAAGTCCTTGAGTTGAACCTTCAACTCTTTCAATTCAGCCGAAGCCATCCGAGAATGAGGAATTGAAATGGGGTTGGTATCTGGTAGCAAGTCAATACCAAAATCAATTTCCCGTTCGGGTGGAATTCTGGATGTTCATTAGGATATACCTCTGGAAATTCATTTACTATGGGGACTGACTCAATGGGAGGATTTTCAGAGTCTAAATATTTGACTCTTACTATATGATATAAAAACCCTTTTGAGATCATTTTACAAACCTTAAGATAATAAATAATACAACCTATAGTAATAGAATTTTCCCCCTTCCACTCTAACAGGGGTTCATTGGGAAAATTGAACTTGACAATTCTTGTTTTACAATCTGTGGAAGCAAAACAATCATGCAACCAATCCATCCCCAAAATGATATCAAAGTCGACCATATCAGGTTCTACTAATTTGACATGAGGAGCTCTATTATGAAACATTATAGGACAATTTCTATATACCCTCTTTGCAACCACCAACTCACCTACCGGGGTAGTTACCATGAAAGGTTCATTTAGAATATCGAGCAAAATATCAAACTTTCTAGATATCAAGGGAGAAACAAAAGATAATGTAGCACCCGGATTAAGTAAAGCATAGACATCAATAGAGAAGACTTGTAACATGCCGGTCACCACATTGGGAGAACTTTCTTGTTCACCCCTAGAGCGAATTGCATTAAAGTGATTCTTCTTTTGAGCTTCAACATTAAAACAACTAGCTTGAGCTTGCCCATTTCCTTTGTATTGTACCTTAAAATTAGGGCAATCCCTCATCTTGTGGCCACTCTTGCCACACCAAAAGACATTGTGTGTCCTACAAGGCAATCACCATAATGCTTCTTACCACACTTTCCACAAGTTGTCTTCTTAGTTGGTAAATTAGTACCTCTTACCTTTTGAGACTTAGGGTTAGACACCCTATCATCATGAGCCTTGGGAAATTTGGTAGGAACTTGATTAGAAAGCCTCTTCTTGAACCCAGGCTTGTCTTTAATGTCAAGCCTACTCTAAGAACAACAACCTTCATAAGACCTTTCCTTCTTGGCCTCCCTATTCTTCCTCCTTAACATAGTTTCTTCCACTTTTTGAGCATGAACCATGAGACGAGAGATATTCATATTATTATGAAGCATAGCCAAACGACATTCCTCAACCAAGTCTTCGGATACCCCCGTAAGAAAATGAATCATCTCATCCCTTTTGTTAGACACCAAGGATGGAGCATACTTGCACAATTTAGTGAATTTCAAGGAATAGTCAAGTACACTCACACCTCCTTGATAAAGGTTGATTAATTATTCCAACTTAGATTCCCTTAACTCTCTAGGAAAGAACCGATCAAGGAAACCCTTCTTGATGATCACCCATGTGACCAAACCACCTCTTAGTGCCCTGTTATCCCTCCATTGGACATACAAAGTTTAAACTACATCTTTGAGTTGATAGGCCGCCAACTCGGCCTTCTCCATTGAGGTCACACCATTGCATAGAGAATCTTATAGAACTAATTAAGGAAATATTGAGGAAATTTATCCGACCTCGAACCAAAGAACATAGGTGGACTCATCCTAGAAATGTCTCACAAACGAGAGACGACAATGTTAGAATGTTGAGGCAATCGAGGTCCAACCTCCCTATTCACTTTGGCCATCATAGCTTGAACTTGAGAAGTGACGACATTTGCTTGAGAGGTCATGACTTAGGAAAAATTGAGAAAAACCGCCCTTATGTAGTATCAGTCGTCGATAGAGGAACAACCGGAACTTGATCACCCATAGCAACTTTTTCAAGTGGAGTCACTTGGTTGTCTTTTAGAGGAGCTTGGTTGTCATTATGTCTAACATTAGCAAAGCCTTTTTCGTCCCTTCTTCTTGCTTCTCTTCGAGTGTTTATATATCACACCCGGAGAGCATACCCAATGCGACCGTCGTCGTCCTTCTCTCAAAGGACTGAGATAAACCCTTATCATTCGTCATAACATGTGATCAATAAAAACATTGCGGATAAATTTAAAACTTTTACATTCTATTCAAAGTATACTTAGACTTCATACTTAACATTCATAGCGACATACAATATTCTAGAAGCTTGTCTCATATATATAAAACCATCTAAAGCGTTACGAATCTGGATATAGCCAATAAATAGTAAATATGTGGGAAAGGACTTAATACAAAAGAATCCAAAGAACATAAAATGGATATAGAGTTTTCATAAAATCTACTAATGTATTCATAAGCTGGAATATCAAAGATAGCATCCCCGGACATGAGGACCTAGCAACACTTGGAGAAAGAGTTCCAAGCTTCTTCAATCGACCTTCTTAATCTTCAATGTTTGGACCCTACATTTGTAGTAATATAAAGTAGTGGGGTTAGTACACCACATGTACTAAATATGGCTATATGCACATAATTATAAGGACATGCATGAAAAAGGATCATTTATCATCTCTTTAGAAAATATGCTAAGTCATGTGAATGTCTTCAATGCACATACCATGGAACATATACAAGTTAAGGATTCCATCAACTTAGAGCATGATCTTAATCAAAAACATATTATCATAGAGTCATGTTAACATTTCATATTCAAAATATCATACAAACATACGTACAAACAGTTACCCATGATCTCATCCCAACCAATAAGTGCAATGGTCATGTGAAGCCCATAACCCCCACATAACCAAGTATATAAGATACGAAACCATTGAGTAAAGCTTTGGTTTATATAACTTGTAACATAAGTAGTCATCACCTCAGATAGCAATATAATCCAATAATATATTCATCATAATGACCAACATCATATAAGAGTAACATCATGTATCATAAGCATCATACCTTTCATATTATCATGTTACATAAGAACAATCTCCTACGACTTCCCTTAGAGTGAATTTGTGCAATGTCTAGGTAGAGTCCCATACCCCTACCTATACTAAGAATACTCCTCAACTCACCCTAGTCAACGTTTATATATTTGTCTTTCATTTTACATGAGGGAACAATTGCCTTAACCGACATAGACCATGTGATCTAAACATGGAATCCGGTGTCATAAAACCCTACACCGAATGAAGGTGGTCTACCATACAATGTAGAACCTAACATGACATAGCTTTCTAGGTGGATCCACTAGCTAGTATCCTATGGTGGAAACATAGTTCAAAAACTAGGAGATGTATTAGAGACCCATAGTTCCACATTACATGGCAGCCTCAATCTAATGAGATTAATTATGACCTACCTTCAACCTAGGGAAGGGACACCTCTCATATCTAGTTCATCGTTGCTTAGCTTAAGTCCCTTTATTGAATAACCTTTAAGTTGTATTCTATAATCACTTATCACAGGTCATAGGAGATTAACTCCTTATATAAATATGATCATGGGATCTTTAGTATTAGATGAGAAATTCCTTTCATCATAACCCTTCGTATCTGAGATTAACCTAACATAGTCATCTCGTGTAAAGCATACAAGAGAATATCGTAACATGCACTTTTCATTTTCTTATCATGATCTCAAAGGTAACATGTTCATAGCCCAACACATACACATAGCAACATCATACATACTTCCATAACATATGTTACTCCTCGTATTTTTATACGTAGTGCGCGTCATGAGCTAGTCGATGTAAGACCGGGGAATGAGATTTTATTTTAAGTTCCAAGTGATTAAAGAAATATTAGGCAAGGATGTTAATTCCAAATGTGATATTAAGTATGATTTGGCTAATGTAAGTGTCTTTAACTTTAAGTGAGGGATTAGTTAGTGGCTGATTAGGATTAAATTAATTAGTGGGCCCCACCACTCAAGGCAAATTAAAAAAAAAATCAGATTGGGAGCTGGCCCTTAGTGGGACACGTGTAGAGGGGGCTGTCTCCACTTCATATTATGAATGTAGTGGTGAAAGGCATTGAAAACATATTCTCTTCTTCACCACTTAGCTTAGGCAGCCAAGGAAATGGAGAAAACCAATATTCTCTTCTTCACCACTTAGCTTAAGCAGCCATGGAAATGGAGAAAACAAACCATGCAACTCTCGGCCAGCAGCTACAAAAGAATTTGGTTAGTAATCTCTTTGCTTTGTGTATTAAATTCCTTAGAATGCCATTGTTAATTAGCCATTAATTATAAGAAGGGGGCGTGACCAGTAGCTTAGGAAATTTGTTTTAGTTATTTAATGTGCTAAGTATGAACGGAAACCATAATCGGATTATTAGTGGTGTCGTGTTAGTGTTTGGGTTGTTTTGATTAAAGCAAAATGCGGGAAATTCGGTTTTGGCGTTATGTATATGTTTATTATGATTCGTTGGGATATAAGTGTGTTATTGGTATTACTGTGGATAATTTGGGTTGTTGTTTGATTGGGACGAAGTAAGGAAAATAGGGGAACTGCTGCCAGATTTTCGTTAGATTATTAGCTAGCTTACAATAAGTAGTAAAGCGCGACGTCTATCTCATTGCGACACGATTGTTGCTTGTTATATATTAAATAGCTTGAGCAGTAAATATTGGACGTGCGGCTCGACTATACGGTATGTAACGCTATCCTTTCTTTCTTTGTTGGAATGACTCTTAAAAATGACGGAATGACGGACAAGTTTGATACTACTTCTAGAGCGTCTAGGTTACGTATATTCTTGCTTCCACAAACTATTCCTCTATATATCGGCTATGTCTAAGGCTATGGTTATTTCTCATATCTATGGTAGTGCTTCTTCGAGTCATTGAGATTTTTACGTTTTCATATCGTGTTAAAGGTTCATAATCTTGATAACACGTTAATCTTTGGTAACACTCCTTGCTGGTTCACGTTGATTATTCTATTGAGTTATAAGAAATGATTTTAATTGCATATGGTTGCTCATAATGTTCTTCTCGTGCATAGAGTCATTTATCATTTCACCGAGTCCCGGGCCGGGTAATGTTCGTGCAAAATTCCTTGCATATGTCACCGAGTTCCTCACTAGAGGGCCGGGTATGTATATTATATATATGATTGGTGATGAGGGTGGTTATGATGATGATGATGAAGGAGATGATGTGATGACTATTTCACCGAGTCCCTCACTAGAGGGCCGGGTACATATGATGTATATATATATGATGATTATTTTGCCGAGTCCCTTACCAGGGAAGCTGGGCACCTTATATGTAAAGATATGCATGATTTTCACTTATAAGGTACATGTGTAGCGATATATTGTTTCGACTTATCATGTTGGTATCCCGTCATCTTTACCTTATGATTTACATACTCATTTTAGGATATCTACTCTGCTGATTGGGAGAGATCCACTGTTCCGGAGCCAGTCATTTTGGTACATAACTTTCTATGTAGTCTTTTGCTTATCTATGGGTACGGCGGGGCCCTGTCCCGTCGAGTTTCATTACTATACTCTTAGAGGTCTGTAGACATTATGTGGGTTGTATATATATGTTTTGGATAATGGTCTGGACATGGTTTGTTTGGGATATCCGCTTGTACAGGGGCAGCCTTGTCGGCTGCGTACATCATTGTGCATTGTATAGTGGCAGCCTTGTCGGCTTGCGTACGCTATTATGCTTTGGATAGTGGCGGCCTTGTCGGTTCGCGTATGTCATTACGGTTGAATGGTTATGACTCCTTATGAGACAGATCCACTTTATATATATATGGCGTTGGGGTTGGCTTGATTTGATTAAATTCCATATTGTCTTAGTTTCAGTTGGTTATACTTAACAGGTTTGTATGTGAGTGTCCAAAACAGGCACTAGTCACGGCCCATCGGGTTGAGTCATGACAAAAGTGGTATCAGAGCGGTTCTTCCTCGGAAGTGTCTACAGACCGTGTCTAGTAGAGTCTTGTTTATCGGTGTGTTGTGCACCACATCTATAACAAGAAGCTACAGGACATTTAGGATGTCATCCTTTCTTCTTATTCTAGATCGTGGGATAGAGCTATATTAACAGGATAATCCCTCTCTAACGAATCCCTGTGTTTCAGCTATGCCTCCAAAGAAAGCGACAGCCGCCCAGAAGGTCAAATCGGTAGCAGAAGGTACTAGTCAGACCCGGAGAGTTACTAGGGCCCGTGCCCAGCCTATGCCTGATATTGTGCTCCAGTCGGAGAGCTCTGCTACACCGCCACCGCCAGAGGAGCTTAGAGCAGCAGCAGCTCCAGTTCGGGGGACATCACCACCAGCCCCCGAGGCCCAGCACCTGAACCTCCAGCTCCTCAGCCAGGGGCAGATGGGGCCATGAGAGATGCGGTTCAGTTGCTGACTATATTAGTGGCAGGTCAGGCTCGCATATATGGACTAGGAGTTGATCATGCGGACAATCTGATAGCTTAGGGCTCGTGACTTCTTAAGTTGTAATCCTCCAGAGTTCTTTGGTTAAAGCCCAGGATGATCCGCAAGAGTTTATTCGTCAGATGCAGCGTACATTGAGGATAATCAAGGCTTCGGAGCCGAGTCTGTTGAGTTGGCTACGTATCGTTGCGTATGTAGCTATTAATTGGTATGAGTCTTGGGAGTTATCTAGGGGTGAGGGTGCTCCTCCAGCGGTATGGGATGAATTTGTGGAGGCTTTCCAGGGCCATTCCTGCCTCCAGAGATGAGGCAGCTAGAGTCGATAGATTCTTGCGTTTGAGCAGAATGGCAGGAGCGTTCGAGAGTATAGCCTCGAGTTGATTCATTGGCTAGGCATGCGCCTACTATTTGGCTGATATGGCAGACAGGGTACATCGTTACTGTTGGGATTGGATCATTATCTGATTGACGGTTGTATGCAGTGACTCTTCAGCCAGGTATGGACATTGCTCGGGTGCAGGCATATGCACAGGGGGTAGAGGATCGGCCCCAGGGACGTCAGCCAGATAGAGATTATAATAGAGGCCAGCATAAGAGGCTAGATCAGCAGTTATCCTGACGAGTTTCGAGCGGGCAGTCTCAGCAGCATGTTAGATTTCTTCCCAGCCAGCACAGAGTGCACCCCCACTTCCATGGGTAGGGGGTTCGATCGTACGGGATATCGGAAGCTGGTCAGAGCTCTAGGGCGTCAGGGTCACAGATGGCAGGGGTTTGAGCCAGTCGAGCCACCTTTGCCTCGTTGTTCCGCTGTGGTAGGTCCCATCCTGGGGAATGTCGTTGGGCTACAGGTGCGTGTTTTTCTTGGCGGCCGTCAGGGTCATACTATGAGGGAGTGTCACTTTAGCGTAGTGCAGTGGTATGGCACAGCCTACTGGGTCCGTTGCTGGTTCATCTTCTTCTGTGGCTATGCGCCCTACGGGGCAGGTATTCAGGCGCTAGCAGGCCGTGGTAGAGGTCGTGGTGGAGCTTCCAGTTCTAGCGGTCCCTCGAACCGCATATATGCTTTGACTAGTAGCAGGATCAGGAGGCGTCACCTAATGTGATCACAGGTATTTATCACTATTCTCCCCGAAGTGTGTATGCATTGATAGACCCAGTTCCACCTTATCATTTATATCCCCCTTCGTTGCTAGTAGGATCGCGAATAGA
Source organism: Solanum lycopersicoides (assembly GCA_022817965.1). NCBI lineage: Eukaryota > Viridiplantae > Streptophyta > Magnoliopsida > Solanales > Solanaceae > Solanum > Solanum lycopersicoides. Next base: position 20,385,983 of record CM040625.1, on the reverse strand, counting down.
GTCTGAGTTGATAGAACCATTTGAGGTAGCTAATACCTGTAGGAGATTCTGTCATAGCTACGCGA
>CM040625.1:20363090-20384918 GCA_022817965.1 Solanum lycopersicoides | reverse complement strand
GACCCGGAGAGTTACTAGGGCCCGTGCCCAGCTATGCCTGATATTGTGCTCCAGTCGGAGAGCTCTGCTACACCGCCACACGCCAGAGGAGCTTAGAGCAGCAGCAGCTCCAGTCGGGGGACATCACCACCAGCCCCGAGGCCCAGCACCTGAACCTCCAGCTCCTCAGCCAGGGGCGAGGATAGGGCCATGAGAGATGCGGTTCAGTTGCTGACTATATTAGTGGCAGGTCAGGCTCGCAGGCATGGACTAGGAGTTGATCATGCGGACAAATCTGATAGCTTAAGGGTCGTGACTTCTTAAGTTGTAATCCTCCAGAGTTCTTTGGTCAAGGCCAGGATGATCCGCAAGAGTTTATTCGTCAGATGCAGCGTACATTGAGGATAATCAAGGCTTCGGAGACCGAGTCTGTTGAGTTGGCTACGTATCGTTTGCGTATGTAGCTATTAATTGGTATGAGTCTTGGGAGTTATCTAGGGGTGAGGGTGCTCCTCCAGCGGTATGGGATGAATTTTGGAGGCTTTCCAGGGCCACTTCCTGCCTCCAGAGATGAGGCAGCTAGAGTCGATAGATTCTTGCGTTTGAGGCAGAATGGCAGGAGCGTTCGAGAGTATAGCCTCGAGTGTGATTCATTGGCTAGGCATGCACCTACTATTTTGGCTGATATGGCAGACAGGGTACATCGTTACTGTTGGGATTGGATCATTATCTGATTGACGGTTGTATGCAGTGACTCTTCAGCCAGGTATGGACATTGATCGGGTGCAGGCATATGCACAGGGGGTAGAGGATCGGCACCAGGGACGTCAGCCAGATAGAGATTATAATAGAGGCCAGCATAAGAGAGCTAGATCAGCACGTTATCCTGACGAGTTTCGAGGCGGGCAGTCTCAGCAGCATGTTATATTTTCTTCCCAGCCAACACAGAGTGCACCCCACGTTCCATGGGTAGGGGGTTCGATCACGGGATATTCGGAAGCTGGTCAGAGCTCTAGGGCGTCAGGGTCACAGATGGGCAGGGGTTTGAGCCAGTCGAGGCCACCTTTGCCTCGTGTTCTCGCTGTGGTAGGTCCATCCTGGGGAATGTCGTTGGGCTAGGTGCGTGTTTTTCTTGCGGCCGTCAGGGTCATACTATGAGGGAGTGTCACTTTAGAGGTAGTGCAGGTGGTATGGCACAGCCTACTGGGTCCGTTGCTGGTTCTCTTCTTCTGTGGCTATGCGCCTACGGGGCAGGGTATTCAGGCGCCAGCAGGCCGTGGTAGAGGTCGTGGTGGAGCTTCCAGTTCTAGCGGTCCTCGAACCGCATATATGCTTTGACTAGTAGACAGGATCAGGAGGCGTCACCTAATGTGATCACAATATTATCACTATTCTCCCGAAGTGTGTATGCATTGATAGACCCAGGTTCCACCATCATTTATATCCCCTTCGTTGCTAGTAGGATCGGAATAGAGTCTGAGTTGATAGAACCATTTGAGGTAGCTACACCTGTAGGAGATGCTGTCATAGCTACGCGAGTATATAAGAATTGTTCAGTGATTATATAGTCGTCGTACCGTAGCAGATCTAATAGAGTTAAATATGATTGAGTTTGATATTATTATGGGCATGGATTGGTTGGCTGCTTGTTATGCTAATGTTGATTGCAGAGGAAAGATAGTTCGATTTCAATTTCCAGGGGAACCGATTATAGAGTGGAAGGGGAGTACAGTATCGCCGAAAGGTAAGTTTATTTCATACCTTAAGGCCAGGAAGATGGTTAGAAAAGGCTATATTTATCATCTGGTTCGGGTGCATGACATAAAGGCAGAGGCACCGACTCTTCAATCAGTCCCGGTAGTTAATGAATTTCCGATGTATTCCCAGAGGAACTTCCAGGCCTTCCTCCAGAACGAGAGATAGAGTTTACTATAGATGTACTGCCAGATACCCAGCCTATATCTATACCTCCTTATAGAATGGCACCTGCTGAGTTGAAAGAGTTGAAAGAGCAATTGAGAGATTTGCTAGAAAAGGCTTCATCAGGCCTAGTACGTCACCTTGGGGAGCACCGGTACTGTTTGTGAGGAAGAAGGATGGGTCGCTGCGGATGTGTATTGATTATAGGCAGCTGAACAAAGTAACAGTAAAAAACAGGTATCCCCTCCCATGGATTGACGATCTATTTGACCAGTTGCAGGGTGCTAAGTGTTTTTCAAAGATAGACTTGTGGTCTGGTTATCATCAAGTGCGGGTAAGGGAGGCAGATATTCCAAAGACGGCATTCCGGACCCGATACGGGCATTATGAGTTTAGAGTGCTGTCTTTTGGGCTGACTAATGCTCCAGCGGTGTTTATGGATTTAATGAATCGAGTGTTTAAACATTCCTTGATCTGTTTGTTATTGTATTTATAGACGATATTCTGGTCTATTCACGTTCAGAAGAGGAGCATGCAGACCATTTAAGGACGGTACTTAGGGTGCTTCAGCACCAGAAGTTGTATGCTAAGTTCTCCAAGTGCGAGTTCTGGTTGACTTCAGTGGCATTCTTGGGGCATATTATTGGAGCTGATGGTATTCGGGTAGACACACAGAAGATTGAGGCGGTAAAGACTTGGCCCAGACATACGACACCTACTGAGGTACGCAGTTTTCTGGGGTTAGCAGGATATTACAGGAGATTTGTAGAAAAGTTTGCCTCAATTTCAGCGCTTTGACAAGGCTAACTCAAAAGGCAGCCAAGTTCCAGTGGACTGATGCTTGTGAGCGAAACTTCCAGCTATTGAAAGACAAATTGACTACAGCTCCAGTCCTAACTCTTCCGGAGGGACCAGACGGCTATGTTATTTATTGTGATGCTTCGGGTGTTGGGCTAGGATGTGTATTGATGCAGCATGGCAAAGTTATAGCCTATGCCTCCCGACAACTTAGGAAGCATGAAAAGAATTATCCTACTCACGATCTGGAGTTAGCAGTCGTGGTTCATGCCTTGAAGATATGGAGGCATTATTTATATGGTGTCCATGTGGACATCTATACAGATCATAAGAGTCTCCAATATATCTTTAAACAGAAGGAGCTGAACTTACGACAGAGGCGGTGGTTAGAGTTGCTAAAGGATTATGATGTTGATATTTTATATCATCCAGGGAAAGCAAATGTTGTAGCAGATGCTCTTAGCCGTAAGTCCATGGGTAGCTTGACAGATGTACAACCAAAAAGGAGGGAGATGGTTCGGGAGATTCAGCGGCTATCCAGCCTTGGAGTTCGTCTGGCTAATTCAGAAGATAGTGGAGTTTCTATTCGAGAGGTTGCTGAGTCCTCAATCATAGATGAGGTAAAGAGACACCAGTACGAGGATTCTATTCTGGCACAATATAGAGATGCAGCTCTTCAAAAGGAAAAGACCCATTTAAGGTTACACCTGACGGAGTGTTACAATATGAAGGCAGATTGTGTGTACCTGATATTGCGGGGCTACGACGGCAGGTTATGGGAGAGGCACACTCTGCCCGTTATTCTATTCACCCAGGGTCAACGAAAATGTATCAGGACCTGAAATGCTTATACTGGTGGGATGGCATGAAAAAGGACATAGTGGAGTTTGTTGCTCACTGCCCGAATTGTCAACAAGTCAAGATCGAACATCAAAAGCCTGGTGGATTATTACAGAAGATAGAGATCTCGACTTGGAAATGGGAGATTATTAATATGGACTTCATTACAGGCTTACCTCGCACTCAACGGAAGTATGACTATATATGGGTTATTGTAGATAGGCTGACGAAATCGGCCCATTTTCTTCCAGTAAGGACTACTTATTCGGCTGAATATTATGCGAGGTTATATATCAGGGAGATAGTGAGACTTCATGGGTTTCCCACGTCCATTATATCAGAAAGAGGAGCTCAATTTACAGCCAAATTTTGGAGATCATTTCAGAAGGGATTGGGAACACAGGTGAACCTTAGCACAGCATTTCACCCTCAGACTGATGGGCAGGCTGAGCGTACTATTCAGACATTAGAAGATATGTTGCGGGTCTGTATTATTGACTTCAAAGGTAGCTGGGATGACCACTTGCCGCTCATTGAGTTTGCCTATAATAATAGCTACCATTCTAGTATCCAGATGGCACCATACGAGGCCTTATATGGGAGGAAGTGCAGGTCACCTATTGGTTGGTTCGATGTTGGCGAGACTAAGTTAATAGGCCCGGATATGATTCAGCAAGTTGTTGACAAGGTGAAGCTTATTCAGGAAAGATTATTAGCAGCCCAGAGTCGACAGAAGTCATATGCAGATAAGCGGCGTCAAGATTTGGAGTTTCAGATTGGTAACTGGGTATTCCTGAAGGTATCACCCATGAAGGGTGTGATGAGATTCGGCAGGAAGGGGAAGCTCAGTCTGAGATACATTGGGCCTTATCAAATTGTTCGTAGGATAGGCAAGGTTGCCTATGAGTTGGATCTACCATCTGATTTGGAGACGGTACATCCAGTCTTCCATGTATCGATGCTACATAAATGTATTGGTGATCCTTCTAGAGTATTCCCTTTAGACGATTTTCAGGTAACAGGAGTTGTCATATGAGGAGAAACCCGTAGCTATACTTGATCGCCAGGTTAGAAGATTACGTACTAAGGATGTGGCTTCCGTCAAAGTGTTCTGGCAAAATAATAATAGGGAGGATATGACTTGGGAAGCGGAAGACGAAATGAAGAATAAGTATCCTTACTTGTTCCCCGTACCTGCAGGTAATTCAATTCCTAGCTTGACTATATTTATTGATAAACGAGATGATGTAGTAAGCTGTGACTCTGTGAGGCATCTGTAAGTTACGGAATGCAGGTTGATAGGTTTCTGTTAGAGAGACCTTGCTGGAATTTTTTTGTAAGACGCTAACTTAACATTCGAGGACGAATGTTCCTAAGGGGGGAAGGATGTTACACCTTGTATTTTTATACGTAGTGCGCGTCATGAGCTAGTCGATGTAAGCCCGGGGAATGAGATTTTATTTTAAGTTCCAAGTGATTAAAGAAATATTAGGCAAGGATGTTAATTCCAAATGTGATATTAAGTATGATTTGGCTAATGTAAGTGTCTTTAACTTTAAGTGAGGGATTAGTTAGTGGCTGATTAGGATTAAATTAATTAGTGGGCCCCACCACTCAAGGCAAATTAAAAATAAATCAGATTGGGAGCTGGCCCTTAGTGGGACACGTGTAGAGGGGGGCTGTCTCCACTTCATATTATGAATCAAGTGGTGAAAGGCATTGAAAACATATTCTCTTCTTCACCACTTAGCTTAGGCAGCCAAGAAAATGGAGAAAACCAATATTCTCTTCTTCACCACTTAGCTTAAGCAGCCATGGAAATGGAGAAAACAAACCATGCAACTCTCGGCCAGCAGCTACAAAAGAATTTGGTTAGTAATCTCTTTGCTTTGTGTATTAAATTCCTTAGAATGCCATTGTTAATTAGCCATTAATGTTAAGAAGGGGGCGTGACCAGTAGCTTAGGAAATTTGTTTTAGTTATTGAATGTGCTAAGTATGAACGGAAACCATAATCGGATTATTAGTGGTGTCGTGTTAGTGTTTGGGCTGTTTTGATTAAAGCAAAATGCGGGAAATTCGGTTTTGGCGTTATGTATATGTTTATTATGATTCGTTGGGATATAAGTGTGTTATTGGTATTACTGTGGATAATTTGGGTTGTTGTCGGATTGGGACGAAGTAAGGAAAATAGGGAAGTGCTGCCGGATTTTCGTTAGATTATTAGCTAGCTTACAATAAGTAGTAAAGCGCGACGTCTATCTCATTGCGGCACGATTGTTGCTTGTTAAAGATTAAATAGCTTGGGCAGTAAATATTGGACGTGGGGCTCGACTATACGGTATGTAACGTTATCCTTTCTTTCTTTGTTGGCATGACTCTTAAAAATGAGCGAATGACGGACATGTTTGATACTACTTCTAGATCATCTAGGTGACGTATATTCTTGCTTCCACAAACTATTCCTCTATATATCGGCTATGTCTAAGTCTATGGTGATTTCTGATATCTATGGTAGTGCTTCCTCGAGTCATTGAGATTTTTACGTTTTCATATCGTGTTAAAGGTTCATAATCTTGATAACACGTTAATCTTTGGTAACACTCCTTGCTGGTTCACGTTGATTATTCTATTGAGTTATAAGAAATGATTTTAATTGCATATGGTTGCTCATAATGTTCTGCTCGTGCATAGAGTCATTTATCATTTCACCGAGTCCTGGGCCGGGTACTGTTCGTGCGAAATTCCTTGCATATGTCACCGTGTTCCTCACTAGAGGGCCGGGTATGTATATTATATATATGATTGGTGATGAGGATGGTTATGATGATGATAATGAAGGAGATGATGTTATGACTATTTCACCGAGTCCCTCACTAGAGGGCCGGGTACATATGATGTATATATATATGATGATTATTTTACCGAGTCCCTTACCAGGGAAGATGGCACCTTATACGTAAAGATATGCATGATTTTCACTTATAAGGTACATGTTTAGCGATATATTGTTTCGACTTATCATGTTGGTATCCTGTCATCTTTACTTTATGCTTTACAAACTCAGTACATTGTCCGTACTGACCCCCTTTCCTCGGGGAGGGGCTGCGTTTCATGCCCGCAGGTGTAGACGCACAGTTCTGTGATCCTCCCGCTTAGGATATCTACTCTGCTGATTGGGAGATCTCCACTGTTCCGGAGCCCAGTCGTTTTGGTACATAACTTTCTATGTAGTCTTTTGCTTATCTATGGGTACGGCGGGGCCCTGTCCCGTCGATTTTCATTACTATACTCTTAGAGGTATGTAGACATTATGTGGGTTGTATATATATGTTTTGGATAATGGTATAGCCATGGTTTGTTTGGGATATCCGCTTGTACAGGGGCAGCCTTGTCGGCTGCGTACATCATTGTGCATTGTATAGTGGCAGCCTTGTCGGCTTGCGTATGCTATTATGCTTTGGATAGTGGCGTCCTTGTCGGTTCGCGTATGTTGTTACGGTTGAATGGTTATGACTCCTTATGAGACAGATCCACTTTATATATATATGGCGTTGAGGTTGGCTTGATTTGATTAAATTACATATTATCTTAGTTTCAGTTGGTTATACTTAACAGGTTTGTATGTGAATGTCTAAAACGGGCACTAGTCACGGCCCATCGGGTTGAGTCGTGACAACATAGCATCATGATTTATAGGCTAACATAAACATTTTAGAGTAATCTCAACTTTAGAAGACTTACCTCTTGCTTCCAAGAACCTTATTAAAGAACTTACGTTCAACTTACAACATTCAAAACCATAACATAGTTAAAAACTCTATAGAATAATCAAGAACAACTCTTCAAATCATATACACGATCAATGCATAATATAGTATAAGGGAAAGGGTCATTTAAGAGTTCATTCTAGTCTTAGTTCCCATCCCTACGCTTACATGTAATCTAGTAATAGCGACAACCATACGTAACCATCATCTAAATAATAACATGCATCACACGAGATTCAAACATTACTAACCCAATACTCAACAGTTCGTGTGAAATCAAACATATATAACAATTACTTTTCATTGAAAATCATGAATCTAGAGTTAGGAAGAAAATCCATTTTGTAGAGTAAAAACCCTAGAATTGAATGTCTTGAAAACTTATCTTTGAAAGGACCTCTTGGGGAAAGGAATCCAAAGAGTGAAAAACCCATACCTTATAGATGAATAATTCATGAAAATTGGGTGAAAATCTTGAAGTCTTCGTCTTCTTCCTTAAGCTCTTCTTGTTCTTCTTGTCTCTTTAGAAGTTTTGGACCTCATTTGAAATTTTGAAACATTCACCAAACTTAGGGACATCAACTAGTTCAAATTAGCTAGTTTTCGAACGTCAATGTCTTTCTTTATCGTTTTGGCTCTAACCTTTTCCAAAGGAGTAGATTACATTAATATAGGTCTATAAAAATGATTTTAAATATTATTTAATGGATTAAGCTCTAGTATAAGTCATGGCATTTCCGTAGAGTTACATTATCCCCTCCTTAAGAACATTCGTCCCCGAATGACACTAAAATCTTTTGGAGGGTAAGAATAGACTCAATACTTGCAGCCCAACCAATCAACAACATAAAATCATAATGATTCACAGCTCATAGGAGTACTTCACAACTCCTTACAACACATACCATAACATTACATAAAGCACTCAATTCATGATGCACAAATATGTAAGAGATCAATATTCATAACACATAGTGAGGAATTTCTTTCTCAACCTTATCATAAGCTCAAAATGCATCAAAGAGTTATAATGCTATCATACTTCTAAAGACAACAACAAAACATCAAAATCTCAAGAAGACACATGCATATATATTTTACATAAGTGCAATAATAGAGTATGAGAGCTTTCTCTTGGGGAAAGAAATTCCAAGAGTGAAAAACCCATGCCTTTAGATGAATAATTCACGAAAATTATATAAAAATCTTGAAGTCTTCGCCTTCTTCCTTAAGCTCTTCTTGTTCTTTAATTGGGTTAGGAAAAGAGAGCATTTTTTAGAGAGATGGGAGAAAACTTGTTTGATCTGATTTGGATCATGTAAAAGTGATCTAAAAGTTACCTAATATCCATATATAGTCGTCCTATTAATTTCCCAAATGACCCACCACTTAAATGTGTCTTTTTATGAAGTTAAATCACCAAAAATACGACCTTAACGATTCTGGGAATTGGATGCGCATTGCGGGGCCAAATCCCATCATTTTTATGAAATATTGTGTTGATGCAGTGAGGTGCGTGTTAGCCTCGCGTCGCGAGGCTGACCCTCACATCTTGAGAAAGAACACCTTGTGAGGAACGCGCGTCGTGCACCTAGTCCTCCAATCTGCCCACCCATGTTTGGGTCCTCCCCAAGTACCCTTCCGGTAGTCCTTTGGGTGTCTTTACAAGACCTTTTGTCACGACCCAACCCGATGGGCCGTGACTAGTGCCCGTTTTGGACACTCACGTACAAACCTGTTAAGTATAACCAACTGAAACTAAGACAATATGGAATTTAATCAAATCAAGCCAACCCCAATGCCATATATATATAAAGTGGATCTGCCTCATAAGGAGTCATAACCATTCAACCGTAACAACATACGCGAGCCGACAAGGCCGCCACTATCCAAAGCATAATAGCATACGCAAGCCGACAAGGCTGCCACTACACAATACACAATGATGTACGCAGCCGACAAGGCTGCCCCTGTACAAGCGGACATCCCAAACAAACCATGTCCAGACCATTATCCAAAACATATATATGCAACCCACATAATGTCTACAGACCTCTAATAGTATAGTAGTGAAACTCGACGGGACAGGGCCCCGCCGTACCCATAGATAAGCAAAAGACTACATAGAAAGTTATGTACCAAAATGACTGGGCTCCGGAACAGTGGAGCTCTCCCAATCAGCAGAGTAGATATCCTAGGCGGGAGGATCACCGAACTATGCGTCTACACCTGCGGGCATGAAACGCAGCCCCCCCGAGGAAAGGGTGTCAGTACGGACAATGTACTGAGTATGTAAAGCATAAGGTAAAGATGACAGGACTCCAACATGATGAGTCGAAACAAGATATCGCTACACATGTACCTTATAAGTTAAAATCATGCATATCTTTAACATATAAGGTGCCCAGCTTCCCTAGTAAGGGACTCGGCAAAATAATCATCATATATATACATCATACGTACCCGGCCCTCTAGTGAGGAGTCACTCGGTGAAATAGTCATCACATCATCTCTGTCATCATCATCATCATAACCATCCTCATCACCAATCATATATAATATACATACCCGGCCCTCTAGTGAGGGACTCGGTGACATATGCAAGAAACTCCGCATGAACATTACCCGGCCGGGGACTCGGTGAAATGATAAATGACTCTATGCACAAGCAGAACATTATGAGCAACCATATGCAATTAAAATCATTTCTTATAACTCAATAGAACAATCAACGTGAACCAGCAAGGAGTATTACCAAAGATTAACGTTTTATCAAGATTATGAACCTTTAACACGATATGAAAACGTAAAATCTCAATGACTCTAAGAAGAACTACCATAGATATGAGAAATCACCATAGCCTCAGACATAACCGATATATATAGAGGAATAGTTTGTGGAAGCAAGAATATACGTCACCTAGACGCTCTAGAAGTAAGTATCAAATCTGTCCGTCATTCGCTCATTTTTAAAAGTCATGACAAACAAAGAAAGAAAGGATAGCGTTACATACCGTATAGTCGAGCCGCACGTCCAATATTTACTGCCCAAGCTATTAATCTATAACAAGCAACAATCGTGCCGCAATGAGATAGACGTCGCGCTTTACTACTTATTGTAAGCGAGCTAATAATCTAACGAAAATCCGGCAGCACTTCCCCTATTTTCCTTACTTCGTCCCAATCCGACAACAATCCAAATTATCCACAGCAATACCAATAACACATATAACCCAACGAATCATATTAAATAGCCCCCCCCAAAACAGTTCCGTCTCGGCAACCATAGTAACGAAACAACGACACACCGAGCGATAACTCGTTTTATAATTCGCTACACATCTGCCTTATCGTATTCATACCTTGGAGTATATACCCATAATCACATTAACATATACATAATGCAAAAATAGAATTTCCCGCATTTTGCTTTAATCAAAACAGCCCAAACACTAACATAACATCACTAATAATCCGATTATGGTTTCCGTTCATACTTACCACATTCAATAACTAAAACAAATTTCCTAAGCTACTGGTCACGCCCCCTTCTTAAGATTAATGGCTAATTAACAATGGCATTCTAAGGAATTAACACACCAAGCAAAGAGATTACTCACCAAATTCTTTGAAGCTGCTGGCCGAGAGTTGCATGGTGGGTTTTCTCCATTTTCATGGCTGCCTAAGCTAAGGTGAAGAATAGGATATGTTTGCAATGCATTTCACCACTTCATTCATTAATGAAGTGGAGACATCCCCCCTCTACACGTGCCCCACTAAGGGCCAGCTCCCAAAATGATTCCTTTTACTTTGCCTTGAGTGGTGGGGCCCACTTGATTAATTTAATCCTAATCAGCCACTAAGCTCCCAAGCTGATTTCTTTTAATTTCCCTTGAGTGGTGGGGCCCACTTGATTAATTTCATCCTAATCAGCCACTAATTAATCCCTCACTTAAAGTTAATGACACTTACATTAGCCAAATCATACTTAATATCACATTTGGAATTAACATCCTTGCCTAATATTTCTTTAATCACTTGGAACTTAAAATAAAATCTCATTCCCCGGACTTACATCGACTAGCTCATGACGCGCACTACGTATAAAAATACGAGGCATAACACCTTTGGACACTTTGTACAACATACCACCTATCCAATGTCTATATACAAGTTTTGAACCTCATTTAACACTTCGAAACCATCACCAAACTTAGGGACATCAACTAGTTCAAATTATCTAGTTTCCGGACGTCAAGGTCTTTCTTTGTCGTTTTAACTCTAAACTTTTCTTAATGAGTCTATTACATTAATATAGGTCTGGAAATATCATTTTGAAAATTATTTAATGGATTAATCTCTAGTCTAAGTCATGGCATTTCCGGAGAGTTATATCATCCCTATAACCACGATATAAGGTTTAGGTGAAAGCACATATTAAGACTCTAGAGGCATGACATAGGAATACACGAAGATGAGTGTCTATAAGCAACACATATTCTCTCATTCATAAGTGGGGCGCGCTTCATCATTATGAACAAGAATCTACATAGACGTGGTTTAATGACACATAATTTCTAGGGATGTTCAACCTCGTGTTGTAATACCAAGTTTTTCACATCCGGGAAGTACCCCCTAGACGTAACCAGCGTCGTCTTCCTCGGAGAGGATCAAGAATAGTCTCTTAGCATTCATCATTACATTCATAGGTTAAAAAGTGCAGAAAATTTAAAATTTTCATCTATACTACTTTATGAGGTTTACTTGGACCTCTCACTTACACATAATATATCCATATCGATTATATATAGACCCTTCGTATAAGAACTTTACATAGTCTTCTAATTTTATACCACATATAGGCAGCATGCACAATAAAGTCTTAAATGGGATGTCTAATATTAAACCATCTAAACGGAATCAAACATATGGGCACAAGCCCTTACATAAATGTAGAAATGCCACTTAGAGCTTACAATAATATCTTGAAACAACATGAATAAAATGATCGTCTTTAGACTATAACAAAGAACCATAGCTAGAGTAATAACAAGGATTCATCCTCAGACATGAGGACCTACCCACACTTGGTGAATGATTTCCAAGCTTTCCTTCAAAAGTCGTCACAAACCCTTCAACGACCGGAACATAAACTGTTGGTGAAAAAAGGGAGAAATGGGTTAGCACATCACTTGTACTAAGTATAGGTTCATATGCACATACAACATAGAAATAATTCTAAAAAGGGATATTTATGCAAAAGCATGCAAGTCACTTTGGAAACACCTTATGCACATTCAAGAACCAATACAAGTCAATAAGCACATATTCATTTAGTCAAGACAATGTACATTACAAGACCAACAACACCAGGTCTAGTAAAGTCAACATGTACATCAACATAATTGAGCACATAATCAAGACAACTCTATCATAATGCTATAATATCAAAAAGCATGCAATAGAGTACTTAAAATCATAATTTATGCAATACCATCACTCATACACCCCTATTAAGTTCATTAGTTCAATTACTAAGTAAGGCCCCATAACCTCACTCAACCAAGTAAACCAAACAAGAAGTAGAAGAACTGCCCAACATTACATACTATATAATTAAGAGTAGAAACATCATACTTTAGTAATAGATACTAACCATATATTCATAAGGGAAACCAATATCACATAATGTAATTTATATGTACGATCAACATATGCATATCATTTGCGTTCATAATGTAAGACTCCCAAAATGAGTTAGGGTGTCTACACCCTAACATCCTTTTATTAAGGTTATAATGTCTTAAAATATCTTATAACATTGTTTAGAGGCAGTGTATAAAGTTTGAGGTGATTTGGAAGTCAAACGTCAAGGGTCGACCAAAACGTTCGACGACTAGTCACCTATGTGCCTCATGTGTCCATGCATGCTTAAAATTGTATTAAATGATATTATGAAGTCTAAAAATGAGTTATAATGTTTTTAAATGGTAGTATATGGAGTTTTGTGAAGTTTGGACGACAAACGTCCAAGACGTTCGAAAGTTAGCCCTAGAGACGTTCATGTGCGTCTTGATGGGGCCTTGCCTGTTTGGACGAGTTGCAGGTGTTTTTTTGGGTGAAACTTATGTGGATGGTCTCACTATTGTTAAGGGTTTTACTTACATTGGAAACGTCTGGGTACGACTTCGAAAGGGCCCCGCAAAATGTCCCACAAGAAGGACACAAGGCTGGTCGAGACACTCCTTTGGCAGTGTCAATCGACGGACCAAACGACGGACAGTTGGTTGACCAACGACCCGTAGGTGAGCTCTCATCGATTTTTACTTATCTTGGTCAGGTCTCAACCCAAAAATTTGCCAAGTACCAATCGACAGAAGCCAAAGAATGGCCAGTCGATTGACCAACGGCCAGTCGATTGGGTTCGTCGATGGTGGCCTGGTGCCACTGCTTGTGCACTGTTTCATTAAAGGGGTGAATAGGAAATTCATACCACGTGCTAAAATTACCCCACATGATTTATTTGGTGATTTTTGGGTGTATTTATGTGATCAAAAAAGTGATCAACCTATTCTCAAACCAACTCACACAAATTGAACCTTTCCCTTTAAAAATATTCTCCCTAGAAACCACCATTCTTGGTGAAGCTCAAGAACATCTTGGAGCTTGGATTTACATGGATGAATCATCAATATTTAAAGGTTTACATGAATAAAAAGGTATGGTGATCCTTCATCTCTAGTTATCCTTCCATCTAGAGAGGTAATCTCAAAGTTTCAAAAGAGATTTTATGATCAAACTTCTCCTTCTTCAATCTAGCAACGGGTTCTTTATAAAAGCATATTTAAGTATTAAATCATGATGAATTGAAGTTAATATAGTGGTTTTAACGTGATTTTGACTCCAATTGCAAGATGAACCCATGTTCCTTCCCAAACTTGAATTAGCCCTTGCATGGGCATTGTGATCATGGATTGTTACTGGCAGATTTGTGATTCTCTTACGTTGAATTTCTCATATTTACTTTTATTTACTTGAATTGATTATTATATGATTATGAAGGATCAATTTGGATCCATGTATGAAGATTTGAACATGCTTAGCTTGGATTTTCATGAATTCACTGTAGCATTGCCTTTTTAGGATTTAAATTTGAAATTTGAATAGGTGATTATGGTTATAGCTACTGTTTTAAATTGATATTATGATTAAATTGTATGTATGAATCCTTAGTGATCGAATCAAAGGAAATTTTATAAGATTGACCTACATGCTTTAGCCTATAGATTGATAATCCTAGCATGCCTATTGTGAAATTCAATCATGTTAAAATGATGATTAGCTACTGCCCATGATGTAATGGGATTATGAATTATATGTAATGAATACAATGTGAATAAATTCATGATAGTTTGAGTATGATTAACCTATGTAAAACTTGTCTTCCATGAATTCTTAATATGAAGCATGTTTATAATGATCTAGAGAACATTGACAATTGTAGTAGGATCTCGTTTAAGCTATGATTTCTTCAAGCTACTGCCCTAGATTTATGTTGTTACGCCTCGTATTTTTATACGTAGTGCGCGTCATGATCTAGTCGATGTAAATCCGGGGAATGAGATTTTATTTTAAGTTCCAAGTGATTAAAGAAATATTAGGCAAGGATGTTAATTCCAAATGTGATATTAAGTATGATTTGGCTAATGTAAGTGTCATTAACATTAAGTGAGGGATTAATTAGTGGATGATTAGGATTAAATTAATCAAGTGGGCCCCACCACTCAAGGCTAATTAAAAGAAATCAGATTGGGAGCTCGCCCTTAGTGGGGCACGTGTAGAGGGGGGGCTGCCTCCACTTCATATAATGAATGAGGTGGTGAAATGCATTGCAAACATATCATCTTCTTCACCACTTAGCTTAGGAAGCCATGGAAAGGGAGGAAACCAACCATGCAACTCTCGGCCAGCAGCTACAAAAGAATTTGGTTAGTAATCTCTTTGCTTGGTGTGGTAATTCCTTAGAATGCCAATGTTAATTAGCCATTAATGTTAATAAGGGGGCGTGACCAGTAGCTTAGGAATTTTTTTTTAGTTATTGAATGTGCTAAGTATGAACGGAAACCATAATCGGATTATTAGTGGTGTCGTGTTAGTGTTTGGGCTGTTTTGATTAAAGTAAAATGCGGGAAATTCTGTTTTGGCGTTATGTATATGTTAATGTGATTATGGGTATATACTCCAAGGGATGAATACGATAAGGTAGATGTGTTGCGAATTATAAAACGAGTTATCGCTCGGTGTGTCGTTGTTTCGTTACTATGGTTGCCGAGACGGAACTATTTTGGGGGGGGGGGGGCTGTTTAATATGATTCGTTGGGTTATATGTGTTATTGGTATTGCTGTGGATAATTTGGGTTGTTGTCGGATTGGGACGAAGTATGGAAAATAGGGAAAGTGCTGCCGGATTTTCGTTAAATTATTAGCTAGCTTACAATAAGTAGTAAAGCGCGACGTCTATCTAATTGCGGCACGATTGTTGCTTGTTATAGATTAATAGCTTGGGCAGTAAATATTGGACGTGCGGCTCGACTATACGGTATGTAACGCTATCCTTTCTTTCTTTGTTTGGCATGACTTTTAAAAATGAGCGAATGACGGACAGGTTATGTCTAAGGCTATGGTGACGTATATTCTTGCTTCCACAAACTATTCCTCTATATATCGGTTATGTCTAAGGCTATGGTGATTTCTCATATCTATGGTAGTGCTTCTTAGAGTCATTGAGATCTTACGTTTTCATATCGTGTTAAAGGTTCATAATCTTGATAAAACATTAATCTTTGGTAATACTCCTTGCTGGTTCACGTTGATTGTTCTATTGAGTTATAAGAAATGATTTTAATTGCATATGGTTGCTCATAATGTTCTGCTCGTGCATAGAGTCATTTATCATTTCACCGAGTCCCGGGCCGTGTAATGTTCGTGCGGAGTTTCTTGCATATGTCACCGAGTCCCTCACTAGAGGGCCGGGTATGTATATTATATATATGTTTGGTGATGAGGATGGTTATGATGATGATGATGACGGAGATGATGTGATGACTATTTCACCGAGTCCCTCACTAGAGGGCCGGGTACGTATGATGTATATATATGATGATTATTTTGCCGAGTCCCTTACTAGGGAAGCTGGGCACCTTATATGTTAAAGATATGCATGATTTTTACTTATAAGGTACATGTGTAGCGATATCTTGTTTCAACTTATCATGTTGGTATCCTGTCATCTTTACCTTATGCATTACATACTCAGTACATTGTCCGTACTGACCCCCTTTCCTCGGGGGGCTGCGTTTTATGCCCGCAGGTGTAGACGCACAGTTCGGTGATCCTCCCGCCTAGGATATCTACTCTGCTGATTGGGAGAGCTCCACTGTTCCGGAGCCCAGTCGTTTTGGTACATAACTTTCTATGTAGTCTTTTGCTTATCTTTGGGTACGGCGGGGCCCTGTCCCGTCGAGTTTCACTACTATACTCTTAGAGGTCTGTAGACATTATGTGGGTTGCATATATATGTTTTGGATAATGGTCTGGACATGGTTTGTTTGGGATGTCCGCTTGTACAGGGGCAGCCTTGTCGGCTGCGTACATCATTGTGTATTGTGTAGTGGCAGCCTTGTCGGCTTGCGTATGCTATTATGCTTTGGATAGTGGCGGCCTTGTCGTCTCGCGTATGTTGTTACGGTTCAATGGTTATGACTCATTATGAGGCAGATCCACTTTATATATATATGGCGTTGGGGTTGGCTTGATTTGATTAAATTCCATATTGTCTTAGTTTAAGTTGGTTATACTTAACAGGTTTGTATGTGAGTGTCCAAAACGGGCACTAGTCACGTCCCATCGGGTTGGGTCGTGACAAAAGTGGTATTAGAGCGGTTCTTCCTCGGAAGTGTCTACAGACCCTGTCTAGTAGAGTCTTGTTTATCGGTGTGTTGTGCACCACATCTATAAACAGGAAGCTACAGGACATTTAGGATGTCATCCTTTCTTCTTATTCTAGATCGTGCAATAGAGCTATATTAACAGGATAATGCCTCTCTAACGAATCCCTGTGTTTTCAGCTATGCCTCCAAAGAAAGCGACAGCCGCCCAGAAGGGAAAATCGGTAGAAGAAGGTACTAGTCATACCCGGAGAGTTACTAGGGCCCGTGCCCAGTCTATTCCTGGTATTTGTGCTCCAGTCGGAGAGCTCTGCTACACCGCCACCGCCAGAGGAGCTTAGAGCAGCAGCAGCTCCAGTTCGGTGGACACCACCACCAGCCCCCGAGGCCCCAGCACCTGAACCTCCAGCCGGAGGATAGGTCCATGAGAGATGCGGTTCAGTTGCTGACTAGATTAGTGGCAGGTCCGGCTCGCAGGCATGGACTAGGAGTTGATCATGCGGATAAATCTCATAGCTTAAGGGGTCGTGATTTCTTAAGTTGTAATCCTCCAGAGTTCTTTGGGTCAAGGCCCCAGGATGATCCGCAAGAGTTTATTCGTCAGATGCAGCGTACATTGAGGATAATCAAGGCTTCGGAGACCGAGTCTGTTGAGTTGGCTACGTATCGTTTGCGGGATGTAGCTATTAATTGGTATGAGTCTTGGGAGTTATCTAGGGGTGAGGATGCTCCTCCAGCGGTATGGGATGAATTTGTGGAGGATTTCCAGGGCCACTTCCTGCCTCCAGAGATGAAGCGAGCTAGAGTCGATAGATTCTTGCGTTTGAGGCAGAATGGCAGGAGCGTTCGAGAGTATAGCCTCGAGTTTGATTCATTGTCTAGGCATGCGCTTACTATTGTGGCTGATATGGCAGACAGGGTACATCGTTATGTGATGGGATTGGATCGTTATCTGATTGACGGTTGTATGGCAGTGACTCTTCAGCTAGGTATGGACATTGCTCGGGTGCAGGCATATGCACAGGGTGTAGAGGATCGGCACTGGGGACGTCAGCCAGATAGAGAATATAATAGAGGCCAGCATAAGAGGGCTAGATCAGCAGGTTATCCTGACGAGTTTCGAGGCGGGCAGTCTCGGCAGCATGTTAGATTTTCTTCCCAGCCAGCACAAGTGCACCCCCACGTTCCATGGGTAGGGGTTCGATCGTATGGGATATTCGGAAGCTGGTCAGAGCACTAGGGCGTCAGGGTCACAGATGGGCAGGGGTTTGAGCCAGTCGAGGCCACCTTTGCCTCGGTGTTCTCGCTGTGGTAGGTCCCATCCTGGGGAATGTCGTTGGGCTACAGGTGCGTGTTTTTCTTGCGGCCGTCAGGGTCATACTATGACGGAGTGTCACCTTATAGGTAGTGCAGGTGGTATGGCACAGCCTACTAGGTCCGTTGCTGGTTCATCTTCTTCTGTGGCTATGCGCCCTACGGGGCAGGGTATTCAGGCGCCAGCAGGCCGTGGTAGAGGTCGTGGTGGAGCTTCCAGTTCTAGCGGTCCCTCGAACCGCATATATGCTTTGACTAGTAGGCAGGATCAGGAGGCATCACCTAATGTGATCACAGGTATATTATCACTATTCTCCCGAAGTGTGTATGCATTGATAGACCCAGGTTCCACCTTATCATTTATATCCCCCTTCGTTGCTAGTAGGATTGGAATAGAGTCTGAGTTGATAGAACCATTTGAGGTAGCTACACCTATAAGAGATTCTTACATAGCTACGCGAGTATATAAGAATTGTTCAGTGGTTATATATAGTCGTCCTACCGTAGCAGATCTAATAGAGTTAAATATGATTGAGTTTGATATTATCATGGGCATGGATTGGTTGGCTGCTTGTTATGCTAATGTTGATTGCAGAGGAAAGATAGTTCGATTTCAATTTCCAGGGGAACCGATTATAGAGTGGAAGGGGAGTACAGTATCGCCGAAAGGTAAGTTTATTTCATACCTTAAGGCCATGAAGATGGTTAGAAAAGGCTATATTTATCATCTGGTTCGGGTGCATGACATAAAGGCAGAGGCACCGACTCTTCAATCATTCCCGGTAGTTAATGAATTTCCCGATGTATTCCCAGAGGAACTTCCAGGCCTTCCTCCAGAACGAGAGATAGAGTTTACTATAGATGTATTGCCAGATACCCAGCCTATATCTGTACCTCCTTATAAAATGGCACCTGCTGAGTTGAAAGAGTTGAAAGAGCAATTGAGAGATTTGCTAGAAAAGGGCTTCATCAGGCCTAGTACGTCACCTTGGGGAGCACCGGTACTGTTTGTGAGGAAGAAGGATGGGTCGCTGCGGATGTGTATTGATTATAGGCAGCTGAACAAAGTAACAGTAAAGAACAGGTATCCCCTCCCAAGGATTGACGATCTATTTGACCAGTTGCAGGGTGCTAAGTATTTTTCAAAGATAGACTTGTGGTCAGGTTATCATCAGGTGCGGGTAAGGGAGGCAGATATTCCAAAGACGGCTTTCCGGACCCGATACGGGCATTATGAGTTTAGAGTGCTGTCTTTTGGGCTGACTAATGCTCCAGCAGTGTTTATCGATTTAATGAATCGAGTGTTTAAACCATTCCTTGATATGCTTGTTATTGTATTTATAGACGATATTCTGGTCTATTCACGTTCAGAAGATGAGCATGCAGACATCATTGTGTATTGTGTAGTGGCAGACTTGTCGGCTTGCGTATGCTATTATGCTTTGGATAGTGGAGGCCTTGTCGGTTCGCGTATGTTGTTACGGTTGAATGGTTATGACTCCTTATGAGGCAGATCCACTTTATATATATATGGCGTTGGGGTTGGCTTGATTTGATTAAATTCCATATTGTCTTAGTTTCAGTTGGTTATACTTAACAGGTTTGTATGTGAGTGTCCAAAACGGGAACTAGTCACGGCCCATCGGGTTGGGTCGTGACATATGTTATTATTTAAATATAATCGATGATCAATGCAAGTAAATTGGGTTAAAGATCTATGTTCTTCTACTTTTTAGTATATATAAGATGCATTGTATTAGATTGTAATATGATCTTGTAGGGAATCGTACATTGTTTCTTTTATGATTATGGTACTCTAGATACTGCCCTATTCTTGAATTATTGATGAAAGAGTAGTAATGGTCAATGATGACCAAATGCTAAAAGATTGGTAAGAATTAATCTCCTCTTCTATTTCTCTATTTCTCTATAGTAATGTTGATGAAGACTTGTATGGCATTGTGTGGTATGGTAGGTGTTTACTTTACGTCATTATATATGGGTTGACCATGGCCTTGAAGGAAAATTGATGAATATATGAATGAGTGATTATGATTATCACTTTATGTGTAACTTGTGCCTAGTCTTCTACTTGAGTTGTGAATCTAGGTTATCTTACTATTGTTATGAGCATGTAAAGGGTTATGTAATACCATATGTAGGTGCTGCCATTAATGAGGTGCTAATGATTGATGACCCCTACCCATGTACCCTTATGCTATTGTGTGTTATGTGGTCTATGCTTGAAAAGAGTATTGTGGTCTTAAGAGGGTGGATGCCTCCATATGTTGTTGATATCCATTATGTGATCATTTTGACCAACGTATACACACACTCACACATTATGCATGCTTACAATGTAGTAAATGTTCGTAGTGTCTAATGAAAGGTTGTTCTCATATTCACTAGTGTCTACTACTATGCATGTAATGTATATGTATGTGAAGTATGTTATGTATTTCCTTACTAGGATGACTTGATAGGTGTACTAGTATGGGCAAGGGTATGGGACCTTGTCTATGCATTGCTAATGTGTACCTTGATAGGATAGTTCTTAGGTTTGGTTTCTATGTGCATGAATATGAATGTATGGTCATTTGTGGCCTTAATGTGTTATGTGAAAGGTTTGCTCACATATATGTATACACACACATAAATGATGGTCTAGTCAATAAAGGATCCTTGAAAGGTGTACCCAAGTGTATCCTTAACTAGATAGTGCTAACACACATGCTATGTCCATGTGAAAGGGTTTCTCACATGAATTAGGTTGATAAATACTCATCTATGACCTATGAGTTTAGCATATGAGGGGATGACTCTCCTAAACCTATGTTTTATAAAGAAATGATAATAAAGGCTTTTTCAATAAAGGGAACTTAGCTTAGCACCGAGTGAACTTGTAGATGAGGGGTGACACTTTCCAACATAGGGAAGGTATGGTTCACTACGGTCCTCATGTGAGGGAGTGACACTTTCCCAAATAGGGGGAGTAAGGTTCACTACGGTCCTCACGAGGTGGATAACCTCATAACCCTAAAAGGGTGTAGAGTGGATATTTCCATGATTACCCCCAAGTTCCATAAACTATGCTTGCAACATAAGATCTAGCAACTGATATCACCTAATATTCTAGCATGTGTTAATGTTCTACCCTTAGCAGGTAGGAACAGCTTCCCTTGGTGTAAGGCTCTACAAAACAATTCCATGTTTAGCCCCATGGTCTTAGTGTCGGTTAAGGCTATAGTTTCCCTAAAGTAA
>CM040625.1:20347108-20363065 GCA_022817965.1 Solanum lycopersicoides | reverse complement strand
CAGAGGTCTGGTTCTACGCGCATCAATCCGTGTGAACCCGGTCTAATCGTAGGCATTCTAGACACATTAAGCATTACTTATCATATCCATTTTTAGGGTTGTTACAAAAACATATGAGTTTTTAAACTAAAACAACTTCATAAGATCCATATTGACATCGCCCTCAGAAACTGAGGACCTACGGTTTTGGATGATTGAGAAATTCCATGTCTTCTTCAAAGTCATCTCAAAGATCTTTCAACGACCGGAACCTATAATATTGGTGAAAAGGGGAAAAATGAGGTTAGTACACTACTTGTACTAAGTATGAGACCACATGCACATATAAGATCAAATCATGCTAAAAGGGGCATTTCATTAAAATATGCTATTTTACCTTTTGAAAGCCTCATGCATAATCACGCAAATCATACCAATCAACAAGAAATATTCAGTAAGTCCAAAGCATGTTCATCACAAGAATAACAATACTATGTCTAGTCAAATCAACATGCATATCATATAATTGAACACATAGTTAATGCAAGACAATTACCCATGAACCCTCATTAAGTCAACAAGTGCAATGACCAAGCAAAGCCACATGACCTTACTCAATCAAGTAACTCAACAAGAACTATGACTAATATCCAACTTCACATGAAATATCATTTAAGAATACATATCATCATACTTTACCAATTGGGACCAAATACATCTTCATAGGAACAACCAACATCAAATAATGTTATTTACATGTTAGATCATCATATTATTATCATTTACATTCATTAACATATACATACATAAGAACACCATCCTAAGTTTTCCCTCAAGGTTAACTAGTGCAAGGTTTAGGTAGAGTCCATACCCCTATCTAGACTAGAGTAAAACCCCTTAAGTCCTTATAGTTAGAGTTCATTCATAATTTAATTTTACCTTTTGGGAACCTCTTGCCTTAATCGACATAGACCACATGAGCTACTGTGGAATTCGGTGTCACGTAACACTACACGAAAGAAGATGGACTATTTGCCAAGGTAGTACCTAAAACATGAACATAGCAACAAGGTGATCCACTAGCTAGTATTCGTATGTGTGCAACATAGTTCAAGAACTAGGAGATATAATTGGGACCCTCTTTATGCTACATGTATTATAGTCTCCAATATCAAGAGTACATTAGGATCCTACTTTTCCTATGTGGGAAGGGACACTCCTCATTCTAGTTCACTCGGTGCTAAGCTAGAGTGACTTTTTCAATGTCTTTAATCCTTTATTAACATCATAGCTTAGTGTAGGTCATAGGTTCTATCCCTTGTATAATCATCATCATACTAGAACAATAAGAATTTCCTGAGTGTAGTCCTTTCTTACAATTTATACAAGTGAGGTTAGCACATTTACATCATCATTCATTATAAGCACATTGGTAGTCATTACCATCCTTGTAACATTTACATCTTATACAACCTCACAACCATAATCAAGATATTTCAATTCAACATCATACCAGCCCTATAAATCCTAATAAAAGATATACTCCAATACAACATCATGAGTTAATCATAATTAACCATAATTGAAGTGAAGAGTAGGATTTCAAGACTTACCAAGTCTCCTTCATAATACATCATCAAGGTCTTACCATCCTTATCTCAACACAATTAGTGTGTAGTTTAATCATAAGACAACAACCAACATAATAACAAGACTAATTGAATCACTACATCACAATTCAACACTAGTTCATAGCTTAAGAAAATATACTTATGTGAAATTCACAACATACTTCATAACCTAGATAAATTCCTCAAGAACTAGAATTATAGGACTATAATTCATCCTAATAGATTCATAATTGATACAATAACATCACCTAGTATCAATTCAACCAATAACCAATTCAATTGAACAAACATTACACAATTCATATTAAGATCATAATTGAGGGTTAGAGGAATGGGTCATCATCTACAATTTGGACCAATCCATCAAGAGATAACATAATTAAGTTAGAAAAAATGTTAATCTATCCAAATTATCCAAAGAAATCATAAACAAGGTAATTCACAAGATCAATTTGAGATTGGGAAGACCCATGGAAACTCAACTTTTGAAATCACTTTGAAGAAACCCTTACAGGAAATGAGTCCCAAAGGTGAATTAGATCCCATAACCTAATGTTTGATGAAGAATTGTTGGATAAATTCTTCCCTTTACATCCCTTAAACCCTCCACTAGCTTGGTATTCAATGGAGTTCTTCAACTAGAGAGTGAAAGAACAGAGAAGGAAGAGAATTTTGGTTTGTGAGTCATGAGAGCTTAGGTTAGTCTAATGGGGCTAGGGTCTTTATACGGGATTTTAATTAAGTTAATTTGACTCCATTTAACCCCCAACTAACAACTTAACCCCTTAATAAATTAATTGGAATTAATTAAAAACGTGGAGCAAATAGACCCCTCACAGGCGAGACCTCGACCAACGGTCCATCTGTGAGATGACGGCCACAGGACCATCCATCATGTTGGTCTGTCGTTTTTGTCAGAGATTTGTCCAAAGCAATTATTTTGGAAAATAACTAAATATACATCGATGAGGAAATCGACGCCCCCATCAATTGACACACGAATCGTCTATTGCAAGTCGTGGTCACACTGTCTTGGGCAGTATTTAACCCCAAATGCCAGGGTCCTCCTCAAGGCCCTTGGTTGGTCCTTGGGGAGTATTGCCTTGATGTTTCGACTATGAATTAACCCTAATACATGTTATACACCCACCCATCCACCAATATTTCATCATTTCCGACTCCGAAAAGCTAGTCAATAGACAAAGGCACGCTAGTACCTCATTGAACTACTTTCCGAACGTCATGGACGTTCTTTAACATTTTGGTTTCTAAACCTCCTAAATGACTTATATAGATTAAAATAGACCTTTAATCAGTGTCGAAAACTTTTGACACCTATGTTAGGCTCTAGACTCTAGAACACGTCTTAGATTTTGAAGTGTTACAACCCTAAAGGGTCAAGTACGCCTTGTCCTAATCCAAGGGTTCTCCCTATCTTCTAGTGGGTACTTGCGGGTCATGACAATAGAGATATTCATTCTAAAAGTCTTTATGAAGGATCACTTATAGACCATTCCTTAAATGAATAAAAGGTCTGGTTGGCTCCACTGATTTCCCATACCACCCCAAGGTGGATGGAGGCAGGGTTCCCAATTTAGATGCGGGATTTGAGTTTTGCTGCTCGTTTCTGGTTTGGCCTCATTAGCAGCACCAA
Source organism: Solanum lycopersicoides (assembly GCA_022817965.1). Classification (NCBI taxonomy): domain Eukaryota; kingdom Viridiplantae; phylum Streptophyta; class Magnoliopsida; order Solanales; family Solanaceae; genus Solanum; species Solanum lycopersicoides. The sequence continues at coordinate 20,359,801 of CM040625.1, read as the reverse complement.
AATACCATCCTAGAATGAGTCCATTCTACACCATCCTAAAAGAGCCTGCCTTGTATGTATCATATCCTGGAGGATCATCAACTTAGGACTTTTTTGTCACAACTGGAATCTAGACCCCAGACGAGACCGCCGTCGTTGACTTCTCAGAGGTCGCAGACAAGCCTACTTACGTCATTCTTACTTCATCTAGGTTAATTTTAGCGGAAAATTTGAAACTTTTTATTTCTTAAATACTTATAAAAACATTCTCATTAATACATAATTGTTCGCCATCAACCATCTAACATTAAAAGATAAGCAACTGAAAGAAATAGTTCAATTCTTATTAAGTGTATAATTGCCAAAATGGCACCAATACATAGTCTGAATAAAAATAGGAAAGAAACGCTAGTGGAACATGCTCCACTAGCTCAACTCTAAAACTAAGCTAGAATATAAAACAGTAGCATCCTCGAAAGCATGAGGACCTACCAAAACCAGATGAATGCTGAACGTCCGGATAACTGCAGCGATGATCCTGTATCTCTATCGTCCACCTTTGCCTGCACCTAAAATAGTAGAGTTTGTATAGGGTTAGTACACACTTGTACTAAGTATGGGTATATGCAAGCACACACCAAGGACATGCATGAGAAAGAATAGCTCTTTCCTAACAACATGAATTTTGGAAGTCAAGTCAGTGGACTTGCCAAATTGAGATTAGGAAAGTTTCCTAATTTGGATTAGGAAAGTAAATGATCTTTCCAAATTTGGATTAGGAAAGTCAGTGAGCTTTCCAAATTTGGAATAGGAAAGTTATGCCATGAGAATAACATACATAATCATACTTTTCACATTTGCACACAGCACATAACATTTACACATAGCACATAACTTCGTTCATATCATTCATTCATATGTCATGAAACCTTGGAATCATGAACTTGACATTAAGACATCCATGAAATGAAGGCTCAACATATGGGACCTCAACTGGGAGTCTTTTTTAGCAAACACAGAGTCTGCTTCATTCATTCATACGTACTTCATTTCATTTCGTTCATAGTCCAGTGTAACCACCGGTTATACCTAGGATGTAGTATAAGACTTTCATTAGGTTCGTTGTGCAATGACCAAGAATGACCTAATGTCATTGCTTGAATCTAACTCACCTTTTGATTATCCTATCCTAACACCTTTGGTATTCATTCATTTCATTATGTGTATCATTTCAGGCTGGCCTCATTCATTCATTGGGAACTTTAACTTTAACTGACATAGATCATGTGAGTATCATGAAATCCATTGTCTCCCCCACACCGAAAAGAGGTGGAATCACCGGCCAAAGTGACCCAAAACATGCTAGCGTACATGGGAATCAAACCCCGCCAGATCCTTATATTGGCAGTATAGGTTCGAAGACTAAGAGATACAAGGAGACCCATACCCGGCATGCCGGACAGTCTCATCTCATGAGAGTTACGTGAACCTCCGCCCTTCCCGAAAGAAGGCATCACCGCTCATAGCTAGTCTATCGGTGCTCAGTATAAAGTTCCATTACATTCATCTCATACGTTATGGAAGCAGGCTTCTAGTATGAGGACATCATAGCTCATTAGATGATTTCTCATCTCATCATTAGTATTAAGTGTGTTAAGCTCAATACTTTCATTAGAGTGTTCATAGAGACTGGTCTCTTCATTATCTTACACTCTCATATGTGAGTACGTTTTGGTAACATTTACTTAGGCTCATTTGATATTGCTCTCATCTTTTACGTTAGCCTCATATCATGTTGTCACCACATTCATTAACATTAGCACATTTGCTCTTCATAATTACTCACCCCTTTTTACGTGAATGTTCACTTCATCATATGCCAATGCACTTGGCCATTTAGTGTGTTTCACACTTTTACTTAACCCTTCTAGGGTTTCATCATTTCATTTTCATTTCATTGTTCATTTCATCATTTCATTGTTCATTTCGTCATTTCTTTGTTCATTTCATCATATCATTGTTCATTTCATCATTTCATTGTTCATTTCATCATATGCCAATGCACTTGGCCATTTAGTGTATTTACACTCATACTTAACCCTTCTAGGGTTTCATCATTTCATTACATACATCTTAGGATTACTTACTTTTAAACGTATGTTAGACTTATGTGTCCATACATACAAGCCATGAGGCTTCATTCATATATCGTCTAAGTGATTCATATCTTCCTAAGATTATCTGATACAAGACTTATGCATCTTGTATGTATGCCAAGATCTCGATTTCGATCAAAGTAGGTGGCATTATTCTTGAACATTTAATTCACGTATGACTTATGTATCAATACGGAATTTGGGCAAGGGAACCCTATTTCGAATCCTTTGGACAACACTTAATCTTATTTCAAACTTGATAATTGCATTTTTCAGATTTGGGAGACCCTAGTTCGATTCCCATCAACCCCATAACGTTTCCTTTCTTTTTCTCCTCTCCTTTTCCGTTTAAGTCAAGGAGGTTGTGGGTTCAATCCCCCACAAGCTCATTTTTTTTATTTTAATTTATCTCTTAACTTTCTCACCTATCCAAAAGGTTGTGGGTTCAATCCCCACTCTCCACATTTATTTTCTCCTTTATTTTTCTCCTAACTCTCTCATCCATTCAAGAGGTTGGGGGTTCAATCCCCACTCTCCTCATTTATTTTTCTCCTTTATTTTTCTCCTAACTTTCTCATCCATTCAAGAGGTTGGGGGTTCAATCCCCACTCTCCTCATTTATTTTTCTCCTTTATTTTTCTCCTAACTTTCTCATCCATTCAAGAGGTTGGGGGTTCAATCCCCACTCTCCACATTTCCTTTTTCTCACCTTATTTCACTGATTTTTAACATGGTGAGGTCACGGGTTCGATCCTCAATTACCTCACTTATTTTTCTTCATTTTTCATAGCTTATTAAAGAACTTTACTTGGCTGAAATTAACCAACAATGTGCTGGAAATTTGAGATACATTTTTCAGCTTCTTTTCATCAACATTTAGAGTTAATTCTTAGGGCATTTCGTGAATCATTTAGCTAATAGTTTTTCACTCAAATCAGCCACTTTATACTTCATATGAACATCACGATTAATACAAGTTTGTGCACGTGAAATACAACCATAAAACAAGTCATTTTCATACTTCAATCCGTGTTCAAAGTCACAACTACACATTGCACACACATAAACACATATTTCGGAAAGCATAGGTTATCATTTGTACGATTCCAAATACACATTCATGAACATATTATCACAAAAAAACACATTACATGCCTAATATCTACCAGCAGACATACCAACCTACAACCATCAATAGGAGCTAGTGACAGGGACATGAAACGGGGAAACAATCCTAGTTTTCGGATTAGAATCGACTGAATCCTAGGGTCTCTTGGGAATGGGAACAACAGTAAGAAAACCCATACCTGTTCTTGGTGTTGTTCAACACACAAAGTTGCTGCCCAGAATCACCACCAACCCACCGTCCAACACAGAAATTCCCACCTTACCCGTCGAGAATGTCACGTTTTGCTTTACTTTTATGGATTGTTTTTGTCGTTTGAATTCTTATGAGTTCTTCAAGTGTTTTGTTGTTATTTCTAATTTTTTGTTGCTGCTTTGTTAACAGAAAAACGTGAAAAAAAACAAAATGGGAGAAGTGGATGAAACGTGAAAGAGAGAGAGAGGTTCCTTAGGATTACGACTCTAGTTGAGACTTAGTCAAAATAAGACATGTTAATTATAAATAATTAATAATAAAAATCTGATTTTCCTTTTTCTTAAATCAGCTAATAATTATTAATTAATTAAATTAATTTATCAATTTAAATAAAAATAAGTTAAATCATTGCTTCCACCTAGGTTCGAACCCGGGTGGAGCAAGACTCCACTCCTAGAGCTCAAATTCGGCTCTCTCTCCCAAAATTGCCCCTCCATATTATTAAATAATTAAATATATATATATATTTAGGGTAATTATGATATTACCCTTAGCCTGGTAAAAGACCATTTTACCCCTAGACCCTCAAAACTTAAAATTCCTTCTTTTTAAGTCCGGTAAAAACTCCTTCGAGTAAATCTTTGTATTCGAGAGCCCTACATGGTTGGTCCCAACCTTTCCTAGCTCAACTAACTCCCAAAGTTAGTTGGCTTGGCTATACCAAGGGTTCCGAGGTCTGGTTCTACGCGCATCAATCTGTGTGAACCCTGGTCTAATCGTAGGCATTCTTGGCATATTAAGCATTACTTAGCATATCTATTTTTTTAGGGTTGTTACATTATCCCCCCTTAGGAACATTCGTCCCCGAATGACACTACACATCATTTTAAATAAAGAGGCGATTTTCGAAGATATCTAAACATACTTGAGACTTTACTCTTTGTGAATTTGTGTTCACACTTACTCTGGATAATGCATATTACACAATCTTATCTGAAGCTTCATATTTGAGATTGAGGAACTTCCTTCTCAATCGCACTTAACTTGATGCACCTCACAACTCATGCAACACAAAAATCATGTCCACGCTATACAAAACATCAACATGACATGCAAGCATGAATTCATTTTAACTCTAACTTATTTGGAAAGTTAACCTTACTACCCTATTTGATAGACTATGGTAGTCTAGCATTTCTGAAGTAATCATACCTGAGCCATCTTCTTGAGCTAGTAAGCAGCAAACTTATCCTTCTCCTCTTCATCAATACTCATAGCAGGCTTTAGAACCTACCATGCACTCACCTTCATGCGAACAACCACTCTTATCAAACGTCTTTCGTTCACGCAGGCATTTCTATCACTGCCCCTTCTTGGGAAGGCCAGATCTTGAGTCTAGCACCTTAGACCACTTGGTCATCCTAATTCTTGTGTGTATTCTTCTAAGCGCGCACACAAGAACGAAGTTAGATATTTAAAATGACACAAAGTGTCAAGGCTCTAGATAGCACGATAAAGAGTAGAAGAAGGGAAATTTTCCTACGCATCATGCAGTCTCTAATCTAGGATAGTGGTGCACTTCACTACCATGACTTAGAAACTACTCAATGTGGTTGATGTGAACTTATTATTTTCGTAATTTAACCTAGTGCTCTGATACCAACTTTGTCACGACTAATCTAGACCCCAGACGAGACCGGCGTCGTTGACCTCTCAGAGGTCGCAGACAAGCCTACTTACGTCATTCTTACTTCATCTAGGTTAATTTTAGCGGAAAATTTGAAACTTTTTGTTTCTTAACATACTTATAAAAACATTCTCATTAATACGTAATTGTTCACCATCAACCATCTAACATTAAAGATAAGCAACTGAAAGAAATAGTTCAATTCTTATTAAGTGTATAATTGCCAAAATGGCACCAATACATAGTCTGAATAAAATAGGAAAGAAACGCTAGTGGAACATGCTCCACTAGCTCAACTCTAAAACTAAGCTAGAATATAAAACAGTAGCATCCTCGAAAGCATGAGGACCTACCAAAACCATGAATGCGACGTCCGGATAACTGCAGCGATGATCCTGTAGCTCTATCGTCCACCTTGCCTGCACCTAAAATAGTAGAGTTTGTATAGGGTTAGTACACTTGTACTAAGTATGGGTATATGCAAGCACACACCAAGGACATGCATGAGAAAGAATAGCTCTTTCCTAACAACATGATTTTGGAAGTCAAGTCAGTGGACTTGCCAAATTGAGATTAGGAAAGTTTCCTAATTTGGATTAGGAAAGTAAATGATCTTTCCAAATTTGGATTAGGAAAGTCAGTGAGCTTTCCAAATTTGGAATAGGAAAGTTATGCCATGAGAATAACATACATAATCATACTTTTCATATTTGCACACAGCACATAACATTTACACATAGCACATAACTTCGTTCATATCATTCATTCATATGCCATGAGACCTTGGAATCATGGACTTGACATTAAGACATCCCAGAAATGAGGCTCAACATATGGGACCTCAACTGGAGTCTTCATTAGCAAACACAGAGTCTGCTTCATTCATTCATACGTACTCATTTCATTTCATTCATAGTCCAGTGTAACCACCGTTATACCTAGGATGTAGTTTAAGACTTTCATTAGGTTCGTTGTGCAATGACCAAGAATGACCTAATGTCATTACTTGAATCTAACTCACCTTTTGATTATCCTATCCTAACACCTTTGGTATCATTCATTTCATTATGTGCATCATTTGAGGCTGGCCTCATTCATTCATTGGGAACTTTAACTTTAACCGACATAGATCATGTGAGCATCATGAAATCCAGTGTCTCCCCCACACCGAAAAGAGGTGGAATCACCGGCCAAAGTGACCCAAAAATGCTAGCGTACATGGGAATTTAACCCCGCCAGATCCCTATATTGGCAGTATAGGTTCGAAGACTAGAGATATAAGGAGACCCATACCCGGCATGCCGGACAGTCTCATCTCATGAGAGTTACGTGAACCTCCGCCCTTCCCGAAAGAAGGCATCACCGCTCATAGCTAGTCTATCGGTGCTCAGTATAAAGTTCCATTACATTCATCTCATACGTCATGGAAGCTGGCTTCTAGTATGAGGACATCATAGCTCATTAGATGATTTCTCATCTCATCATTCGTATTGAGTGTGTTAAGCTCAATACTTCATTAGAGTGTTCATAGAGACTGGTCTCTTCATTATCTTACACTCTCATAGGTGAGTACGTTTGGTAACATTTACTTAGGCTCATTTGAGATTGCTCTCATCATTTACATTAGCCTCATATCATGTTGTCACCACATTCATTATCATTAGCACTTTGCTTTCATAATTACTCACCCTTTTACGTAAATGTTCATTTCATCATATGCCAATGCACTTGGCCATTTAGTGTGTTTCACACTTACTTAACCCTTCTAGGGTTTCATCATTTCATTTTTCATTTCATCATTTCATTGTTCATTTCATCATTTCATTGTTCATTTCGTCATTTCATTTATTCATTTCATCATATCATTGTTCATTTCATCATTTCATTGTTCATTTCATCATATGCCAATGCACTTGGCCATTTAGTGTATTTACACTCATACTTAACCCTTCTAGGGTTTCATCATTTCATTACATACATCTTAGGATCACTTACTTTTAAACGTATGTTAGACTTATGTGTCCATACATACAAGCCATGAGGCTTCATTCATATACGTCTAAGTGATTCATATCTTCCTAAGATTATGTCATACAAGACTTATGCATCTTGTATGTATGCCAAGATCTCGATTTCGATCTAAGTAGGTGGCATTATTCTTGAACATTTAATTCACGTATGACTTATGTATCAATACGGAATTTGGGCAAGGGAACCTATTTCGAATCCTTGGACAACACTTAATCTTATTTTAAACTTGATAATTGCATTTTTCAGATTTGGGAGACCCTAGTTCGATTCCCATCAACCCCATAATTTCCTTTCTTTTTCTCCTCTTTTCGTTTAAGTTAAGGAGGTTGTGGGTTCAATCCCCCACAAGCTCATTTTTTTATTTTAATTTATCTCTTAACTTTCTCACCTATCCAAAAGGTTGTGGGTTCAATCCCCACTCTCCACATTTATTTTCTCCTTTATTTTTCTCCTAACTCTCTCATCCATTCAAGAGGTTGGGGTTCAATCCCCACTCTCCTCATTTATTTTTCTCCTTTATTTTTCTCCTAACTTTCTCATCCATTCAAGAGGTTGGGGTTCAATCCCCACTCTCCTCATTTATTTTTCTCCTTTATTTTTCTCCTAACTTTCTCATCCATTCAAGAGGTTGGGGGTTCAATCCCCACTCTCCACATTTCCTTTTTCTCACCTTATTTCACTGATTTTTAACATGGTGAGGTCACGGGTTCGATCCTCAATTACCTCACTTATTTTTCTTCATTTTTCATAGCTTATTAAAGAACTTTACTTGGCTGAAATTAACCAACAATGTGCTGGAAATTTGAGATACATTTTTCAGCTTCTTTTCATCAACATTTAGAGTTAATTCTTAGGGCATTTCGTGAATCATTTAGCTAATAGTTTTTCACTCAAATCAGCCACTTTATACTTCATATGAACATCACGATTAATACAAGTTTGTGCACGTGAAATACAACCATAAAACAAGTCATTTTCATACTTCAATCCGTGTTCAAAGTCAAACTACACATTGCACACACATAAACACATATTTCGGAAAGCATAGGTTATCATTTGTACGATTCCAAATACACATTCATGAACATATTCATCACAAAAAAACACATTACATGCCTAATATCTACCAGCAGACATACCAACCTACAACCATCAATAGGAGCTAGTGACAGGGACATGAAACGGGGAAACAATCCTAGTTTTCGGATTAGAATCGACTGAATCCTAGGGGTCTCTTGGGAAAGGGACCAAGAGTAAGAAAACCCATACCTGTTCTTGGTGTTGTTCAACACACAAAGTTGCTGCCCAGAATCACCACCAACCCAACGTCCAACACAGAAATTCCCACCTTACCCGTCGAGAATGTCACGTTTTTTTACTTTTATGGATTGTTTTTGTCGTTTGAATTCTTATGAGTTCTTCAAGTGTTTTGTTGTTATTTCTAATTTTTTGTTGCTGCTTTGTTAACAGAAAAATGTGAAAAAAAACAAAATGGGAGAAGTGGATGAAACGTGAAAGAGAGAGAGAGGTTCCTTAGGATTAGGACTCTAGTTGAGACTTAGTCAAAATAAGACATGTTAATTAATAAATAATTAATAATAAAAATCTGATTTTCCTTTTTCTTAAATCAGCTAATAATTATTAATTAATTAAATTAATTTATCAATTTAAATAAAAATAAGTTAAATCATTGCTTCCACCTAGGTTCGAACCCGGGTGGAGCAAGACTCACTCCTAGAGCTCAAATTCGGCTCTCTCTCCCAAAATTGCCCCTCCATATTATTAAATAATTAAATATATATATATTTAGGGTAATTATGATATTACCCTTAGCCTGGTAAAAGACCATTTTACCCTAGACCCTCAAAACTTAAAATTCCTTCTTTTTAAGTCCGGTAAAAACTCCTTCGAGTAAATCTTTGTATTCGAGAGCCCTACATGGTTGGTCCCAACCTTTCCTAGCTCAACTAACTCCCAAAGTTAGTTGGCTTGGCTATACCAAGGGTTCCGAGGTCTGGTTCTACGCGCATCAATCTGTGTGAACCCTGGTCTAATCGTAGGCATTCTTGACACATTAAGCATTACTTAACATATCTATTTTTTTAGGGTTTTTACATTTTTGGCTGAGCAGTAGATTGCCATAAGTCAAGAAGAGATGAACATTCTTTCCATCCCTATCCTGATCACAGAGTTGTACTGTCTGCGAGTGACCCTGGAGACGCTATAGATATTGATGTTTTCTATCCTACTAAAATGATATCAAGTGCATTATCTTAATACACAAGAGAGGAAGTGATAGAAGGAGGGCAGCTCCAGTAAACACATCCGTAGAAGTTGATATAAGATTCCTTACATGTATAGGCATGTACCCGCTACTCAAGCCTCCTAGCCTTCAGGTACATTTTCCTCCTATCTCTTCTTTCTAGTGCTTCTGCACTTCACTCCCGCAACCAGCCAAGAAGACTCAGACGATGATCCTGAGATGCGCATCAGGCCCATTCTGCTTATGTGAGGAGACCCAAACAGATAATCTTCCACGGGATGATGGAGGCTGCTTATATTGCTGCACTTACCCTCTGAGCTCTTTTTTATGATTCTGATACTAGATTTCACTACATGTGATAGGACGAAGGGGAAGACCTCAAGGTTACAACTTAAAAGCAGAGTAGTGGACTTGAGGAGGACGTAGACTATTAAAGGCTACCGACTTCTTCATTGTTTGAGGTTGCAGATGATTTGACCCTCTAGAGAGTTTAGAGATCCTCCCCACCACCGTAACGTGCATGGGATGCACAGTAGCAGAAGATTGGGAGGAAGAGACAAATGAAGAATAGATGGAGGTGTACGATTATGAGTGTATCATTATCTATATGATCTAGATGATGCGATTCTTTAAACTAAACTCTAATATTTCTCTGAGAAATTCTACCATGGAGGGGACTAGCGGAGCTGTTTTTCAGATATGACTCCGGGTATTATGCCCATATTCAAAGAATACACAGTACTGGGCCCGATATCTTACTTATTCACCAGGATCTGATGCAAAGACAGACGGAGAAAGGTGCAACATGATCCTTTTTTTACATCCTTCTTTGTCTACTTTTATTTTGACTCATGGATATTTATTTCATTTTCATTGAGGAAAATGAGTTATTTGTGGTGGGGTGAGGCTCACTTTTCTATGAATATTTGATTATTATTTCATTTATATTTTGGAATTGTTAGCTTTATTTTGTTATACACTGGTTTTTGTGGATGTTGGAGATTGTGGCCTTTTTAAAATTGTAAATGATTTTGCTCTTAAAATTTTTCCACCTCTTTTTTTTTTAATGTGGTTGTTTCTTGCAAATTGAGTAAAGGTTATGATCAATATCGAGAACAGTAATAGTTCTCATAATCAACAAACATGAATGCATGGTACAAAGAGGCTAAATAAATTTGCATAAAAAAATGTGAACTCTTTGCATGTCGTTGTGATAGTAAGTACCGAATTGAGTCTCTTTCTTTGAACATTGACAGAAGCGAAAGTGTGCGTTCTAGTTTGAATTTTGTGTCAGTGCCTGTGTGATTGATTTAAAGTGGACTATGGAGTAGACACCAAGAAATTTCCCGTTTGTCCCTTTTACTAAGTTATGAGAATCATGATATGACTTAGCAATTTGAAAGCTGTGAACAATTTGACACGTTACCTCTTTTGTGCAACCTTTGAGGTGTGTGATCCTTCTTGACACCCCTTAAGACTTCACCTTTCCTGGGAAGCAACATAATGAAATCAAACCAATATTGATCAATTACCCATAATTCTCATGAATTTGTGTTAGTTTGAATAGCCAACTTAGGAAAAATTCTATGTGGGGGAATGGTGTAAAAGACAGTACATCAATAGTTCAGAAATGCCACTTGATGACCATGATATGAAAAAAATGGAACCCCTCTATATAGAAAAAGAAGAAATGAAAAGAAAAATAAAAGTTGTGAATGAGCTGTGAAAATGCAAAACGAATTTGGTGTTCAAAAGTCCATGGAGTTCAATAACGGAATACTTGTGCGCACACACGAAAATGACGAGGAATATGGAAGAAGTGTTGTTCACACCACATTCATGAGGATAAAAGACAACTGAGCCTAGTGAACATACCTTTACACTTAGCCCGTTACAAGCCTTGAAAGACCTTTTTGATCTTGAAGTGTTGAGCAAATAGTCTTGGCTGAAATTAAGGGAACATATGAGTTAAGTCATGCATTGTGTTTTTATCTTTGAGAGTGTGAGATTTTAATTTGATTCAGAACTTTATTTTATGCATTGTGTGAATATGGAATCATCTTTTTGTCAGGGAATTTGAACACTTTGGTTGAGCTTGAACTTTCACTTGGTGCAAGTATAGTGAGCATGAGTTATTTGGTAATGGTAAGTCACACTTAAATATTTGAGTGCACAATTGATCCTTGCATGATTAAGTTTGAGTCTTTTTGTGTGCAGTCATGATGATATTGTGTAGCACTATTTGATACATCTTTTTGAACTATTGAAATTTATTTTACTTGAGGACATGCAAATATTTAAGTTTGGGGTGTTGATGAGTTAAGGATTTGACTCATTTTGACCTTAATATTAATATATAGTGTCCTCAAATGACATTCTTGTACCAATAATTGATATAAATCCTTTGTTTTCAGTATTTTTATTAGGAACAAAGCATGGACTAAAGTGCAAATAGGAACAATGCAACTCAAAGAATGAAGAAAAGAAGCATGAGGATAACCTAATACATTATCTTATAATAACGTGTTTGTACTCTAACACATGAGACATACAAAGTCGCCAAGAATAGCAAATGTACGACCCAACCGATGTCCTGACTAGTGCCCGTTTTGACACTCACATCAAACCTGTTAAGTATAACCAACTGAAACTAAGACAATATAGAATTTAATCAATCAAGCGCACCAACGCATATATAATATAAAGTGATCTGCCTCATAAGGAGTCATAATCATTCAACCTAACAACATACGCGAGCCGACAAGGCCGCACTATCAAAGCAATATAGCAATAGCAAGCGACAAGGCTTCCACTACAAATACACAATGATGTACACAGCCGACAAGGCTGCCCCTGTACAAGCGGCATCCCAAACAAACCATGTCCAGACCATTATCCAAAAATATATATGCAACCCACATAAGTGACAGACCTCTAGAGTATAGTAGTGAAACTCGACGGGACAGGGCCCCGCCATACCATAGATAAGCAAAGACTACAATGAAAGTTATGTACCAAAACGACTGGCTCCGGAACAGTGGAGCTCTCCCAATCAGCAGAGTAGATATCCTAGGCGGGAGGATACGAACTATGCGTCTAACTGCGGCATGAAACGTAGCCCCCGAGGAAAGGGGTCAGTAGGACAATGTACTGAGTATGTAAAGCATAAGGTAAGATGACAGGATACCAACATGATAAGTTGAAACAAGATATCGCTACAATGTACCTTATAAGTGAAAATCATGCAAATCTTAAC
>CM040625.1:20315914-20347083 GCA_022817965.1 Solanum lycopersicoides | reverse complement strand
AGTACACTACTTGTACTAAGTATGAGACACATGCCACATATAAGATCAATCATGCTAAAAGGGGGCATTTTCATTAAAATATGCTTATTTTACCCTTTTGAAAGCCTTCATGCATAACACGCAAATCATACAATTCAACAAGAAATATTCAGTAAGGTCCAAAGCATGTTCAATCACAAGAATAACAAACTATGTCTAGCAAAATCAACATTCTTTGGCCCATTTAAAAATTTCAATTTTATAAAATTGAAAACACATAGTTAATGGCAAGACAATACCATGAACCCTCATAAGTCAACAATGTCAATGACCAAGCAAAGCCACATGACCTTACTCAATCAAAGTAACTCAACAAGAACTATGACTAATCATCCAACTGCACATGAAATATTCATTTAAGGAATTAATATCATCATACTTACCATGGGACCAAATACATCTTCATAGAACAAAACCACATCACATAATGTTATTTAACATACGTTAGTCATACATTTATTATCATTACAGTTCATAACATATCTACATACATAAGAACACCATCCTGAAGTTTTCCCTCAAGGTTAACTAGTGCAAGCTTTAGGTAGAGTCCCATACCCCGATCTAGACTAGATTAAACCCCTTAAAGTTCCTTATAGTTAGAGTCATGTTCATATTGTAATTTTACCTTTTGGCGAACCTCTTGCCTTAATCGACCATAGACCACATGAGCTACTGTGGAATTCGGTGTCACGTAACACTACACGAAAGAAGATGACTATTTGCCAAAGGTAGTACCTAAAACATGAACATAGCAACAAGGTGGATCCACTAGCTAGTATTCGTATGGTGTGAACATAGTTCAAGAACTAGGAGAATATAATTGGGACCCTCTTTATGCTACATGGATTATAGTCTCCAATATCAAGAGTACATTAGTGATCCTTACTTTTCCTATTGTGGGAAGGGGACACTTCCTCATTTAGTTTCACTCGGTTGCTAAGCTAGAGTACTTTTTCCAAATGTCTTTACATCCTTTATTAACAATCATAGCTTAGTGTAGGTCATAGGTTCTATCCCTTGTATAATCATCATCATACCTAGAACAATAAGAATTTCCTGAGTGTAGTCCTTTCTTTACAATTTATACCAAGTGAGGTTAGCACATTTACATCATCATTCTTATAAGGCACATTGGATAGTCATTACCATCCTTGTAACATTTACAATCCTTATTACAACCTCACAACCATAATGCAAGGAGTTCAATTCAACATACATACCAGCCCTATAAAATCCTAATAAAAGATATACTCAATACAACATCATGAGTTAATCATATTAACCATAATTGAATGAAGAGTAGGATTTCAAAGACTTACCAAAGTCTCCTTCATTAATACATCATCAAGTTCTTACCATCCTTATCTCAACCAACAATTAGTGTGTAGTTTAATGCATTAGACAAACAACCAACATAAGACAAGACTAATTGAATCACAACATCACAATTCAAACAACTAGTTCATGCTTAAGAAAATATACTGTGTATGTGAAATCACAAACATAACCTTCATAACCTAGATAAATCCTCAAAGACACTAGAAATTATAGGACTATAATTCATCCTAATAGATTCAGAATTGATACAATAACATCACCTAGATCATTCAACACAATACACAATTCAATTGAACAACATTACAACAATTCATATTAAGATCATAATTGAGGGTTAGAGGGAATGGGTCATCATCTACAATTGGGACCAATCCATCAAGAGATACATAATGAAGTTAGAAACATGTTAATCATCCAAATATCCAAAGAAATCATAAACCAAGGTAATTCACAAGATCAATTTTTGAGATTGGGAAAGACCCACATGAAACTCAACTTTTGAAATCACTTTGAAGAAACCCGTTACAGGAAATGCAGTCCCAAGGTGAATAGATCCCATAACCTAATGTTATGAAGAATTGTTGCGATAAATCTTCCCTTTACATCCCTTAAACCCTCACTAGCTTGGTATTCAATGGGAGTCTTCAACTAGAGAGTGAAAGAACGAGAAAGAAGAGAATTTGCGTTGTGAGTCATGAGAGCGTAGGTTAGTCTAATGGCGGCTAGGTCTTTTAATACGCGGATTTTATTAAGTTAATTTGACTCCATTTAACCCCCCAACAACAAACTTAACCCTAATAAATTAATTGGAATTAATTAAAAACGTGGAGCAAATAGACCTCACAGGCGAGACCAGCTGACCAACGGTCCATCTGATGAGATGGACGCCATCAGACCATCCATCATGTTGCTCTGTCGTTTTTGTCAGAGATGTTGTCCAAAAGCAATTATTTGGAAAATAACTAAGTATACATCGATGCAGAAAACGACGCCCCCATGCATTGACACCGAATCGTCTATTGCAACGTCGTGGTCACTCACTGTCTTGGGCAGTATTAACCCCAAATGCCAGCGGTCCTCCTCAAGGCCCTTGGTTGCCGTCCTTGAGATATTGCCGATGTTTCGACTAGAAATTAACGCCTAATACATGTTATACACCACCCATCCACCAATTTCATCATTTCCCGACTCCAAAGCTAGTTCAAATAGGACAAAGGCACGCTAGTACCTCATGAACTACTTTTCCGAACGTCATTGGACGTTCTTTAACATTTTGGTTTCTAAACCTCCTAAATTGACTTATATAGATTAAAAAAGACCTTAAATCAGTGTCGAAAACTTTGACACCTAGTTAGGCTCTAGAACACGTCTTTAGATTTTTGAAGTGTTACAAACCCTAAGGGCGTACAAGTACGCCTTTCCTAATCCAAGCGGTCTCCCTATCTCTAGTGGGTACTTGCGGGATCATGACAATAGAGATATTCATTCTAACAAGTCTTAATGAAGGATCACTTATAGAACCATTCCTTAAATGAATAAAGGTCTGGTTGGCTCACTGATTTCCCATACCACCCCAGGTGGATGGAGGCAGGGTTCCCAATTGGAGATGCGGGATTTGAGTTTTGGCTGCCGTTTCTGGTTGGCCTCATTAGCCCAGCCACCAAAAATACCATCCTAGAATGAGTCCATCTACACCATCTAAAAGGAGCCTGCCTTGTATGTATCATATCCTGGAGGATCATCAACTTTAGGACTTTTGTGTCACAATCTGGAATCTTAGCACCCCAGACGAGACGCCGTCGTTGACCTCTCAGAGGTCGCAGACAAGCCTACTTACGTCATTCTTACTTCATCTAGGTTAATTTAGCGGAAATTGAAACTTTTTTTCTTAACATACTTATAAAAACATTCTCATTAATACTAATGTTTCGCCATCAACCATCTAACATTAAAGATAAGCAACTGAAAGAATAGTTCAATTCTTATTAATGATAATGCCAAAATGGCACCATACATAGTCTGAATAAAAATAGAAAGAAACGCTAGTGAACATGCTCCACTAGCTCAACTCTAAAACTAAGCTAGAATATAAACAGTAGCATCCTCGAAAGCATGAGGACCTACCAAAACCAGATGAATGCGAACGTCCGGAAACTGCAGCGATGATCCTGTACTATCTATCGTCCACTTTGCCTCACCTAAAATAGTAGAGTTTGTATAGGTTAGTACACTTGTACTAAGTATGGGTATATGCAAGCACACACCAAGGACATGCAATGAGAAAGAAAGCTCTTTCCTAACAACATGAATTTGAAGTCAATCAGTGGACTTGCCAAATTGAGATTAGGAAAGTTTCCTAATTTGGATAGGAAAGTAAATGATCTTTCCAATTTGGATTAGGAAAGTCAGTGAGCTTTCCAAATTGATAGGAAAGTTATGCCATGAGAATAACATACATAATCATACTTTTCATATTTGCACACAGCACATAACATTACACATAGCACATAACTTCGTCATATCATCTTCATTCATGAAACCTTGGAATCATGAACTTGACATTAAGACATCCCAGAAATGAAAGCTCAACATATTGGACCTCAACTGGAGTCTTTTTAGCAAACACAGAGTCTGCTTCATTCATTCATACGTACTTCATTTCATTTCGTCATAGTCCAGTGTAACCACCGGTTATACCTAGGATGTAGTATAAGACTTTCATTAGGTTCGGTTGTGCAATGACAAGAATGACCTAATGTCATTGCTTGAATCTAACTCACCTTTTGATTATCCTATCCTAACACCTTGGTATATCATTCATTTCATATGTGTATCATTTAGCTGGCCTCATTCATTCATTGGGAACTTTAACTTTAACGACATAGATCATGTGAGATCATGAAATCCATGTCTCCCCACACGAAAAGAGGTGGAATCACCGCCAAAGTTGACCAAAAATGCTAGCTACATGGGAATCAAACCCCGCCAGATCCTATATTGGCAGTATAGGTTCGAAGACTAAGAGATACAAGAGACCCATACCCGGCATGCCGACAGTCTCATCTCATGAGAGTTACGTGAACCTCCGCCCTTCCCGAAAGAGGCATCACCGCTCATAGCTAGTCTATCGGTGCTCAGTATAAAGTTCCATTTACATTCATCTCATACGTTATGGAAGCAGGCTTCTAGTATGAGGACAATCATACTCATTAGATGATTTTCATCTCATCATTAGTATTAGTGTGTTAAGCTCAATACTTTCATTAGAGTGTTCATAGAGACTGGTCTCTTCATTATCTTACACTTTCATAGGTGAGTACGTTTTGGTAACATTTACTTAGGCTCATTTGAATTGCTACTCATCTTTTACATTAGCCTCATATCATGTGTCACCACATTCATTAACATTAGCACATTTGCTCTTCATAATTACTCACCCCTTTTACTGAATGTTCACTTCATCAATGCTATGCACTTGGCCATTTAGTGTGTTTCACACTTTTACTTAACCCTTCTAGGTTTCATCATTTCATTTTTCATTTCATCATTTCATGTTCTTTCATCATTTCATTGTTCATTTCGTCATTCTTTTTCATTTCATCATATCATTGTTCATTTCATCATTTCATTGTTCATTCATCATAGCAATGCACTTGGCCTTAGTGTATTTACATCATACTTAACCCTTCTAGGGTTTCATCATTTCTACATACATCTTTCTTAGATCACTTACTTTTAAAGCTTGTATAGACTTAGTGTGTCTTACATACAAGCCATGAGGCTTCATTCATATATCGTCTAAGTGATTCATATCTTTCCTAAGATTATTGATACAAGACTTAGCATCTTGTATGTATGCCAAGATCTCGATTCGATCAAAGTAGGTTGCATTATTCTTGAACATTTAATTCACGTATGACTTATGTATCATACGGAATTGGCAAGGGAACCCTATTTCGAATCCTTTGGACAACACTTAATCTTATTTAAACTTGATAATTGCATTTTTCAGATTTGGAGACCTAGTTCGATCCCTCACCCAAACGTTTCCTTTCTTTTCTCCTCTCCTTTCCGT
Source organism: Solanum lycopersicoides (assembly GCA_022817965.1). Classification (NCBI taxonomy): domain Eukaryota; kingdom Viridiplantae; phylum Streptophyta; class Magnoliopsida; order Solanales; family Solanaceae; genus Solanum; species Solanum lycopersicoides. The sequence goes on along the minus strand of CM040625.1, from coordinate 20,341,628 downwards.
TTAAGTCAAGGAGGTTTGTGGGTTCAATCCCACAAGCTCATTTTTTTTATTTTAATTTATCTCTTAACTTCTAACTTTCTCACCTATCCAAAAGGTTGTGGGTTCAATCCCACTCTCTCACATATTTTTCTCTCTTTATTTTTCTCCTAACTCTCTCATCCATTCAAGAGGTTGGGGGTTCAATCCCCACTCTCCCCATTTATTTTTCTCCTTTATTTTTCTCCTAACTTTCTCATCCATTCAAGAGGTTGGGGGTTCAATCCCCACTCTCCACATTTATTTTTCTCCTTTATTTTTCTCCTAACTTTCTCATCCATTCAAGAGGTTGGGGGTTCAATCCCCACTCTCCACATTTCTTTTTCTCACCTTATTTCACTGATTTTTAACATGGTGAGGTCACGGGTTCGATCCTCAATTACCTTACTTATTTTTCTTCATTTTTCATAGCTTATTAAAGAACTTTACTTGGCTGAAATTAACCAACAATGTGCTGGAAATTTGAGATACATTTTTCAGCTTCTTTTCATCAACATTTAGAGTTAATTCTTAGGGCATTTCGTGAATCATTTAGCTAATAGTTTTTCACTCAAATCAGCCACTTTATACTTCATATGAATATCACGATTAATACAAGTTTGTGCACGTGAAATACAACCATAAAAGAAGTCATTTTCATACTTCAATCCATGTTCAAAGTCACAACTACACATTGCACACACATAAACACATATTTCGGAAAGCATAGGTTATCATTTGTACGATTCCAAATACACATTCATGAACATATTAATCACAAAAAAACACATTACATGCCTAATATCTACCAGCAGACATACCAACCTACAACCATCAATAGGAGCTAGTGACAGGGACATGAAATGGGGAAACAATCCTAGTTTTCGGATTAGAATCGACTGAATCCTAGTGGTCTCTTGGGAAAGGGACCAAGAGTAAGAAAACCCATACCTGTTCTTGGTGTTGTTCAAAACACAAAGTTGCTGCCCAGAATCACCACCAACCCAACGTCCAACACAGAAATTCCCACCTTACCCGTCGAGAATGTCACGTTTTGCTTTACTTTTATGGATTGTTTTTGTCGTTTGAATTCTTATGAGTTCTTCAAGTGTTTTGTTGTTATTTCTAATTTTTTGTTGCTGCTTTGTTAACAGAAAAATGTGAAAAAAAACAAAATGGGAGAAGTGGATGAAACGTGAAAGAGAGAGAGAGGTTCCTTAGGATTACGACTCTAGTTGAGACTTAGTCAAAATAAGACATGTTAATTATAAATAATTAATAATAAAAATCTGATTTTCCTTTTTCTTAAATCAGCTAACAATTATTAATTAATTAAATTAATTTGTCAATTTAAATAAAAATAAGTTAAATCATTGCTTCCACCTTGGTTCGAACCCGGGTGGAGCAAGACTCCACTCCTAGAGCTCAAATTCGGCTCTCTCTCCCAAAATTGCCCCTCCATATTATTAAATAATTAAATATATATATATTTAGGGTAATTATGATATTACCCTTAGCCTGGTAAAAGACCATTTTACCCCTAGACCCTCAAAACTTAAAATTCCTTCTTTTTAAGTCCGGTAAAAACTCCTTCGAGTAAATCTTTGTATTCGAGAGCCCTACATGGTTGGTCCCAACCTTTCCTAGCTCAACTAACTCCCAAAGTTAGTTGGCTTGGCTATACCAAGGGTTCCGAGGTCTGGTTCTACGCGCATCAATCTGTGTGAACCCTGGTCTAATCGTAGGCATTCTTGGCATATTAAGCATTACTTAGCATATCTATTTTTTTAGGGTTGTTACATTATCCCCCCCTTAGGAACATTCGTCCCCGAATGACACTACACATCATTTTAAATAAAGAGAGCGATTTTCGAAGATATCTAAACATACTTGAGACTTTACTCTTTGTGAATTTGTGTTTCACACTTACTCTGGATAATGCATATTACACAATCTTATCTGAAGCTTCATATTTGAGATTGAGGAACTTCCTTCTCAATCGCACTTAACTTGATGCACCTCACAACTCATGCAACACAAAAATCATGTCCACGCTATACAAAACATCAACATGACATGCAAGCATGAATTCATTTTAACTCTAACTTATTTGGAAAGTTAACCTTACTACCCTATTTGGATAGACTATGGTAGTCTAGCATTTCTGAAGTAATGCATACCTGAGCCATCTTCTTGAGCTAGTAAACAGCAAACTTATCCTTCTCCTCTTCATCAATACTCATAGCAGGCTTTAGAACCTACCATGCACTCACCTTCATGCGAACAACCACTCTTATCAAACGTCTTTCGTTCACGCAGGCATTTCTATCACTGCCCCTTCTTGGGAAGACCAGATCTTGAGTCTAGCACCTTAGACCACTTGGTCATCCTAATTCTTGTGTGTATTCTTCTAAGCGCGCACACAAGAACGAAGTTAGATATTTAAAATGACACAAAGTGTCAAGGATCTAGATAGCACGATAAAGAGTAGAAGAAGGGAAATTTTCCTACGCATCATGCAGTCTCTAATCTAGGATAGTGGTGCACTTCACTACCATGACTTAGAAACTACTCAATGTGGTTGATGTGAATTATTATTTTCATAATTTAACCTAGTGCTCTGATACCAACTTTGTCACGACTATAATCTAGACCCCAGACGAGACCGGCGTCGTTGACCTCTCAGAGGTCGCAGACAAGCCTACTTACGTCATTCTTACTTCATCTAGGTTAATTTTAGCGGAAAATTTGAAACTTTTTGTTTCTTAACATACTTATAAAAACATTCTCATTAATACGTAATTGTTCGCCATCAACCATCTAACATTAAAAGATAAGCAACTGAAAGAAATAGTTCAATTCTTATTAAGTGTATAATTGCCAAAATGGCAGCAATACATAGTCTGAATAAAAATAGGAAAGAAACGCTAGTGGAACATGCTCCACTAGCTCAACTCTAAAACTAAGCTAGAATATAAAACAGTAGCATCCTCGAAAGCATGAGGACCTACCAAAACCAGATGAATGCCGAACGTCCGGATAACTGCAGCGATGATCCTGTATCTCTATCGTCCACCTTTGCCTTCACCTAAAATAGTAGAGTTTGTATAGGGTTAGTACACTTGTACTAAGTATGGGTATATGCAAGCACACACCAAGGACATGCATGAGAAAGAATAGCTCTTTCCTAACAACATGAATTTTGGAAGTCAAGTCAGTGGACTTGCCAAATTGAGATTAGGAAAGTTTCCTAATTTGGATTAGGAAAGTAAATGATCTTTCCAAATTTGGATTAGGAAAGTCAGTGAGCTTTCCAAATTTGGAATAGGAAAGTTATGCCATGAGAATAACATACATAATCATACTTTTCATATTTGCACACAGCACATAACATTTACACATAGCACATAACTTCGTTCATATCATTCATTCATATGCCATGAAACCTTGGAATCATGAACTTGACATTAAGACATCCCAGAAATGAAGGCTCAACATATGGGACCTCAACTTGGAGTCTTTTTTAGCAAACACAGAGTCTGCTTCATTCATTCATACGTACTTCATTTCATTTCGTTCATAGTCCAGTGTAACCACCGGTTATACCTAGGATGTAGTATAAGACTTTCATTAGGTTCGTTGTGCAATGACCAAGAATGACCTAATGTCATTGCTTGAATCTAACTCACCTTTTGATTATCCTATCCTAACACCTTTGGTATTCATTCATTTCATTATGTGTATCATTTGAGGCTGGCCTCATTCATTCATTGGGAACTTTAACTTTAACCGACATAGATCATGTGAGCATCATGAAATCCAGTGTCTCCCCCACACCGAAAAGAGGTGGAATCACCGGCCAAAGTGACCAAAAATATGCTAGCGTACATGGGAATCAAACCCCGCCAGATCCCTATATTGGCAGTATAGGTTCGAAGACTAAGAGATACAAGGAGACCCATACCCGGCATGCCGGACAGTCTCATCTCATGAGAGTTACGTGAACCTCCGCCCTTCCCGAAAGAAGGCATCACCGCTCATAGCTAGTCTATCGGTGCTCAGTATAAAGTTCCATTACATTCATCTCATACGTTATGGAAGCAGGCTTCTAGTATGAGGACATCATAGCTCATTAGATGATTTATCATCTCATCATTAGTATTAAGTGTGTTAAGCTCAATACTTTCATTAGAGTGTTCATAGAGACTGGTCTCTTCATTATCTTACACTTTCATAGGTGAGTACGTTTTGGTAACATTTACTTAGGCTCATTTGAGATTGCTCTCATCTTTTACATTAGCCTCATATCATGTTGTCACCACATTCATTAACATTAGCACATTTGCTCTTCATAATTACTCACCCCTTTTTACGTGAATGTTCACTTCATCATATGCCAATGCACTTGGCCATTTAGTGTGTTTCACACTTTTACTTAACCCTTCTAGGGTTTCATCATTTCATTTTTCATTTCATCATTTCATTGTTCATTTCATCATTTCATTGTTCATTTCGTCATTTCTTTATTCATTTCATCATATCATTGTTCATTTCATCATTTCATTGTTCATTTCATCATATGCCAATGCACTTGGCCATTTAGTGTATTTACAGTCATACTTAACCCTTCTAGGGTTTCATCATTTCATTACATACATCTTAGGATCACTTACTTTTAAACGTATGTTAGACTTATGTGTCCATACATACAAGCCATGAGGCTTCATTCATATATCGTCTAAGTGATTCATATCTTCCTAAGATTATGTGATACAAGACTTATGCATCTTGTATGTATGCCAAGATCTCGATTTCGATCAAAGTAGGTGGCATTATTCTTGAACATTTAATTCACGTATGACTTATGTATCAATACGGAATTTGGGCAAGGGAACCCTATTTCGAATCCTTTGGACAACACTTAATCTTATTTTAAACTTGATAATTGCATTTTTCAGATTTAGGAGACCCTAGTTCGATTCCCATCAACCCCATAACGTTTCCTTTCTTTTTCTCCTCTCCTTTTCCGTTTAAGTCAAGGAGGTTGTGGGTTCAATCCCCCACAAGCTCATTTTTTTTATTTTAATTTATCTCTTAACTTTCTCACCTATCCAAGAGGTTGTGGGTTCAATCCCCACTCTCCACATTTATTTTCTCCTTTATTTTTCTCCTAACTCTCTCATCCATTCAAGAGGTTGGGGGTTCAATCCCCACTCTCCTCATTTATTTTTCTCCTATATTTTTCTCCTAACTTTCTCATCCATTCAAGAGGTTGGGGGTTCAATCCCCACTCTCCTCATTTATTTTTCTCCTTTATTTTTCTCCTAACTTTCTCATCCATTCAAGAGGTTGGGGGTTCAATTCCCACTCTCCACATTTCCTTTTTCTCACCTTATTTCACTGATTTTTTAACATGGTGAGGTCACGGGTTCGATCCTCAATTACCTCACTTATTTTTCTTCATTTTTCATAGCTTATTAAAGAACTTTACTTGGCTGAAATTAATCAACAATGTGCTGGAAATTTGAGATACATTTTTCAGCTTCTTTTCATCAACATTTAGAGTTAATTCTTAGGGCATTTCGTGAATCATTTAGCTAATAGTTTTTCACTCAAATCAGCCACTTTATACTTCATATGAACATCAAGATTAATACAAGTTTGTGCAGGTGAAATACAACCATAAAACAAGTCATTTTCATACTTCAATCCGTGTTCAAAGTCAAAACTACACATTGCACACAGATAAACACATATTTCGGAAAGCATAGGTTATCATTTGTACGATTCCAAATACACATTCATGAACATTTTAATCACAAAAAAAACACATTACATGCCTAATATTACCAGCAGACATACCAACCTACAACCATCAATAGGAGCTAGTGACAGGGACATGAAATGGGGAAACAATCCTAGTTTTCGGATTAGAATCGACTGAATCCTAGGGGTCTCTTGGGAAAGGGACCAAGAGTAAGAAAACCCATACCTGTTCTTGGTGTTGTTCAAAACACAAAGTTGCTGCCCAGAATCACCACCAACCCAACGTCCAACACAGAAATTCCCACCTTACCCGTCGAGAATGTCACGTTGTTTTTTACTTTTATGGATTGTTTTTTCGTTTGAATTCTTATGAGTTCTTCAAGTGTTTTGTTGTTATTTCTAATTTATTTGTTGCTGCTTTGTTAAAAGAAAAATGTGAAAAAAAACAAAATGGGAGAAGTGGATGAAACGTGAAAGAGAGAGAGAGGTTCCTTAGGATTAGGACTCTAGTTGAGACTTAGTCAAAATAAGACATGTTAATTAATAAATAATTAATAATAAAAATCTGATTTTCCTTTTTCTTAAATCAGCTAATAATTATTAATTAATTAAATTAATTTATCAATTTAAATAAAAATAAGTTAAATCATTGCTTCCACCTAGGTTCGAACCCGGGTGGAGCAAGACTCTACTCCTAGAGATCAAATTCGGCTCTCTCTCCCAAAATTGCCCCTCCATATTATTAAATAATTAAATATATGTATATTTAGGGTAATTATGATATTACCCTTAGCCTGGTAAAAGACCATTTTACCCTAGACCCTCAAAACTTAAAATTCCTTCTTTTAAGTCCGGTAAAAACTCCTTCGAGTAAATCTTTGTATTCGAGAGCCCTACATGGTTGGTCCCAACCTTTCCTAGCTCAACTAACTCCCAAAGTTAGTTGGCTTGGCTATACCAAGGGTTCCGAGGTCTGGTTCTACGCGCATCAATCTGTGTGAACCCTGGTCTAATCGTAGGCATTCTTGACACATTAAGCATTACTTAACATATCTATTTTTTTAGGGTTTTTACATTTTTGCTGAGCAGTAGATTGCCATAAGGTCCAAGAAGAGATGAACATTCTTTCCATTCCCTATCCTGATCACAGAGTTGTACTGTCATGCTCGAGTGACCCTGGATGACGCTATAGATATTGATGTTATTCTATCCTACTAAAATGATATCAAGTGCATTAAGTCTTAATACACAAGAGAGGAAGTTGATAGAAGGAGGGCAGCTCCAGTAAACACATCCGTAGAGGTTGATATAGATTCCTTACATGTATAGGCATGTACCCCTACTCAAGCCTCCGAGCCTTCAGGTACATTTTCCCCTCCATCCTCTTCTTTAGTGCTCTAGTCACTTTCACTCCCTCGCAACCAGCCAAGAAGACTCAGACGATGATCCTGAAGATGCGGCATCAGGCCCATTCTGCTTATGTGAGGATGACCCAAACAGATAAATCTTCCACGGGATGATGGAGGCTGCTATATTGCTGCACTTACCCTCTCTGAGCCTCTTTTTTATGATCTGACTACTAGATTCACTACTTGTGATAGGACGAAGGGGGAGACCTCAGAGGTTACAACTTAAAAAGCAGAGGTAGTGGACTTGAGGAAGGACGTAGACTATCTAAAGGCTACCGACTTCACTTCATTGTTTGAGGTTGCAGATGATTTTGACCCTCTAGAGAGTTTAGAGATTCCTCCCACTACCACCGTAGACGTGCATAGGGATGGCACAGTAGCAGAAGATTGGGAGGAAGAGACAAATGAAGAATAGATGGAGGTGTACGATTATGAGGTGTATCATTATCTATATGATCTAGATGATGCGATTCTTTAAACTAAACTCTATATTTCTCTGAGAAATTCTACCATGGAGGGGACTAGCGGAGCTGGTTTTTCAGATATGACTCCGGGTACTTATGCCCATATTCAAAGAACTACACCAGGTACTGAGGCCCGATATCTTACTTATTCACCAGGATCTGATGCAAAGACAGACGGAGAAAGTGTGCAGACATGATCCTTTTTTTACATCCTTCTTTGTCTTACTTTTTATTTTGACTCATGGATAATTTATTTCATTTTCATTTGAGGACAAATGACGTTATTTGTGGTGGGGTGAGGCTCACTTTTTCTATGAATATTGTTGATTATTATTTCATTTATATATTTTGGATTGTTAGCTTTATTTGTTTTATACACTGGTTTTTGTGGATGGTTGGAGATTGTGGCTCCTTTTTAAAATTGTAAATGATTTTTGGCTCTTAAAATTTTTTTGCCACCTCTTTTTTTTTTAATGTGGTTGTTTTCTTGCAAATTTGAGTAAAGGTTTGATCAATATCGAGAACAGTAATAGTTCTCATAATCAAACAAACATGAATGCATGGTTACAAAGAGGCTAAATAAATTTGCATAAAAAAATGTGAACTCTTTGCATGTCGTTGTGACTAGCTAAGTACCGAATTGAGTCTCTTTCTTTGAACATTGCACAGAAGCGAAAAGTGTGGAGTCTAGTTTGAATTTTGTGTCAGTGCCTTGTGTGATGATCTTAAAGTGGACTATGGAGTATGACACCAAGAAATTTCCCCGTTTGTCCCTTTTACTAAGTTATGAGAACTCATGATATGATCTTAGGCAATTTGAAAGTCTGTGAACCAATTTGACACGTACCTCTTTTGTGGCAAACCTTGTGAGTGTGTGTGATCCTTTCTTGAACACCCCTTAAGACTTCACCTTTCCTGGGAAGCAACATAATGAAATCAAAACCAATATTGATCAATTACCCATAATTCTCATGAAGTTGTTGTTAGTTTGAATAGCCAACTTAGGATAAAATTCTATGTTGGGGGAATGGTGAAAAGACAAGGTACATCAAGTAGTTCAAGAAATGCCACTTTGATGACCCATGATATTGAAAAAAATGGAACCCCTCTATATAGAAAAAAGAAGAAAAGATGAAAAAGAAAAAATAAAAGTTGTGGAATAAAGCTGTGAAAATGCAAAACGAAATTGTGGTGTTCAAAAGTCCATGGGAGATTCATAACGGAATGACTTGTGCGCACACACGAAAATGACGAAGAATATGGAAGGAAGTGTTGTTCACACCACATTTCATGAGGATAAAAGACACTGAGCCTAAGTGAACATACCTTTACACTTAGCCCCGTTACAAGCCTTGAAAAGACCTTTTTGATCTTGAGTGAGTTGAAGCAATAGTTGGCTGAAAATTAAGGGAAAACATATGAGTTAAGTCATGCATTGTGTTTATCTTTGAGAGTGTGAGATTTTAATTTGATTCCAGAACTTTATTTTATGAACCATTGCGTGTGAATATGGAATCATTCTTTTTGTCAGGGAATTTGAACACTTTGGTTGAGCTTGAACTTTCACTTGGTGCAAGTATAGTGAGCATGAGATTATTTGGTAATGGTAAGTCACAACTTAAATATTTGAGTGCACAATTGATCCTTGCATGATTAAGTTGAGTCTTTTTGTGTGCAGTCATGATGAATATTGTGTAGCACTATTTGATACATCTTTTTTGAACTATTGAAATTTACTTTTACTTGAGGACATGCAAATATTTAAGTTTGGGGTGTTGATGAGTTAAGGATTTGGACTCATTTTGACCTTAATATTAATATATTTAGTGTCCTCAAATGCATATCTTGTACCAATAATTGATATAAATCCTTTGTTTTCAGGTATTTTAATTATGGAACAAAGCATGGACACTAAGGTGCAAATAGGAACAATGCAACTCAAAGAATGAAGAAAAGAAGGCATGAGGATAACCTAATACATTATCTTATACATAACGGTTTGTTAGACTCTAACACATGAGGACATACAAAGTCTCCAAGGAAATAGCAATGTCACGACCCAACCCGATGGGCCGTGACTAGTGCCCGTTTTGGACACTCACATACAAACCTGTTAAGTATAACCAACTGAAACTAAGACAATATAGAATTTAATCAAATCAAGCCAACCCCAACGCCATATATATATAAAGTGGATCTGCCTCATAAGGAGTCATAATCATTCAACCGTAACAACATACGCGAGCCGACAAGGCCGCCACTATCCAAAGCATAATAGCATACGCAAGCCGACAAGGCTTCCACTACACAATACACAATGATGTACACAGCCGACAAGGCTGCCCCTGTACAAGCGGACATCCCAAACAAACCATGTCCAGACCATTATCCAAAACATATATATGCAACCCACATAATGTCTACAGACCTCTAAGAGTATAGTAGTGAAACTCGACGGGACAGGGCCCCGCCATACCCATAGATAAGCAAAAGACTACATAGAAAGTTATGTACCAAAACGACTGGGCTCCGGAACAGTGGAGCTCTCCCAATCAGCAGAGTAGATATCCTAGGCGGGAGGATCACCGAACTGTGCGTCTACACCTGCGGGCATGAAACGTAGCCCCCCGAGGAAAGGGGGTCAGTACGGACAATGTACTGAGTATGTAAAGCATAAGGTAAAGATGACAGGATACCAACATGATAAGTTGAAACAAGATATCGCTACACATGTACCTTATAAGTGAAAATCATGCAAATCTTTAACATATAAGGTGCCCAGCTTCCCTAGTAAGGGACTCGGCAAAATAATCATCATATATATACATCATACGTACCCGGCCCTCTAGTGAGGGACTCGGTGAAATAGTCATCACATCATCTCCGTCATCATCATCATCATAACCATCCTCATTACAAACCATATAGATAATATACATACCCGGCCCTCTAGTGAGGGACTCGGTGACATATGCAAGAAACTCCGCACGAACATTACCCGGCCCGTGACTCGGTGAAATGATAAATGACTCTATGCACGAGCAGAACATTATGAGCAACCATATGCAATTAAATTCATTTCTTATAACTCAACAGAACAATCAACGTGAACCAGCAAGGAGTATTACCAAAGATTAACGTTTTATCAAGATTATGAACCTTTAACACAATATGAAAACGTAAGATCTCAATGACTCTAAGAAGCACTACCATAGATATGAGAAATCACCATAGCCTTAGACATAATCGATATATAGAGGAATAGTTTGTGGAAGCAAGAATATACGTCACCTAGACGCTCTAGAAGTAAGTATCAAACATGTCCGTCATTCGCTCATTTTTAAAAGTCATGCCAAACAAAGAAAGAAAGGATAGCGTTACATACCGTATAGTCGAGCCGCACGTCCAATATTTACTGCCCAAGCTATTAATCTATAACAAGCAACAATCGTGCCGTAATTAGATAGACGTCGCGCTTTACTACTTATTGTAAGCTAGCTAATAATCTAACGAAAATCCGGCAGAACTTCCCCTATTTTCCTTACTTCGTCCCAATCCGACAACAACCCAAATTATCCACAGCAATACCAATAACACATATAACCCAACGAATCATATTAAACAGCCCCCCCCAAAACAGTTCCATCTCGGCAACCATAGTAACGAAACAACGACACACCGAGCGACAACTCGTTTTATAATTCGCAACACATCTACCTTATCGTATTCATCCCTTGGAGTATATACCCATAATCACATTAACATATACATAACGCCAAAACAGAATTTCCCGCATTTTGTTTTAATCAAAACAGCCCAAACACTTACATGACACCACTAATAATCCGATTATGGTTTCCGTTCATACTTAGCACATTCAATAACTAAAACAAATTTCCTAAGCTACTGGTCACGCCCCCTTCTTAACATTAATGGCTAATTAACGATGGCATTCTAAGGAATTAACACACCAAGCAAAGAGATTACTAACCAAATTCTTTTGTAGCTGCTGGCCGAGAGTTGGATGGTTGGTTTTATCCCTTTCCATGGCTGCCTAAGCTAAGTGGTGAAGAAGATGATATGTTTGAAATGCATTTCACCACCTCATTCATTATATGAAGTGGAGGCAGCCCCCCCCCCTCTACACGTGCCTCACTAAGGGCCAGCTCCCAATCTGATTTCTTTTAATTTGCCTTGAGTGGTGGGGCCCACTTGATTAATTTAATCCTAATCACCCACTAATTAATCCCTCACTTAATGTTAATGACACTTACATTAGCCAAATCATACTTATATCACATTTGGAATTAACATCCTTGCCTAATATTTCTTTAATCATTTGGAACTTAAAATAAAATCTCATTCCCCGGACTTACATCGACTAGCTCATGACGCGCACTACGTATAAAAATACGAGGCGTAACACAATCCAAGCGTTAAACTAAGAAATCCACTAGCAACCTCAACCTACAATAGTAGGATAAAAAACAAAAATTATGGTGTTAGCATAATTAAGAACCAAGTATGATGACCATGCAAAAACATGCTAGGATGAAACACCATACCTATGTTGAAGAAAATCCCACAAAATTGATTTAGAAAATTTTGGAAAATCAGTCTTCTTCTTGGAGCTTCAAAGCTTCATCAACGGAGGTTTTGGAGAAAAGGAATGGAGAGCTTTTGTTTTGAGTTGAGGGTTTTAGAAATGATTGTTTAGTTTAGGGGTTTAAAAAGACTCAATAATCATCAATAAGTCATCCCCAAATTATCCAAAAGACCCATGCACTTAAAGGACTTTTTAACCAATTCAATGTGACTTAAAAACTACGCGACCATATCTAGGAAGTCAATGTGCGTTGTGGGGTCACCTCTGATACGTGTTTATGGAAAAGTTTGAGACAGAATAGTTCGTGTTGGACCTGCATCGCAGGTAAAACTTTTTTCCCTTTATGTATTGTAGACGCGATGCGCAGCTACCTTCAATAAGGGGCTATCCAGCAGCCTGCTTGGCCCATGTTTGGGTCCTCTTTAGGGACCCTTTGGCTAGTCCTTGGGGTGTCGTACTCAGACATTTAGACCCTTTACATGTTAGTCTATGTGTAGGAACCATTGATATTCAATTACTACTTCAAAATATACAACAAAACTGCACTAAAATACACTACGACACACTAGCTCAACTTTGATTATTTTTTGAATGTCTTGGACGTTTAACTTTAAAACTCTTCCAAACTCCTAGGAGAGGCCTAAGACTAGCCTGTTATCATTCTTCATTATATTTCATAGGTAAAAAATGCAGAAAAATTAAAACTTTTATATATTGAGGTTTACGTAGACCTCTCACATACTACTTAGGGAGTTTACTTAGACTCCTCGCATAGGAAGCTGAAATATGCTTCTCCTTTAGATAAAATACATAACATATAAGAAATAAGTCTAATATACCGTCTCACATTAAACCATCTAAATGAAGTGGAATATTCAAGCATAGCCCTCAACAAATTATAATTGCCACATATGGCTTACAACAATATCTTTTACAATAGGAATGAAAGAATGTCTCAACACTATAGCAAATCCTACTAAGCTATATAGAAGGCACCATCCTCAAACATTGAGGACTCACCAATAACCTTGGCAAAGATGGCAAGTTTTGTTGCAATTAGGCCTTGATACCTCAACGACTCAAACATACATATTCGTAGAAGCATAAAGAATATGGGTTAGTACAACCACTTGTACTAATTATGTATATATGCACATAAACCATTTGAAATCATGCTAAATAAGATATTTTGTTCAAGTCATGCTAATTCACTTTTGAAAGCCTTAATGCACAAATAAGTGCACATGCAAGCCAATGACCACATATTCATTAAGACAAGTCCATATGCAACACAAGACCAACGTCATCTATAAAGTCAAGGCAACATGGATATTATCTACATAATGTCATATCAACATTAATAGTAGCATATGAAGATCATATAACAAAAGTAACTCCAACATAATGTCATAACAACTATACATGTACAAGAGTTCATATCATAATATTTTATAAGACCCTTACTCACAACCGCTTCCCAAGACTACAAGTTTAATGCCAGTATGAAGTCCCATAACCCCACATAGTCAAGCAAAAAAGAAAAGAGATCATAAATAATTCCTAACTTCATATAACATAGCATCATGAGTATTCATCATCATATATAGCAATATAGATCAATAACATGTTCATAAGTAAAACTAACATCATATAGGATCATCAACATGCAAAGTCAACATTTGCATATCATTAAAGTCATAAGAGCATTAGAACATCCTCCTAGGAATTCCTTTAAGGCCAAATAGTGCAATGCAAAGGTAGTGTCCCATACCCCTACCTATACTATGAAGAACCTCTTAAGTCATCCTAGTTAGAGTTCACTTTATTACTTCCATTTTACTTTCGGGAACAATTGCTTTAACCAACATAGACCATGTGAGTTAAAAATAGAATCCGGTGTCACGAAACGCTACACCGAAAGAAGCTGGTCTACTTGCCTAGGTAGGATCAAAATATTAACATAGCATTCTAGGTGGATCCACTAGCTAGTCTTCCTATGGAGGAAACATAGTTAAGGAACTAGCAGATATTTATTTGACCCTATACATGCGTATGAGCAATTGGAGCCCTCATCTCATGAGAATGTATAGTGAATCTCCCTCCTAGGGGAAGTCAAACCCTCTAATTGTCAACTTTACTCAATGCTAAGTTACAGTCCCTTTTTTAAAGGACATTATGTAATTCTGTAACAATCATAACTTAATTTAGGTCATGGTAGACTAACCCCCTTGTATAGCATATTATTTAGCTCATATGCAAAAGATGAGGATTTCATTTCATCACACAACCTTCATTAGTGAGATCAACATATCATCATCTTATCATCTAATCACATGTAATACTTCAATTGAACATCATCATCAAGTATAAGCCATCATAATTGAAGTAAGGATCCAAGATCACGAAGTCTTACCAATTCACCTTAAAAGCCTTCCTCAAGATCTTTCCATCAAACAAACCACATTGATCCATCAATATACTTAATAACATCATATCATTGTAATCAACACAAGAACTAAGTTAATTGTATCATCAATAACTCATTCAACATCTATCCATAACCTAGGGTTAGGGGACTAGGGTTCAATAATGATTTCCTCAAGAAATAGATTCAATCCAACCAATACATAACCATTGGCAGTAAATGAATGAAATATATAGTTGAAACAACTCTAGCAATCAAAACATTCCTCAATCAATTTATAAGTAAGATCAAAGGTTAGGACAAAATTTTGAAAAGGACATGAATCACATGAAATTCCAATTTATCAACATCAATTACTCAACAATATACCTTTAGTAATCCTTAGATAACCACAATTTTTCATAATCAATCTTCAATTTTAAGTATAGAAGAAAACACATTTGTACAGGAATACCCTTGGAATAGGGTGATTTAGAAATAAACATTGAAAGGACCTCTTGGGGAAAGGAATCACAAGAGTGAATATATAATACCTTAAGGAGCTTTATCCACAAAATTTAATGAAGAACCTTGGCGAATTTGTCTTCTTCCTCAAGCTTCTTGGATTCTTCAATGGAGGATGAGATGGAGAGAAAATATAGAGATAAGTGGGAGAAATTGGGTTTCAATTTGTGTTTTAGTTATTGAAGTGGTAAATGGGTGTTAATTGACCTAAAATCAATACATAGTCTACCCCCAAAATACCCAAAATACCCCTCATTAAGTTGAATTTCCAAAAGTGAAGTCCAAATTAACTTTAACTATGAAACCCCACTCACCTTCATGCCCCACTTGGCCAGTAGCTAGCCTTTCATGTCACCTTTCCCTTGACCAAGGAATATTCATGAGCTGCACACTTGGTCGTGGTCATGCTCGTGAAGGTTGTGGCAGTAGCCTCCCTTCTAAGGCAGCCTTTGCCTTTTGGCTTTGGCTTGCCCTTGAAGGTTGGTAACCCTACCTTTGACTTGCTTCCTTAAACCCCTTCTTAGGCCCCAAGTTCTACTCCCATAAACATCCCTTAAACCACCCCTTTGACACCTTCTTGAAACCACTTTAGCACCACTAGTTCAAGTTACAAACTCACGGGGCATCATGGTCGTTTCTTGACGTTTTGATTCTATAACTCCCTAATTAGTTTCAATACCTTATTTAGACCTATAAACATTGTTAAAAGTACTACTTCATCATGTGAGTCTGTAGATTAACTCTTGGACTTCAGGTGGGTTACATGTATGAAAGTTATGTGAATGTGATCTCTTGACTTTTTATGCTTAGGCATCTTGTCATGTATGTATGCATGAGATAATGAATGAATTTCTTTGATCGGTAGACCTATGTAGGTTACCTTCCATAAATGAATGAAAGTATACTATTGGTAGACCTATAGTAGGTAAACTTCTATGAATGACTAAGGTGAAACCCTGAATATGAAAAGAAGGTTACTAATGAAGCGTTAAAGTGGTAGAACATAATGGGTCCCTCCTTCTTGAGTGTAATGATGGACTTAGAGGTAGTTTGGATGTAACAACATAGAACAATATCTAAGGAACTCATAAGAGCTATCCTAAATGAACCTTGAACGGTAGTTCCTTGTGATGCCCTTCTTGGAAAAAGGTACTATGGGTAGGTAGGCTTAAGCATGGGACCCTCTCTAGTACATATGAAAGAATGATATGACACTATGAGAACCAAGTCTAAGCACCAAGCGAATATTTTCGTTTTAGTAGCTCTACTTTCGAGTGATACTAGCGTACAAAGACGCCATTTATATCCTTTTAACCATGTTCCTACATGGGATGTAACCTAGTTCTACCTTTGAAAAGTAGAAGACCTTCAATGGTGTGGGGTCTTATGACAAAGTATTCCATACCTTTATAGTGTGGTCTATGTTGAATAATGTCTATTCTCATCATGTGTGATGTACACTCTATTTATTGGACAGGTTCTACAATGTGTAGGTACTTTAATGTGACGCTAACTACAAATGGCATGAGTAGGATTTGAAGAGTCTAAAGTTAGTTCTATAGTTATTCAAAGATCATTATGTAAAGTGCTAATTGTATACTTAACTTCTGAAGGACTTATGTGATGTATGTTCTCCTAATGATAAGATGTTGAACAAAATGGTTCTTATCTAGGGTGGCTCTGAGGAACACTTAGGTGTGCTTGATTAGGGTGTATGAGCGGTCTCTTCATGTTGTAATTAGGTGGGTCTTAGAGTAGTCTTGGGTAGAAAGTCAAAACGATGAATGGATTATTTCATGAATATTGAATTAAGTGTTATATGTTTATGTTACTTGGAAATACCTTTATATGTGAATGTGGACTTGTGTTATGTCTCTTAAAATCTTATGATGATGGTTTTATCAAAATGACATGAAAAACATATTTAAACTAAAGTGTCCCTTTTTGCATGATTTCTTGAATGGTCATCATACTCAGTGCTTAATTTTACTAACTCCATATTCTTCTCTATATCAACATGTGTAGGTGGGGGAAAGTGAGAATTTCTAGAGTTGAACCTTCGAAAATTAGATTGTTCGCTCAAGACTCTTGGTATGTATTCATATGTTCGAGAACACATATGTAATATCTAGCTTTCTTTCATTGAAGACATTGTATAAGAATTGTATTTTCTTTCAATGTGGTTTGTGACCCTATGAAAATGAGATGTGTCTAAGATGTCTTGTGATGAGACTTAGTTCATCTTACGTTTTATAAAAGACTTTCCTTATTGACTTTATGGTGAAAAGTTTTAAATTTCCACACTATTTCTATGACAGTACGATGAATGAATGCCAAGAGCTTGTATAATACCTCCTAGAGATCAAATATGCCACATGACAATTGGGGGTGCTCTAGGGTCGTAACACACACTTAGGCTTTGTATCGACTATAGAAAATTGAACAAATAACAATTGTAACACTCCGAAAGTCCAAAACCTAATCTAGAGCCTCACATTTTGAACTAAGGTTGATTACATTATATTAAGACCTAAAATAATATATATAAACCATTTATGATGATTTAGAGTCAAAACATCCTGTGAATTGTGAAAAAGAGGTTAGTGTGCCTTGGCATGTTTCATGGGGTTTTTAGAGTCGAAATTCAATGAATTTTGTAGGGAGGTATTAATCATGTATTAGAATATGTTTAAGGTAGAAACTTCTGGATATGACTCCCCAAGGACCATCCTAAGGGTCCTTGAGGGGGACCTTTCCAAATTGACCAAAACTGCCATTTTTGGCAGTGTCCATCGACGAGTCAATCGACGATCCATCGATTGAACGATGCTCCATCGATGGATTTTTCATTGAAAACTTAGCCCAATGTCTGAGGAAGGTCCTGGAACAAATCTCTGACAGCATCGACGGACGTGAAGTACAGTGGGTGCAGTGTTTTTTTTGTGAAGTTTTATGTTGGGTATTTTTATTTAGTTAGTTGCTTAATTGATTAATTAAGGGTTAATGGGTGTCTAATTAATTTAATTAAGGAACTATATAAAGACCTAACCTTCTTTAATCTAACCCAACATTCAAAATTCCCAAACTCAAATCTCTCTTCCTTCTCTCTATTTTCTCTCTCCCCAAAGAAGACTCCATAGAAGACCAAGGTCGAAGGGCTTAGGGCTGCAAGAACTTCACTTTCTCTCAATCAATCTTCAAGGATTGTTAAGGTATGGGAACTCTTTGCGTCTAGCACTCCTTTCCACAAAGGGTTCTTTCAAATTGATTTCCAAAAGATGAAAAAACATAGGTTTTATTCTTAATCTGAAATTGATGTTTCAAATTGTATTGTTCTTGATTTCTTGTTATGACCCAAAGTACCCCCTAGGCGTAAGCAGTACCGTCGTCCTCTATGAGGACTAAGATAAGCCTCTTAACATTCATCATAGCAATTCATAAGTCAAAATCGCGGAAAAATTAAAACTTTTGCTTATATAGCATGGAGGTTTACATAGACCTCTACACAGGAAGCATAAGTAGGCTTCTCGCAATAGATCATAAGGACGCATGGGAATTTAGTCTAATACTTTGTCTCATATCAACCATCTAAACGAAGTCAAAAGATCAGGGAAAAGCCCTTATACAAATCATAGTTGCCACATAGGGCTTACATCAATATCTTCAACAATATGAAAGAAATGAATGTCTACTAGACAATAGAAGTACTACTAAGATAGAATGTGTGGTAGCATCCTCAAACTAGAGCGTATATGTTACGCCTCGTATTTTTATACGTAGTGCGCGTCATGAGCTAGTCGATGTAAGTCCAGGGAATGAGATTTTATTTTAAGTTCTAAGTGATTAAAGAAATATTAGGCAAGGATGTTAATTCCAAATGTGATATTAAGTATGGTTTGGCTAATGTAAGTGTCATTAACATTAAGTGAGGGATTAATTAGTGGTTGATTAGGACTAAATTAATCAAGTGGGCCCCACCACTCAAGGAAAATTAAAAGAAATCAGATTGGGAGCTGGCCCTTAGTGGGGCACGTGTAGAGGGGGGCTGCCTCCACTTCATATAATGAATGAGGTGGTGAAATGCATTGCAAACATATCATCTTCTTCACCACTTAGCTTAGGCAGCCATGGAAAGGGAGAAAACAAACCATGCAACTCTCGGCCAGCAGCTACAAAAGAATTTGGTTAGTAATCTCTTTGCTTGGTGTGTTAATTCCTTAGAATGCCATTGTTAATTAGCCATTAATGTTAAGAAGGGGGCGTGACCAGTAGCTTAGGAAATTTGTTTTAGTTATTGAATGTGCTAAGTATGAACGAAACCATAATCGGATTATTAGTGGTGTCGTGTTAGTGTTTGGGCTGTTTTGATTAAAGCAAAATGCGGGAAATTCTGTTTTGGCGTTATGTATATGTTAATGTGATTATGGATATATACTCCAACGGATGAGAATACGATAAGGTAGATGTGTTGCGAATTATAAAATGAGTTATCGCTCGGTGTGTCGTTGTTTCGTTACTATGGTTGCCGAGACGGAACTGTTTTGGGGGGGGCTGTTTAATATGATTCGTTGGGTTATATGTGTTATTGGTATTGCTGTGGATAATTTGGGTTGTTGTCGGATTGGGACGAAGTAAGGAAAATAGGGGAAGTGCTGCCGGATTTTCGTTAGATTATTAGCTAGCTTACAATAAGTAGTAAAGCGCGACGTCTATCTAATTGCGGCACGATTGTTGCTTGTTATAGATTAATAGCTTGGGCAGTAAATATTGGATGTGCGGCTCGACTATACGGTATGTAACGCTATCCTTTCTTTCTTTGTTTGGCATGACTTTTAAAAATGAGCGAATGACGGACAGGTTTGATACTTACTTCTAGAGCGTCTAGTGACGTATATTCTTGCTTCCACAAACTATTCCTCTATATATAGGCTATGTCTAAAGCTATGGTGATTTCTCATATCTATGGTAGTGCTTCTTAGAGTCATTGAGATTTTACGTTTTCATATCGTGTTAAAGGTTCATAATCTTTATAAAACGTTAATCTTTGGTAATACTCCTTTCTTGTTCACGTTGATTGTTCTAGTGAGTTATAAGAAATGATTTTAATTGCATATGGTTGCTCATAATGTTCTGCTCGTGCATAGAGTCATTTATCATTTCACCGAGTCCCGGGCCGGGTAATGTTCGTGCGGAGTTTCTTGCATATGTCACCGAGTCCCTCACTAGAGGGCCGGGTATGTATATTATATATATGATTGGTGATGAGGGTGGTTATGATGATGATGATGAAGGAGATGATGTGATGACTATTTCACCGAGTCCCTCACTAGAGGGCAAGGTACGTATGATGTATATATATGATGATTATTTTGCCGAGTCCCTTACTAGGGAAGCTGGGCACCTTATATGTTAAAGATATGCATGATTTTCACTTATAAGGTACATGTGTAGCGATATCTTGTTTCGACTTATCATGTTGGTATCCTGTCATCTTTACCTTATGCTTTACATACTCAGTACATTGTTCGTACTGACCCCATTTCCTCGGGGGGCTGCGTTTCATGCCCGCAGGTGTAGACGCATAGTTCGGTGATCCTCCCGCCTAGGATATCTACTCTGCTGATTGGGAGAGCTCCACTGTTCCGGAGCCCAGAAGTTTTGGTACATAACTTTCTATGTAGTCTTTTGCTTATCTATGGGTACGGCGGGGCCCTGTCCCGTCGAGTTTTACTACTATACTCTTAGAGGTCAGTAGACATTATGTGGGTTGCATATATATGTTTTGGATAATGGTCTGGACATGGTTAATTTGGGATGTCCGCTTGTACTGGGGCAGCCTTGTCGGCTGCGTACATCATTGTGTATTGTGTAGTGGCAGCCTTGTCGGCCTGCGTATGCTATTATGCTTTAGATAGTGGCGGCCTTTTCGGCTCGCGTATGTTGTTACGGTTGAATGATTATGACTCCTTATGAGGCAGATCCACTTTATATATATATGGCGTTGGGGTTGGATTGATTTGAATAAATTCCATATTTTCTTAGTTGCAGTTGGTTATACTTACAGGTTTGTATGTGAGTGTCCAAAACGGGCACTAGTCACGGCCCATCGGGTTGGGTCGTGACAAAAGTGGTATCAGAGCGATTCTTCCTCGAAAGTGTCTACAGACCGTGTCTAGTAGAGTCTTGTTTATCGGTGTGTTGTGCACCACATCTATAAATAGGAAGCTACAGGACATTTAGGATGTCATCCTTTCTTCTTATTCTAGATCGTGCGATAGATATATATTAACAGGATAATCCCTCTCTAATGAATCCCTGTGTTTTCAGCTATGCCTCCAAAGAAAGCGACAGCCGCCCAGAAGGGCAAATCGGTAGCAGAAGGTACTAGTCAGACCCGCAGAGTTACTAGGGCCCGTGCCCAGTCTATGCCTGGTATTATGCTCCAGTCGGAGAGCTCTGCTACACCGCCACCGCCAGAGGAGCTTAGAGCAGCAGCAACTCCAGTTCAGGGGAGACCACCACCAGCCCCTGAGGCCCCAGCACCTGAACCGCCAGCTCCTCAGCCAGGGGTGGAGGATAGGGCCATGAGAGATGCGGTTCAGTTGCTGACTAGATTAGTGGCAGGTCAGGCTCGCATGCATGGACTACGAGTTGATCATGCGGACATATCTGATAGCTTAAGGGCTCGTGACTTCTTAAGTTGTAATCCTCCAGATTTCTTTGGGTCAAGGCCCCAGGATGATCCGCAAGAGTTTATTCGTCAGATGCAGCATACATTGAGGATAATCAAGGCTTCGGAGACCGAGTCTGTTGAGTTGGCTACGTATCGTTTGCGGGATGTAGATATTAATTGGTATGAGTCTTGGGAGTTATCTAGGGGTGAGGGTCCTCCTCCAGCGGTATGGGATGAATTTGTGGAGGCTTTCCAGGGCCACTTCCTGCCTCCAGAGATGAACCGAGCTAGAGTCGATAGATTCTTGCGTTTGAGGCAGAATGGCAGGAGCGTTCGAGAGTATAGCCTCGAGTTTGATTCATTGGCTAGGCATGCGCCTACTATTGTGGCTGATATGGCAGACAGGGTATATCGTTATGTGATGGGATTGGATCGTTATCTGATTGACGCTTGTATGGCAGTGACTCTTCAGCCAGGTATGGACATTGCTCGGGTGCAGGCATATGCACAGGGGGTAGAAGATCGGCACCGGGGACGTCAGCCAGATAGAGATTATATTAGAGGCCAGCATAAGAGGGCTAGATCAGCAGGTTATCCTGACGAGTTTCGAGGGGGGCAGTCTCAGCAGCATGTTAGATTTTCTTCCCAGCCAGCACAGAGTGCACCCCCACGTTCCATGGGTAGGGGGTTCGATCGTACGGGATATTCGGAAGCTGGTAAGAGCTCTAGGGCGTCAGGATCACAGATGGGCAGGGGTTTGAGCCAGTCGAGGCCACCTTTGCCTCGGTGTTCTCGCTGTGGTAGGTCCCATCCTGGGGAATGTCGTTGGGCTACAGGTGCGTGTTTTTCTTGCGGCCGTCATGGTCATACTATGAGGGAGTGTCACCTTAGAGGTAGTGCAGGTGGTATGGCACAGCCTACTGGGTCCGTTGCTGGTTCATCTTCTTCTGTGGCTATGCGCCCTACGGGGCAGGGTATTCAGGCGCCAGCAGGCCGTGGTAGAGGTCGTGGTGGAGCTTCCAGTTCTAGCGGTCCCTCGAACCGCATATATGCTTTGACTAGTAGGCAGGATCAGGAGGCGTCACCTAATGTGATCACAGGTATATTATCACTATTCTCCCGAAGTGTGTATGCATTGATAGACCCAGGTTCCACCTTATCATTTATATCCCCCTTCGTTGCTAGTAGGATTGGAATAGAGTCTGAGTTGATAGAACCATTTGAGGTAGCTACACCTGTAGGAGATTCTGTCATAGCTACGCGAGTATATAAGAATTGTTCATTGGTTATATATAGTGGTCGTACCGTAGCATATCTAATAGAGTTAAATATGATTGAGTTTGATATTATCATGGGCATGGATTGGTTGGCTGCTTGTTATGCTAATGTTGATTGCAGAGGAAAGATAGTTCGATTTCAATTTCCAGGGGAACCGATTATAGAGTGGAAGGGGAGTACAGTATCGCCGAAAGGTAAGTTTATTTCATACCTTAAGGCCAGGAAGATGGTTAGAAAAGGCTATATTTATCATCTGGTTCGGGTGCATGACATAAAGGCAGAGGCACCGACTCTTCAATCAGTCCCGGTAGTTAATGAATTTCCCGATGTATTCCCAGAGGAACTTCCAGGCCTTCCTCCAGAACGAGAGATAGAGTTTACTATAGATGTACTGCCAGATACCCAGCCTATATCTATACCTCCTTATAGAATGGCACCTGCTAAGTTGAAAGAGTTGAAAGAGCAATTGAGAGATTTGCTAGAAAAGGGCTTCATCAGGCCTAGTACGTCACCTTGGGGAGCACCGGTACTGTTTGTGAGGAAGAAGGATGGGTCGCTGCGGATGTGTATTTATTATAGGCAGCTGAACAAAGTAACAGTAAAGAACAGGTATCCCCTCCCAAGGATTGACGATCTATTTTACCAGTTGCAGGGTGCTAAGTGTTTTTCAAAGATAGACTTGCGGTCAGGTTATCATCAGGTGCGGGTAAGGGAGGCAGATATTCCAAAGACGGCATTCCGGACCCGATACGGGCATTATGAGTTTAGAGTGCTGTCTTTTGGGCTGACTAATGCTCCAGCGGTGTTTATGGATTTAATGAATCGAGTGTTTAAACCATTCCTTGATATGTTTGTTATTGTATTTATAGACGATATTCTGGTCTATTCACGTTCAGAAGAGGAGCATGCAGACCATTTAAGGACGGTACTTAGGGTGCTTCAGCACCAGAAGTTGTATGCTAAGTTCTCCAAGTGCGAGTTCTGGTTGACTTCAGTGGCATTCTTGGGGCATATTATTGGAGCTGATGGTATTCGGGTAGACACGCAGAAGATTGAGGCGGTAAAGACTTGGCCCAGACCTACGACACCTACTGAGGTACGCAGCTTTCTGGGGTTAGCAGGATATTACAGGAGATTCGTAGAAAAGTTTGCCTCAATTTCAGCGCCTTTGACAAGGCTAACTCAAAAGGCAGCCAAGTTCCAGTGGACTGATGCTTGTGAGCGAAGCTTCCAGCTATTGAAAGACAAATTGACTACAGCTCCAGTCCTAACTCTTCCGGAGGGACCAGACGGCTATGTTATTTATTTTGATGCTTCGGGTGTTGGGCTAGGATGTGTATTGATGCAGCATGGCAAAGTTATAGCCTATGCCTCCCGACAGCTTAGGAAGCATGAAAAGAATTATCCTACTCACGATCTGGAGTTAGCAGTCGTGGTTCATGCCTTGAAGATATGGAGGCATTACTTATATGGTGTCCATGTGGACATCTATACAGATCATAAGAGTCTCCAATATATCTTTAAACAGAAGGAGCTGAACTTACGACAGAGGCGGTGGTTAGAGTTGCTAAAGGATTATGATGTTGATATTTTATATCATCCAGGGAAAGCAAATGTTGTAGCAGATGCTCTTAGCCGTAAGTCCATGGGTAGCTTGACAGATGTACAACCAGAAAGGAGGGAGATGGTTCGGGAGATTCAGCGGCTATCCAGCCTTGGAGTCCGTCTGGCTAATTCAGAAGATAGTGGAGTTTCTATTCGAGAGGTTGCTGAGTCCTCAATCATAGATGAGGTAAAGAGACCAGTACGAGGACCCTATTCTGGCACAGTATAGAGATGCAGCTCTTCAAAAGGAAAAGACCCCATTTAAGGTTACACCTGACGGAGTGTTACGATATGAAGGCAGATTTGTGTACCTGATATTGGGGCTACGACGGCAGGTTATGGGAGAGGCACACTCTGCCCGTTATTCTATTCACCCAGGGTCAACGAAAATGTATCATGACCTCAGATGCTTATACTGTGGGATGGCATGAAAAAGGACATAGCGGAGTTTGTTGCTCAGTGCCCGAATTGTCAACAAGTCAAGATCGAACATCAAAAGCCTGGTGGATTATTACAGGAGATAGAGATCCCGACTTGGAAATGGGAGATGATTAATATGGACTTCATTACAGGCTTACCTCGCACTCAACGGAAGTATGACTCTATATGGGTTATTGTAGATAGGCTGACGAAATCGGCCCATTTTCTTCCAGTCAGGACTACTTATTCGGCTGAAGATTATGCGAGGTTATATGTCAGGGAGATAGTGAGACTTCATGGGGTTCCCACGTCCATTATATCAGACAGAGGAGCTCAATTTACAGCCAACTTTTGGAGATCATTTCAGAAGGGATTGGGGACACAGGTGAACCTTAGCACAGCATTTCACCCTCAGACTGATGGGCAGGCTGAGCGTACTATTCAGACATTAGAAGATATGTTGCGGGCCTGTATTATTGACTTCAAAGGAAGCTGGGATGACCACTTGCCGCTCATTGAGTTTGCCTATAATAATAGCTACCATTCTAG
>CM040625.1:20235572-20314914 GCA_022817965.1 Solanum lycopersicoides | reverse complement strand
AATGGCAGGAGCGTTCGAGAGTATAGCCTCGAGTTTGATTCATTGGCTAGGCATGCGCCTACTATTGTGGCTGATATGGCAGACAGGGTATATCGTTATGTGATGGGATTGGATCGTTATCTGATTGACGGTTGTATGGCAGTGACTCTTCAGCCAGGTATGGACATTGCTCGGGTGCAGGCATATGCACAGGGGGTAGAGGATCGGCACCGGGGACGTCAGCCAGATAGAGATTATAATAGAGGCCAGCATAAGAGGGCTAGATCAGCAGGTTATCCTGACGAGTTTCGAGGCGGGCAGTCTCAGCAGCATGTTAGATTTTCTTCCCAGCCAGCACAGAGTGCACCCCCACGTTCCATGGGTAGGGGGTTCGATCGTACGGGATATTCGGAAGCTGGTCAGAGCTCTAGGGCGTCAGGGTCACAGATGGGCAGGGGTTTGAGCCAGTCGAGGCCACCTTTGCCTCGGTGTTCTCGCTGTGGTAGGTCCCATCCTGGGGAATGTCGTTGGGCTACAGGTGCGTGTTTTTCTTGCGGCCGTCAGGGTCATACTATGAGGGAGTGTCACCTTAGAGGTAGTGCAGGTGGTATGGCACAGCCTACTGGGTCCGTTGCTGGTTCATCTTCTTCTGTGGCTATGCGCCCTACGGGGCAGGGTATTCAGGCGCCAGCAGGCCGTGGTAGAGGTCGTGGTGGAGCTTCCAGTTCTAGCGGTCCCTCGAACCGCATATATGCTTTGACTAGTAGGCAGGATCAGGAGGCGTCACCTAATGTGATCACAGGTATATTATCACTATTCTCCCGAAGTGTGTATGCATTGATAGACCCAGGTTCCACCTTATCATTTATATCCCCTTCGTTGCTAGTAGGATCGGAATAGAGTCTGAGTTGATAGAACCATTTGAGGTAGCTACACCTGTAGGAGATTCTGTCATAGCTACGCGAGTATATAAGAATTGTTCAGTGGTTATATATAGTCGTCGTACCGTAGCAGATCTAATAGAGTTAAATATGATTGAGTTTGATATTATCATGGGCATGGATTGGTTGGCTGCTTGTTATGCTAATGTTGATTGCAGAGGAAAGATAGTTCGATTTCAATTTCCAGGGGAACCGATTATAGAGTGGAAGGGGAGTACAGTATCGCCGAAAGGTAAGTTTATTTCATACCTTAAGGCCAGGAAGATGGTTAGAAAAGGCTATATTTATCATCTGGTTCGGGTGCATGACATAAAGGCAGAGGCACCGACTCTTCAATCAGTCCCGGTAGTTAATGAATTTCCCGATGTATTCCCAGAGGAACTTCCAGGCCTTCCTCCAGAACGAGAGATAGAGTTTACTATAGATGTACTGCCAGATACCCAGCCTATATCTATACCTCCTTATAGAATGGCACCTGCTGAGTTGAAAGAGTTGAAAGAGCAATTGAGAGATTTGCTAGAAAAGGGCTTCATCAGGCCTAGTACGTCACCTTGGGAGCACCGGTACTGTTTGTGAGGAAGAAGGATGGGTCGCTGCGGATGTGTATTGATTATAGGCAGCTGAACAAAGTAACAGTAAAGAACAGGTATCCCTCCCAAGGATTGACGATCTATTTGACCAGTTGCAGGGTGCTAAGTGTTTTTCAAAGATAGACTTGCGGTCAGGTTATCATCAGGTGCGGGTAAGGGAGGCAGATATTCCAAAGACGGCATTCCGGACCCGATACGGGCATTATGAGTTTAGAGTGCTGTCTTTTGGGCTGACTAATGCTCCAGCGGTGTTTATGGATTTAATGAATCGAGTGTTTAAACCATTCCTTGATATGTTTGTTATTGTATTTATAGACGATATTCTGGTCTATTCACGTTCAGAAGAGGAGCATGCAGACCATTTAAGGACGGTACTTAGGGTGCTTCAGCACCAGAAGTTGTATGCTAAGTTCTCCAAGTGCGAGTTCTGGTTGACTTCAGTGGCATTCTTGGGGCATATTATTGGAGCTGATGGTATTCGGGTAGACACGCAGAAGATTGAGGCGGTAAAGACTTGGCCCAGACGTACGACATCTACTGAGGTACACACCTTTCTGGGGGTAGCAGGATATTAGAGGAGATTCGTAGAAAAGTTTGCCTCAATATCAGCGCCTTTGACAAGGCTAACTCAAAAGGCAGCCAAGTTCCAGTGGACTGATGCTTGTGAGCGAAGCTTCCAGCTATTGAAAGACAAATTGACTACAGCTCCAGTCCTAACTCTTCCGGAGGGACCAGACGGCTATGTTATTTATTTTGATGCTTCGGGTGTTGGGCTAGGATGTGTATTGATGCAACATGGAAAAGTTATAGCCTATGCCTCCCGACAGCTTAGGAAGCATGAAAAGAATTATCCTACTCACGATCTGGAGTTAGCAGTCGTGGTTCATACCTTGAAGATATGGAGGCATTATTTATATGGTGTCCATGTGGACATCTATACAGATCATAAGAGTCTCCAATATATCTTTAAACACAAGGAGCTGAACTTACGACAGAGGCGGTGGTTAGAGTTGCTAAAGGATTATGATGTTGATATTTTATATCATCCAGGGAAAGCAAATGTTGTAGCAGATGCTCTTAGCCGTAAGTCCATGGGTAGCTTGACAGATGTACAACCAGAAAGGAGGGAGATAGTTCGGGAGATTCAGCGGCTATCCAGCCTTGTAGTCTGTCTGGCTAATTCAGAAGATAGTGGAGTTTCTATTCGAGAGGTTGCTGAGTCCTCAATCATAGATGAGGTAAAGAGACTCAGTACGAGGACCCTATTCTGGCACAGTATAGAGATGCAGCTCTTCAAAAGGAAAAGACCCCATTTAAGGTTACACCTGACGGAGTGTTACGATATGAAGGCAGATTTTTGTACCTGATATTGTGGGGCTACGACGGCAGGTTATGGGAGAGGCACACTCTGCCCGTTATTCTATTCACCCAGGGTCAACGAAAATGTATCATGACCTCAGATGCTTATACTAGTGGGATGGCATGAAAAAGGACATAGCGGAGTTTGTTGCTCAGTGCCCGAATTGTCAACAAGTCAAGATCGAACATCAAAAGCCTGGTGGATTATTACAGGAGATAGAGATCCCGACTTGGAAATGGGAGATGATTAATATGGACTTCATTACAGGCTTACCTCGCACTCAACGGAAGTATGACTCTATATGGGTTATTGTAGATAGGCTGACGAAATCGGCTCATTTTCTTCCAGTCAGGACTACTTATTCGGCTGAAGATTATGCGAGGTTATATGTCAGGTAGATAGTGAGACTTCATGGGGTTCCCACGTCCATTATATCAGACAGAGGAGCTCAATTTACAGCCAACTTTTGGAGATCATTTCAGAAGGGATTGGGGACACAGGTGAACCTTAGCACAACATTTCACCCTCAGACTGATGGGCAGGCTGAGCGTACTATTCAGACATTAGAAGATATGTTGCGGGCCTGTATTATTGACTTCAAAGGTAGCTGGGATAACCACTTGCCGCTCATTGAGTTTGCCTATAATAATAGCTACCATTCTAGTATCTAGATGGCACCGTACGAGGCCTTATATGGGAGGAAGTGCAGGTCACCTATTGGTTGGTTCGATGTTGGCGAGACTAAGTTAATAGGCCCAGATATGATTCAGCAAGCTTTTGACAAGGTGAAGCTTATTCAGGAAAGATTATTAGCAGCCCAAAGTCGACAGAAGTCATATGCAGATAATCGGCGTCGAGATTTGGAGTTTCAGATTGGTGACTGGGTATTCCTGAAGGTATCACCCATGAAGGGTGTGATGAGATTCGGCAGGAAGGGGAAGCTCAGTCCGAGATACATTGGGCCTTATCAGATTGTTCGTAGGATAGGCAAGGTTGCCTATGAGTTGGATCTACCATCTGATTTGGAGGCGGTACATCCAGTCTTCCATGTATCGATGCTACGTAAATGTATTGGTGATCCTTCTAGTGTATTCCCTGTAGATGATGTTTAGGTAACAGAGGAGTTGTCATATGAGGAGAAACCCGTAACTATACTTGATCGCCAGGTTAGAAGGTTACGTACTAAGGATGTGGCTTCCGTCAAAGTGTTGTGGCGAAATAATAATAGGGAGGAGATGACTTGGGAAGCGGAAGACGAAATGAAGAATAAGTATCCTTACTTTTCCCCGTACCTGCAGGTAATTCAATTCCTAGCTTGACTATATTGATTGATAAACGAGATTATGTAGTAAGTTGTGACTCTGTGAGGCATCTGTAAGTTACGGAATGCAGGTTGATAGGTATAACTGTTAGAGAGACCTCGCTGGAATTTTTTGTAAGACGCTAACTTAACATTCGAGGACGAATGTTCCTAAGGGGGGAAGGATGTTACGCCTCGTATTTTTATACGTAGTGCTCGTCATGAGCTAGTCGATGTAAGTCCGGCGAATTAGATTTTATTTTAAGTTCCAAGTGATTAAAGAAATATTAGGCAAGGATGTTAATTCCAAATGTGATATTAAGTATGATTTGGCTAATGTAAGTGTCATTAACATTAAGTGAGGGATTAATTAGTGGCTGATTAGGATTAAATTAATCAAGTGGGCCCCACCACTCAAGGCAAATTAAAAGAAATCAGATTGGGAGTTGGCCCTTAGTGGGGCACGTGTAGAGGGGGGCTGCCTCCACTTCATATAATGAATGAGGTGGTGAAATGCATTGCAAACATATCATCTTCTTCACCACTTAGCTTAGGCAGCCATGGAAAGGGAGAAAACCAACCATGCAACTCTCGGGCAGCAGCTACAAAAGAATTTGGTTAGTAATCTCTTTGCTTGGTGTGTTAATTCCTTAGAATGCCATTGTTAATTAGCCATTAATGTTAAGAAGGGGGCGTGACCAGTAGCTTAGGAAATTTATTTTAGTTATTGAATGTGCTAAGTATGAACGGAAACCATAATCGGATTATTAGTGGTGTCGTGTTAGTGTTTGGGCTATTTTAATTAAAGCAAAATGCGGGAAATTCTGTTTTGGCGTTATGTATATGTTAATGTGATTATTGGTATATACTCCAAGGGATGAATACGATAAGGTAGATGTGTTGCGAATTATAAAATGAGTTATCGCTCGATGTGTCGTTGTTTCGTTACTATGGTTGCCGAGACAGAACTGTTTTGGGGGGGGGGGCTATTTAATATGATTCGTTGGGTTATATGTGTTATTGGTATTGCTGTGGATAATTTGGGTTGTTGTCGGATTGGGACGAAGTAAGGAAAATAGGGGAAGTGCTGCCGGATTTTCGTTAGATTATTAGCTAGCTTACAATAAGTAGTAAAGCGTGATGTCTATCTAATTGCGGCACGATTGTTGCTTGTTATAGATTAATAGCTTGGGCAGTAAATATTGACGTGCGGCTCGACTATACGGTATGTAACGCTATCCTTTCTTTCTTTGTTTGGCATGACTTTTAAAAATGAGCGAATGACGGACAGGTTTGATACTTACTTCTAGAGCGTCTAGGTGACGTATATTCTTGCTTCCACAAACTATTTCTCTATATATCGGCTATGTCTAAGTCTAGAGTGATTTCTCATATCTATGGTAGTGCTTCTTAGAGTCATTGAGATTTTACGTTTTCATATCGTGTTAAAGGTTCATAATCTTGATAAAACGTTAATCTTTGGTAATACTCCTTGCTGGTTCACGTTGATTGTTCTAGTGAGTTATAAGAAATGATTTTAATTGCATATGGTTGCTAATAATGTTCTGCTCGTGCATAGAGTCATTTATCAATTCACCGAGTCCCGGGCCGTGTAATGTTCGTGCAGAGTTTCTTGCATATGTCACCGAGTCCCTCACTAGAGGGCCGGGTATATATATTATATATATGATTGGTGATGAGGGTGGTTATGATGATGATGATGACGGAGATAATGTGATGACTATTTCACCGAGTCCCTCACTAGAGGGCCGGGTACGTATGATGTATATATATGATGATTATTTTGCCGAGTCCCTTACTAGGAAAGCAGGGAACCTTATATGTTAAAGATATGCATGATTTTCACTTATAAGGTACATGTGTAGCGATATCTTGTTTCGACTTATCATGTTGGTATCCTGTCATCTTTACCTTATGCTTTACACAGTACATTGTCCGTACTGACCCCATTTCCTCGGGGGGCTGCGTTTCATGCCCGCAGGTGTAGACGCACAGTTCGGTGATCCTGCCGCCTAGGATATCTACTCTGCTGATTGGGAGAGCTCCACTGTTCCGGAGCCCAGTCGTTTTGGTACATAACTTTTTATGTAGTCTTTTGCTTATCTATGGGTACGGCGGGGCCCTGTCCCGTCGAGTATCACTACTATACTCTTAGAGGTCTGTAGACATTATGTGGGTTGCATATATATGTTTTGGATAATGGTCTGGACATGGTTTGTTTGGGATGTCCGCTTGTACAGGGGCAGCCTTGTCGGCTGCGTACATCATTGTGTATTGTGTAGTGGCAGCCTTGTCGGCTTGCGTATGCTATTATGCTTTGGATAGTGGCAGCCTTGTCGGCTCGCGTATGTTGTTACGGTTGAATGGTTATGACTCCTTATGAGGCAGATCCACTTTATATATATATGGCGTTGGGGTTGGATTGATTTGATTAAATTCCATATTGTCTTAGTTTCAGTTGGTTATACTTAACAGGTTTGTATGTGAGTGTCCAAAACGGTCACTAGTCACGGCCCATCGGGTTGGGTCGTGACAGTATACAAAACATGGAGAGTCTAGTCGAAGCCTTCTTTCTTTAGCCTCAATGATACCTCAACGGCCTGAAGCTACAATGTTTGGGGGGAAAGGGAAGAAATATGGGTTAGTACAAACCACATGTACTAAGTATGGTCCCTATGCATAAAACAATAGTTAATGCATGAGAAAAAGCACAATTTAGTTAAAATTATTCAAAATGAACAAAAATTCAATGTAAACATATAAGTAACATCATAATCATATCAACATAAATGTAATTCAAGCAACACTTGTGCAATGCCAAGAATAAAGCCCCATAACCCTATTCAAAGCTAAGTATCACATTAACCAACCCATTTCATACTTACAACATATTATCATATATAACATGCTTCATATACCAATTCTAGTCATAGCGTATCCACATAATCATAACCATAATCATAATCATAATAGAACACTACTAGCAACATCATATAGGATCCCACATGTGCAATGTGTAAGAGAAGTCCCATACCATCCCTCACACTATGTAGTAGCCTTTAAGACAACCCTAATAAAATTTCACATACATAACTTGTTCATACCTTTACTTTAGGGAAATAAGTACCATAACCGACATTAGACCATGTGATCTACATGGAATCCGGTATTCTGCTCCCACACTGAAAATAGATGGTTAACACTTGCCTAAGGTGCAACCATTTGTACATAGCTATTCTAGGTGGATCCACTAAGCTAGAGTCCTATGCGGGCACGTAGTTAAGGAACAATGAGATTGCTTCTAGAAACCTTGACTTACTAACATGAGGGATTCAATCTCTTGAGACATTATATATTTTGGGAATCCGAACTTACTAAAGTGAAAAAACACATGTGGGAGGCCGGACTTACTAACGTAAGACCTCCATCTCATTTACATGCCCTTTAGTTTCTAAGAAATTATTCCCTTTAGTAATCATCATATATCATCATACAAGTTCACATTAGCCTCTTCTAGACACTTCGTTGAACATCTTATCTTAATACATCATAGGTGATCATAAGGGAGAACTATACTTTCACTTTTAGACCCAACATTATAATATTGAGAAACTACATTCAATCATATAATCATCATACCATAACATAATTATGTACTTCATAGACAATCTATTGAACAACATCACAACAACACATGTAGTTATAGTGTTTACATCCCTACTCTATTAAAATAGGGCGAAACGTCGCGGCGACTCAAAAATAATGAATTGAATCGATTTTAATAAATTTTAAGAATAAACGAGTTTTAAAAAAGAGTCGCCACCTAATTTTAGAAAAAACTAGGAAAAACATTATGTGATCTACGAACCCAATTGATTCTAGGTAGGGGGTTCAAATTATTTCGAAGGGAAGGGGTTAGGCACCCTTCAAAATCCACAAGTGTGGGTCCCGACTGAATTCATTTTTTTCAAATTGAGGAGGAGATAATAATAATATACAAGTAATATAAATATGCAATATACACAAGTAATAAAATAAAATAATAACATAAGAAACGGCCTAAGGTTTGCCTAACGTCGATATTTACATAATAATGAATAAAAATATAATTTGAGCTTAATTCAAATAAGTTCAATGAAAAGCAACTCCGGGGTACCTGTAAACACACTTAGAAAAAGTGTTAGTAATAAATAAATATGAATAAAATTGAATATATGAAATAATAACTTAAAAATAAAAATCCGTCTTATTAACATTGGAGGCCTTGGAAATCGATGGTAATTTCTTCATCGGCCAATTTCAATATATAAAATATATAAACTTAAAATTCCGTCTTTTTAAAATGGAGAGGCCTCCAAAATCGACGGAGAGATTTTATCATTGGCCATTTTAACAAGTAATTAATATAGATTTAACTAAATTTCCGTCTTTTAATATTGAGTAGGCCTCCAAAACCGACGGAGAGATTTTATCATTGGCCATTTTAACAAATAATGTATAACAAACAAAAGGACGATATGAAATAATTAAGAGGCGACAACCAAATGTCAACAACATAAGAGAACAATGATAATAATTAAATAATAAC
This sequence comes from Solanum lycopersicoides, assembly GCA_022817965.1. Lineage (NCBI taxonomy): Eukaryota > Viridiplantae > Streptophyta > Magnoliopsida > Solanales > Solanaceae > Solanum > Solanum lycopersicoides. The sequence continues at coordinate 20,306,135 of CM040625.1, read as the reverse complement.
AACCTAGCTAATGGAAAATAAAAAAAATCTTGAAATTTGAATGGAATCAACAATTGAAGAACCACCATATATGAACAATCATCGATAAATAGAGCAAACAATAACAATAACAAAATACTGCCATGCCTTATCTAATATTATTAAAATTTAATCTAAACAACAACAAAAAACATATTATTAATGATTATAAAAATGAGCAAATTAACTACAAAATAAAATATAATTACTGTAACAATTATAAAGCAAAATATGATCATTAAAAATAAATAAATGCCAAAACAGATCTACCAAAAATCCCTAAAAATGTAAATATATTAATATAAAAAAAAATGACAATGAAAATGAGTTATTTATTTATTATTAATACATTGAAAAATAATTGCCAATAAGATGAGAACAATAGCAACATAGAAAAAGCAAAAGACATACCGACAACGCATAAACGGTGGTCCGCCGGTAATGGAGTGGTAGTGGCATTTAAGGAGTGGTGGTCTCAAATAGCCATTTGGAGATCGCTGGCAGCTGCGATGGAGACATTATGGAGCTCGAAACTCTTCAATGGAAACCTGCAAAAAACAAATCGAAAATCGAATAGGGGAAAGGGAAAATGAACTAGTGGTTTTCTTCTTCTTTGCTCTGGCTCATTGGAGTTTGAAGCTCCTCGCCGGAGATAATTCGTGCAGCGAACAAAGGGGGAATATGGGGGTCTGGTTGGTGTGATTCTCGCTAATGGTTGGGTTATTTAGGCGGTGGCCTAGCGGAGGTTGTGTGGGTATGGTTTCCGGTGGGGTTTCGGAAGGTTACACGATGGAGCAGTGGTGGTGGTGTTTGGTTGCTGCTGGACGTTTTGGAGGGTTGGTTGCTTTCGATGGGGTTTCATAGTTGTTGTTGTTGGTCTGGTGAGTGGTGTTCAGCCAACTTTCGCCGAAAAAAAAAAAGAGAAGACGGAAATGGATTTATTTGGCGTGAAAAGGGTGGCTGTTTGCTGGTGAGTTTGGGTTGTTTCTTGGCAGCAACAAGAAAAGGAGAGGGATCTAGTGGTCTTGTGTTGTTCCAGCAAGGGTGGAGGTCTGGTTTCTGGCTGGTTTGTTGCCGGAAAACAGAAAAGGGGAGAGAGTTTTGGATGCTGTGAGAAGAGGGTCTGCCCACTGGGGGTCTCTTTTGGGGTGTGACTGGTCGGAGCTCCGAGAGAGTTCGCCGGAGATAATGAACGATATAACAAAAATCAAGTAAAAAACTCTCAAAATTAAACCCCAAATTCTAAAATTTATTCACCATCCTTAACCTAATGGGCAAAATGTTCTATATATAGGGAATTATCAAAAATGGGCCTAAATTATGGGCTGGAAACAGTGGCCCAAAAATTATTTGTTGATAAAATATCCGTATATACAAATTATCTTCGTATTTGAATGAATTTCTTAGACTGCGCAGAATATCAAAAATGAATATTAACAATGTAAAGATGCAATTTTAAAATTAACTAATAAGAAATTCTAAATTCTAATAAATAAAGACAGTTATCGATAAACTTATTAAAAAATTATATAAAAAAATATTTTTGAACTATTAAATAAATAAACTTAAAAATCACGAATTTTTAAAATGTTAGGCCAAAATTGGGTGTCAACAGCTGTCCCTTTCGTTGTGTATGATTGATGAAAGAAATCGTGGACAACGAAAATTGACAAACCCAATTTTGACCGAACACATGACCTTTCTAGAGAAGTGCGGTGAAAATATAGTGGAAGTCAATCCCGAACTCGCATCTAAAAGGTTCCACGCTTTTTTGTGTCTTTGTTGAAGTAATTCGCACATGTGGCTCCTCTGAGAGTGCATCCTCTAAAATGTTCTAAAAAACAAAGATAAAACTCATTATTATAGGCAAAACTAAAAAAAAGAAAACTGTAGCATCTCTTATGATACGATAAATGAAGATAGATACAGGTCCCTTAGTAGGACGAATGAAGATGATGATCAATCTATAGGATTTGGAATGTATGTCCATCGGTAGGACGGATGGAAAAAAATCATGATCCATCGATAGGATTTAAATGTATGTCCATCGGTAAGACACATGAAAAGATTATCCATCGGTAGGATTTTGAATGTATGTCCATCGGTAGGACGAATGAAAAGATTATCCATCGATAGGATTTTTAATGTATGTCCATCGGTAGGACAAATGAAAAGATTATCCATCGGTAGGACAAAATGTAAACATCTTTCAACGCAAGTTTTCACCGACTTGAACGTTGAATAGATAGGGTGCACAACCTTCACCTCCAAATAGATGCGTCTTAAATGCAAATATCTTCTTGGCAATGTATAAACTTTTGCGAGGGATGGAATCTTCTCGCGATGCATAAAATTTTGCGAGGGATGAAACATTCTCGCGATGCATAAATTCCGCAAGGTATGTAATCTTTTTACGATGCATTAATTTCTGCGAGGTATGAAATCTTCTCATGATGTGTGAATAATAACTTGCGATGCATGAATATTAACTTGCGATGCATGCTCTTTTGCAATGCATGAATATTGACTCGCGATGCATGATTTTTTTAAGTTTTTTTTTTGCGATGCATGAATATTGACTCGCGATGCATGATTTTTTGCAATGCATGAATATTGACTCGCGATGCATGATCTTCCGCGATGCATGATTTTTCGCTATGCATGAATATTGACTCGCGATGCATGATTTTCCGCTATGCATGAATATTAACTCTCGATGCATGATCTTCTGCGGGGCATGAATATCTTCCCGCAATGCATGAATTTTGCGAGGGATGGAATCTTCTCGCGATGCATTAATTCCGCAAGGTATGAAATCTTCTTGCGATGCATAAATTCCGCAAGGAATGAAATCTTCTTGCGATGCATAAATTTCTGCGAGGTATTAAATCTTCTCGCAATGCGTGAATAATAACTCGCGATGCATGAATATTAACTTGTGATGCATGATCTTTTGCAATGCATGAATATTGACTCGCGATGCATGATTTTTTTTTGATTTTTTTTTGCGATGCATGAATATTGACTCGCGATGCATGATTTTTTGCAATGCATGATCTTCCGCGATGCGTGATTTTTCCGTTATGCATGAATATTGACTCGCGATGCATGATTTTCCGCTATGCATGAATTTTGCGAGGGATGAAATCTTCTCGCGATGCATAAATTCCGCAAGGTATGAAATCTTCTCGCTATGCATGAATTTCGCAAGGTATGAAATTTTCTTGCGATGCATGAATATTTCTGCGAGGTATGAAATCTTCTCGCAATGCATGAATTTCCGCGAGGTATGAAATCTTGTTGCGATGCATGAATATTAACTCTCGTAGCATGAATTAACTCGCGATGCATGAATATTAATTTTCGCGATGCATGATTTTTTGCAATGCATGAATACTGACTCTCAATGCATGATTTTTGCAATGCATGAATATTGACTCGCGATGCATGATTTTTTGCAATGCATGAATATTGACTCTCAATGCATGATTTTCTGCAATGCATGAATATTGACTCTCAATGCATGATTTTTTGCAATGCATGAATATTGACTCTCAATGCATGATTTTTGTAGTTGCTATCAAGCTTCTCGCAGTACTTATCAGAATTTTGAGGTCTTCCTCACAATTCTGTCCCAGTTAGAATTTTGGCAAATCTCAAAATGATCTTCAATCTTGACTTGTTGGCGATAACACCTCTATTGAGAATTTTTGAGATATTTTCAAAAATTCTGTCCCAGTTTTTATTGTAAGGAGAAATAATAATCACACTGGGTATATGACCGAGCTGTCGTGGCGCCTACATATCCTGTTAATCAAGGAATCAGGTCAAAAGTAGTGCCAAACTTGTAGATGATGAATACTGCAAAGAATCTGAAAGAAGATCATCAGTAGAAAATGTACAATATGAACATGATGAAATAGGAAAATAATATTGCATGTGATATCCAAAGCCTATAAAAAAAAACATGTCACATTTTTGGACGAACAATTCATGCCGTAAAATATGACTCTCACACATACGAGATTAACCCGATGACACTTTTTACAATGAACAACTCAAAAAGCATTTTTTTTTTAATTTATAAAATTGAAAGACTCTTAAAAAGGTTTTAAAATATTAAAGAATGAGTGTTTGCTCACTTTTTCTTTTCTTTTTGAAAAATAAAGAATATGATGAGATAGTCAAACCTTCACTACAATTGGTACCAACATTTAAGATTGCAGGTAAATCTCTCATTCCTTTTTTTTTTTTAAAGATTGAATTTAACGTAATTCCTACAGCTTCAAGTGGTACCTCCAATATACTTAAGGATCAACATGATCTGTTCATCTTGCTTCAAACAAAGGTTTTGAATTGTATCAATCCTCATGTTTCAAGTGCCCTCACGACAAAAGCTAGTCCTATTTCACACATATTTGAAACATTTGATTATAGGACATTTTTCAAAGTGCAATCACACTCACAAGAATGTTCAATGCACACAACTGTGATACCATATGCTTGACCCTTATGTAAATCTCCACTAATGTGAGAACATTTGGAATGAGATCATGTAGGACTTGTCATTGACTTGTAACGTAGGCTTAGGGATGGGTAGGATATTTATTTGGGATAAAAGTGACTTAATTCCTCCTTGAGCGTCACACATTTGGCTCTTTAATGATTAATACGCCTTTGGCGTTAGATCCTTTTCATTGTTCTCTCCCCTTTCAACTTCATTGAATTCTCATTTTTGACTCTTTTCCCTTCTTCTTCATTTTTCCTTCCTTTGTTTCGACTTCTTTTGAGTTCTCATTTTTTTTTAGTCCTTATTTCTTGGAGCTTTTCTTTTATTTCACTCCTTTCTTATAAATTTTTCTCCCTTTTGTTGGAGAATTTTCCTTCTCACCTTTCATTGACCCTGTAAGGATATTTTTACCTTTCTTTATTTCTTTCACCTTTTTTTTTTCTTTTCTCCCTTTTTCTCTAGAGTCTTTGCTTCCTGGATTTTGGGAGACTCAATATCTTTGCTTTAGGAAATTTCAAACATGGATCTCCTCTTATAATTTGCACATTCTTGGTGCACTCAAGAAGTTTGGGCCAAGAGAGGATAGTGCTTGTAAGCACTTAAAAGGGTAGTGGTTAAGCTGTGGTTGTCCAAAGAAAGGTTTCAGGCTCAAAGTGGGAAAACTAGGGATTAATGTAATTTGGTAGGCTTTGAAAGGCATAATCGAGTCAAAAAAAGGCCTACAATCCTTTCCCAAACCAAACATTACTCAGGATTTCGCCTCGAAAAACATTCAGGTCAAGTTCTAGATCAACAGTGTAACACAATTGAACTTTGATCAAAAGCTCACCACACAATGCACCTCGAACATAAGGTTAGTTTTATTCTTATCTTGATTGAGTGCAAGAGAATTTTCAAGCATCACAAAAGTACATATAAGAGGTACCACGAGAATCTATAGTTTACCGAAAAGTCAGTCTTTTCTATCATATCAAATATATTTACATGATCTTAACTAAATAGGTACCAATCGAGCTGAAGACATGACTCTTACATTATGCACAAGCAACTTTATTTTTTGAAAGAATGATTACCGAACCCGAGAAGGGCTGCCTACGTATCTCATTAATATGAGACTCAGGTGTGCGTAGTTCATGTAGGTATAACTTTGAAAATATTAACAAACTATTTAATTATTTTTTTTACTTTTGGAAAAGGTAATACCGAACCCAAGAAGGGTTGCCTACGTATCTCACCGAAATGAGAATCAGGTTCGCGTAGTTCGTTCAGATTTGACTTGGAAAATATGAACAAACTATTTTATTTTATTTTTTTTCTTTTGTAGAAGATAATACCGAACCCAAGAAGGGTTGCCTACGTATCTCATTAAAATGAGAATCAGGTACGCGTAGTTCGTCCAGATTTGATTTGGAAAATAGGCACAAACTATTTTTTTTTCTTTTGTAGAAGATAATACCGAACCCAAGAAGGGTTGCCTACGTATCTCATTAAAATGAGAATCAGGTGTGCGTAGTTCATGCAGATATGACTTGGAAAATATGCACAAACTATTTTATTTATTATTTTATTTTTTACCTTTGGAGAAGCTAATACCGAACCCAAGAAGGGTTGCCTACGTATCTCATTAAAATGAGAATCAGGTGTGCGTAGTTCATGCAGATATGACTTGGAAAATATGCACAAACTATTTTATTTATTATTTTATTTTTTACCTTTGGGAGAAGCTAATACCGAACCCAAGAAGGGTTGCCTACGTATCTCATTAAAATGAGAATCAGGTACGCGTAGTTCGTTCAGATAAGGCATATAATAATTTAAAGATTTAGACAACTCAAAGAAATACTTTTTTTTTTTGTTTTTGACCCCTTTGTTTTTTTTTTCCCGCACCAATATGTTTTATAGTCTCTTAATCGTTAATTTTTTATATTGTCTTTTGAATGTAACCTGCGAATTTTCACAGTAATTTCTACGTATACTCTTTTTAGATATTTTCTTGGAACTGTCTCCTCCCAATTTTCACGAGATCCAAACATTGTTATGACCAACCCCGACTGATGTCGGGGACGGTATTCCTACAAAAATATGAGAAATATGTGAGAGCAGGACCATCATGCAAAATAATAATAAAAATAAGTGGGTGTCACCTCATAGTCAAATACTCCCCTGATTTATCGTTTTGACTTAATATTAATGTCTTGTGAAATACAAGGACTCGCATTTCGCTAATCCTCTTGTCTCTTGCGACTTCTGATAAATAATGATTTATAAATTCAGACATAAATCAATTTTTCGCTGTGAAGAAGAACTCAAAATGTAAGAGTGTTAGTTCATGTACATAATGGATAATGCAAAATATCACACAAATAATGAATTAAACACACAAATATTGTTTTAATTAAAGACAAACTGAAATATATCACATAGCATACAAACAATTATTGCACGTCCTATACAAATATGTGACCCTTTTATGCCTAGGGTAGGCTACCGATTTAAAGGATGTATATATCATTTGAAACATTCCATTGTCCCGAAATCTAAATTTATATAAATTTATACGAATAAAATGAATGGGATACATAATAGGGAAAATGGGATACAAAATATTCAGTCCCGCGCAGGGGTTCAATCCTATACTATGCTTTCATAGAAGGTCTTTCTCTCTTTTTTTCTTCTGTTCTCTGGGTTTCCGCGTCTTAGACTTGTAACTTGTGAGATTTATTATTATTATTATTATTATTTTTAAAATAGAATAAGCTACAATATACTCCCAATTCCGAGGACAATGATTTTTTCAGATGATGTATACATTCTTCAAATTTAAACAAACAAATATGATCATCCGTTCAGGCCGTAGGCCCTTTTGGACTCAAGGTGGTCTACCTAACGAACACAACACACCTTGTGTGTTGGGTCATCTTAGTTCAATGCTTAGATTTGGATTTGGTTTTGCTCTATCTTAGGCTTCACTAGAATAGTTTTCAAGTTGACGGTAACCCGAGTCGGAGAAACAACGGGGTGAAGCTACCAAACGACGTTGGATGACCGCATTCCAACTATTCGTTTGATACTTCCAAATGAAACTCTTGTGTATTTCTGAAAGAAGCCGTGGAAAGCCACGTAACTTCCATTTTCCTAATGCATACTATTTGCCATTTGGCGGAAAGATGTATGAGTGCAATGACAATATACATTCAATAAAAGAATAATGAATAAACAACAAATACAATATACACATAATCAGCGAAATATAAAAATACAAGGTATAACACAATAAAAGAAAATTTTCCTCAATTTTAAAAAAATGAATTCATATGGTTAGAACCTCTAATACTCCCCAGCGGAGTCGCCATTCTGTTTACATCCCTACTCTATTAAAATAGGGCGAAACGTCGCGGCGACTCAAAAATAATGAATTGAATCGATTTTAATAAATTTTAAGAATAAACGAGTTTTAAAAAAGAGTCGCCACCTAATTTTAGAAAAAACTAGGAAAAACATTATGTGATCTACGAAACCAATTGATTCTAGGTAGGGGGTTCAAATTATTTCGAAGGGAAGGGGTTAGGCACCCTTCGAAATCCACAAGTGTGGGTCCCGACTGAATTCATTTTTTTCAAATTGAGGAGGAGATAATAATAATATACAAGTAATATAAATATGCAATATACACAAATAATAAAATAAAATAATAACATAAGAAACGGCCTAAGGTTTGCCTAACGTCGATATTTACATAATAATGAATAAAAATATAATTTGACCTTAATTCAAATAAGTTCAATGAAAAGCAACTCCGGGGTACCTGTAAACACACTTAGTAAAAGTGTTAGTAATAAATAAATATGAATAAAATTGAATATATGAAATAATAACTTAAAAATAAAAATCCGTCTTATTAACATTGGAGGCCTTGGAAATCGACGGCAATTTCTTCGTCGGCCAATTTCAATATATAAAATATATAAACTTAAAATTCCGTCTTTTTAAAATGGAGAGGCCTCCAAAATCGACGGAGAGATTTTATCATTGGCCATTTTAACAAGTAATTAATATAGATTTAACTAAATTTCCGTCTTTTAATATTGAGTAGGCCTCCAAAACCGACGGAGAGATTTTATCATTGGCCATTTTAACAAATAATGTATAACAAACAAAAGGACGATATGAAATAATTAAGAGGCGACAACCAAATGTCAACAACATAACAGAACAATGATAATAACTAAATAATAACAACCTAGCTAATGGAAATAAAAGAAATCTTAAAATTTGAATGGAATCAACAATTGAAGAACCACCATTTATGAACAATAATGGATAAATATAGCAAACAATAACAATAACAAAATACTGCCATGCCTTATCTAATATTGTTAAAATTTAATCTAAACAAAAAAAAAAACATATTATTAATGATTATAAAAATGAGCAAATTAACTACAAAATAAAATATAATTACTGCAACAATTATAAAGCAAAATATGATCATTAAAAATAAATAAATGCCAAAACAGACCTACCAAAAATCCCTAAAAATGTAAATATATTAATATAAAAAAAAATGACAATGAAAATGAGTTATTTATTTATTATTAATACATTGAAAAATAATTGCCAATAAGATGAGAACAATAGCAACATAGAAAAAGCAAAATACATACCGACAACGCATAAACGGTGGTCCGCCGGTAATGGAGTGGTAGTGGCATTTAAGGAGTGGTGGTCTCAAATAGTCATTTGGAGATCGCTGGCAGCTGCGATGGAGATATTCTGGAGCTCGAAACTCTTCAATGGAAACGTGCAAAAAACAAATCGAAAATCGAATAGGGGAAAGGGAAAATGAACTAGTGGTTTTCTTCTTCTTTGCTCCGGCTCATTGGAGTTTGAAGCTCCTCGCCGGAGATAATTCGTGCAGCGAACAAAGGGGGGATATGGGGGTCTGGTTGGTGTGATTCTCGCTAATGGGTGGGTTATTTAGGCGGTGGCCTAGCGGAGGTTGTGTGGGTATGGTTTCCGGTGGGGTTTCGGAAGGTTAGACGATGGAGCAGTGGTGGTGGTGTTTGGTTGCTGCTGGACGTTTTGGAGGGTTGGTTGCTTTCCGATGGGGTTTCATAGTTGTTGTTGTTGGTCTGGTAAGTGGTGTTCCGGCGAGCTTTCGCCGGAAAAAAAAAAAAGAAGACGGAAATGGATTTATTTGGCGTGAGAAGGGTGGCTGTTTGCTGGTGAGTTTGGGTTGTTTCTTGGCAGCAACAAGAAAAGGAGAGGGATCTAGTGGTCTTGTGTTGTTCCAGCAAGGGTAGAGGTCTGGTTTCTGGCTGGTTTGTTGCCGGAAAACAGAAAAGGGGAGAGAGTTTTGGATGCTGTGAGAAGAGGGTCTGACCAGTGGGGGTCTCTTTTGGGTGGTGACTGGTCGGAGCTCCGGGAGAGTTCGCCGGAGATAATGAACGATATAACAAAAATCAAGTAAAAAACTCTCAAAATTAAACCCCAAATTCTAAAATTTATTCACCATCCTTAACCTAATGGGCAAAATGTTCTATATATAGGGAATTATTAAAAATGGGCCTAAATTATGGGCTGGAAACAGTGGCCCAAAAATTATTTTTGATAAAATATCCGTATATACAAATTATCTTCGTATTTGAATGAATTTCTTAGACTGCGCAGAATATCAAAAATGAATATTAACAATGTAAAGATGCAATTTTAAAATTAACTAATAAGAAATTCTAAATTCTAATAAATAAAGACAGTTATCGATAAACTTATTAAAAAATTATATAAAAAAAATATTTTTGAACTATTAAATAAATAAACTTAAAAATCACGAATTTTTAAAATGTTAGGCCAAAATTGGGTGTCAACATATAGTATCCTTATAACATAAGTAGATTTCACATTGCATAATTGAGGTCAAAGTAGAATTAAGATCACACCTCATTTCCCTTCATGGGACTTCATACTTCAATTCCCAATGACTCACAATGAACATATGAAATAGAGCAATTGATGAAGTAGTAATATAACTAGAATCAAATTAAACAAGTAGCATGTTCATCACCCTCAACAATTCGCCTTAATTAATACAAGAAATTAGGGATTTAGGTGAAAGACATGGGTAGAGGTAAAACTCATAGGAATTCATCAATTAATAATTAATTCATACTGAAACAACATTAATTTATCATAATTCATCACAATTAACTCACAATTTCGTTTTAGAAAGAAGAAACATGTGAGGAGAAAAACCCTTATTTTTGGGGATTTAGAAATCATCTTTTGAAGGACCTCTTGGGGAAAGGATTCCCAAGATTGAAAGAAACCATACCTTAAGATGATAAAGCCACAAAATTGAGTTGGAAAACTTGAAGGCTTGATCTTCTTGTTGGAGCTCTTTTGGTCTTCAATGGAGTTTTAAAGGATGAGAGAATTTTGGAAGAAAGAGAGAGATTTTGGAGTTAAACTTGTGGGACTTGATTTGAGTGATAAAATTGACCTGAAACTGACCCTAATAAATTATATAGTCACCCATTAAATTACCGAAAAGACCCCTCACTTAAATGGGTTTATTTGTGAAGTCAAAACGCCCAAAATACGACTATTTACGAATCTGGGAAGTTGTTCCACGTCACGTAGCCACCACACACTTTTATTTTTGAAAATTAAACTGAACCAGTGAGGTCCGTGTTGGTTGCGCGTCGCACAGCAGCCCAATAATTCTTGACATTCGCAGGCTGCCTGCTCACCCATGTTGGGGTCCTTTGGAAATGACCCTTCTGGTGGTCGTTTAGACTCTATATACTACATTCAACCTATGAAAAGTTATTTTACAAGTTTTAGACTTCATTTGACCATCTGAAACCTTCCACAAACATAGCGATGTCAACTAGTTAAATTTCGCTAGTTTCCGGACGTTAAGGCCTTCCTTTAATGTTATGGCTCCTACGCTTCTCAAACAAGTTATTTAGACTTATTAAGGTATAAAACCATCATTATTCAACATATTAAACTCTAGTATATGTCATGGAAATTTCCAGGTGTGTCAATACTCCCCCCTTTAGGAACATTCATCCCCTATTGACACTCCAAACCTTTCTATAGAAGGAAAGACTCAAGTGTACGACCCCCAAAATGAGTTAGGGCGTCTAGAGACTAACATATTATTATTAAGGTTATAAGGTCCTAAAATGTCTTATAATATGGTTTAGAGGCAGTGTATAAAGTTTGAGGTTATTTGGAAGTCAAACGTCAAGGGACGACCAAGACGTTCGATGACTAGTCACCAATGTGCCTCATATGTCTATACGTGCTTATATTTGTATGTCATGAGATTACGAAGTCTTTAAATTATTTATAAAGATGTTTTTAGGCAGAATATGAAGATTCGTGAATTTTGGAGGTCAAACGTCCAAGAACGTCCAAGACGTTCGAAAGATACCCTTGAGACATGCATGTGTGAGTCTTGATAGGGCCTTGCATGTTTGGACGAGTTTCGAGCATTTTTTAGGGTAAAACCTATGTGGAAGGTCTAAAAGTTGTTAAGGTTGTATTTCGTGGGAAACGTACGGTTCTAAAGGGCCCCACAAAAGGTCCCACAAGAAGGACCCAAGGTTGGTCGAGACACTGCCTTTGGAAGTGTCAATCGACTGAACCAAACGACGCCCAGTTTGTTGAACAAAGGCCCGTTGGTGAGGTCTCGTCGATGGAAACTTAGCCTGAACAAGTCTCAATCCAAAAATAGACCAAGTTCCAATCAACTGAAGCCACAGACGGCCAGTCGATGGTGATCCGTCGATGGTGGCCTACAACACTGCCATGCTACATTTTTATTTAAGGGGTGAATGGGAAGTTCACCCCACGTCTTAAACTGACTATAATTGATTAATTTACCTATTTTGTGTGTATTTAAGGGATCAAACATGTGAACAACCCAGTCCCAATCCCTTTTCACGAAATTGATCCTTCCCTCCAAAACCAATTCTCTCTACAAACCTCCATTGTTGTTGAAGCTGAAGAACAGCTTGTAGATTGGATTCTTATGGCTTCTTCACCAAGTTTTAAAAGTTTTCAACTATATAAAGGTATGTTGATCCTTCATCTCTAGTTATCCTTCCATCTAGAGAATTAATCTCAAAGTTTCAAAGGTGTATTGATCAATGATGATCAAAGGGTGAGAAATTGGTAAGAATGCTTATCTCCTCTACTTTTCTATATTATAGTAGTTGATGAAGCCTTGTATGCCATTGTGTGGTATTGTCCACTTATGGTGGCGGTGTTTACTTTATTGTTATTACATATGTGTTGACCATGGCCTTGAAGGAAAATTGATGAATGTATGAATGAGTGGTTATGATGATCACCTTATGTGTAACTTGTGCCTACTCTTCTATTATAGTTGTGAATCTATGTTATGTTATTATTGTTATGAGCATGTAAATGGTTATGCTAAGATCATTTGTAGGTGCTTCCATTAATGAAGTGTTAAGGATTGATGAAACCTACCCATGTACCCCTATGTGAATGTGTAAATAGCCAAAGTTAAGAGTCTTTATTATAATGTAAGATTGTATTGCCTCATATGCTATTGTGTGTTGTATGATCTATGCTTGGAGGAGTATTTTTGTCTTAAGAGGGTGCCTTCCTCAATTTGTTGTTGATAGACATTATGTGATCATGTTCACCAATGTACACATACACTCACAACATGCTTACAATGTAGTAAATGTCCATAGTGTCTAATGAAAGGTTTTTCTCATATTCACTAGTGTCTACTACTATGCATGTAAAGTATATGTATGTGAATTATGTGATGTCTTCCTTACTAGGATGACTTGGTAGGTGTACTAGTGTGGGCAAGGGTATGGGACCTTGTCTATTCATTGCACATGTGTACCTTGATAGGAAAGTTCTAGGTTTTGTTTCTATATACATGAAAATGAATGTATGGACATGTTATGAATGGGATTTATATGATGTGATGAAGTAAGAATGTGCATATAGTCTTAGTGGGTTTATATGAAAAGTATTGCTCATATTGTTATACATATAGACTTATGCATTGATATATGAACATGTGTGACAATTATGTGTTATGTGAAAGGTTTGTTCACATCTATGTATACACTCACACACATGTATGAATATCTAGTTAATATAGGGGCCTTGAAAGGTGTGGCCAAGAATACTCTAAAACTAGATTGGTGCTTGAATATGCTATAAGCATATGGGAGTAAATATCCTAAGCTTATGTTTTATGAAAAATGTAATAAAGTCTTTTCAATAAAGGGAACTTAGCTTAGCACTGAGTGAACATAGAATTAAGAGGTGTTGACTTCCCTTGGAGAAAGATTCACCATTTGTTCCTTATAGAGTGTTGACTTAACTTAGAGTAATACTCACCTATGGACCCACACGAGGTGTTGGCATCCCTTTGAGGAAGGTTCGCCCATGTTTTCTCATGACAGGAGGCCCAATAACCAAGTGGTATGAAGAGGGAAGACCTATCTCTTAGTTCCATAAACTATTTTTGCCACATAGGATTTAACAAAATGAATTCACTTTGGATGCTAGTATATATGTTAATGTTCTACCTTGGATAAGTAGGAACAACTTCCCTTGGTGTAAGGCTCTACAACACCAAATTTCATGTTTAGCACCCATGGTCTTAGTGTCGGTTATGGCTATAGTTTCCCTAAAGTAAATGGAAAATGGAAGTAAATGACTAGGATCCTAACTAGGATGACTTAAGGGAGGTTACTTAGGATAGGTGGAAGTAATGAACCCATATAGACAATGCACAAGTAGCTTTTTAGGAAGTCCTAGGAAGATGACCTAATGTATATGATTCTGATTATGTCTTTATGCATAAAATTGTAGTATTTGTCTACTTGTGATGAAGATGTGCATGGTATGAGTCTATATGATGTGACCTTATCCTTATATGCACTATGTTGTCTAAATGACTATATGATGAATGTCTTGTATTGACATGAATGAAGTTGTCTTCACTTTCTTGTTGATATATGAATTGGATGTTAAGACTTGTGGTCTTATGATAGGTTTACTAAGTATGTGTGAGGTTATGGGGCTTCACATATATATTGCACTAGTAGACATAGAGTAGGATTATGAGTAAGGTCTTGTAATGCATTGATGTGAAGTGAAGTTAGTATATGTGCAAGTTGAATGTAGCTTACTGTAATTATCCTATGGTATTGGCTTAAATATGTCTAAGTTGTACTATACTTCTATGATGGTATGTGCTGACTTGTGTAGATGATATGTATGTTTCCTTGTGGCCTTAAGGTGATGCATTGCACCAAGTATCACTAGAGGGTTACTTGGGAGGTTAATGAATAAAAGGAAGATAGTTCACTGTTAAGGGAAACTAGTTCACTGTAATGTGACTTGAAAATGTAATATATTCTATATGTGATTTTATGAAATGTTTGACCTTTGAATATGTTTATATGAAGTATGTGAATTATATAAATTCTATTGGATGAAGGTTTCTTGAAGATTACTCAAAAAGAAATTAAGTATAATTTCAAGAAAATGTCCCTTTTAAATGCATGTTTTTGTATGGTTGTCATACTTAGTGCATTCTTGTACTAATCCCATTCTTCTCTCCTTTTTACACAAAGTGTAGGTTATGGATGCTTAAAGGATGTATATATGATTAAATAGCTTGATATGTCATTCTCAAGCTCAAGGAAAGGAATCCTTAAGTCCAAGGATTTCCTATGTTATGGTTTACTGTAAAGTCTTAAATAGTGTACTTATGTTTATTTCTTAAGGGACGTATCCCTAATGTATTCTAATGTTGATTGAGTCTAAGATAGCAAAGAGACTTAAGGTCTATATATGTAATATGATATTTTTATATATATGAAGTAAAGTTTCTAGCATATGATGTGCTATGAAAAGTTTTAAATTTTTCGCTAAATTTACTATTTCAATGCGATGAATGATAACTATGGGCTTGTATAAGACCTTCGAGACGTCAAGTACGCCATGTTACTTCTAGGGGGTGCTCCTCGGATGTGACAAACTTGGTATCAGAGCATCGGGTTTATAAAGTGGTTTTCGGTTCTAAAAGTCTCATATTGCCACGTCTAGTAGAGTCTCGTAGCATTAGTGGTGAGTCGCGACACATCAAATGGTATAGGAGTCTATAGGACGATTGATTTTACCTTCTTCATCATTCTCATATCGTGCCGTAAAACTTAACTCTATAAGATTTCTCTCTTATGTTTTCTTGTCCGGTGGTCTTTTATTTATGATTGCTTGGATGAGATTATATCTCTATGTTTGAGGGAGAAAAGGTGAGTTAATGCTTAATTTGGTTTTATGGTTGAATGAATATGAGTGAAGGTGAATCTTGGCATGTTTTGATGATGTGATGCCATTTATGGCTATGTATGAGACTGATGTGAAATAGCATGTTATGTTGAAGAATGTGTGTCATGATATAGGGAAAAGATGTTAGAAGTTATTATGGTTGAGATGAGTTTCTTTTGGAATGATGTGTTACTATATGGTTTTACATGTTGGTAGCTTAATATTATGATTTGAGCTTGAAATGTGTAGTGACTATATATGAAAGCATGATACCCTAAGAATATGTGCCTAAAAGTGTTCAATGTTTCCCTTTGTATATATGTGGTCTTTGTTAAGTTGATTAATATGGATTGGAGTCCTTTGTATAGTCTTGTTCCGTGGTGTGAAGGTAGTATGTTTGTCTTGGTAGGGTGATGATGTAGGGTTTAGTGACCTAGAAGTCACCTTACTATAATTTTTAAGGAAAAGAAGAATTTGTATGGCTATGTCTCCACGTTGTTTTCCCCTAATGTTGTATGACCTTTGTGTCTATTGTATTGTATGAAAACCTTGTGTGGATTAATGGTATGATCTAACTTGATGATTGGAGATAAATTGCATAGGAGATGAAGTTTAGAATACACTTGATTGACTTACTGGAATTCCTTCTAAAGTGGTAATCATTTTAAGTGATGAACAAAAAAATGAAGGTTGTTAAGTTAAGATCCTCTTAAGGTTGGGTTAAGTTGCTCTTATTTGGGTTTACCTAAGTGGGGGATGGTGATGGAGTAGTTAGGTTGTAGATATTTTCTACCTTGACTTTCTATTTTTGCTTGAACTTGAAACTAATGAATTCTTAGTAAGCTTGTTAATGAATATAGTTTTGCATAGTGTATGAATTGCATGAACTTTATATGTTTGGTATCTATTGAATGACATTACCTTAAAGATATTGTGAAGATTCCAAAGTGCATCAATGGGAAATTTGAAAAAAATCCATGTTTTCTCATGTTCATAGTGCATCTTAGCATGCTAATTTTGAATTTGACAACATGCGGTAAGATAAGAAACATGGTTGTAATCACTTATGAGGTGTAATGTTTAACCTTATAATGAAAAGTTGAGTCTCTTTAACATGAAATATGTTGAGTCTCTTGAAAACTATGTGACCATGTTATGATTTGGAGAAGGTTGTTCCTCCAATAAGCATTATAAGAGCCTTTGTGTTTGATGCATTAAAGAGTGAGTGAATAAAAGTTTTGCTTGCTTGTGTGCATCAAATGCTAAAATGATGTGAAGTTGTGTTCCTGTTATGTTTTGTGTATTAAATGCTATATGATAATGTTATGAATATGATGAACTTCTCGATGATACATTGAAGTCCTTGTTGTGATTCAAGTGTTCTAAGTGTTATTCGAGGACGAATGTTCCCAAGTGAGAGATATTGTAAGACCCCAAAAATGATTTAGGGTGTCTAGAGCCTACCATAATTGTATTAAGGTTATAAGGTCCAAAAATGTCTTATAATATAATTTAGAGGCAGTGTATAAAGTTTGAGGTGATTTGGAAGTCAAACGTCAAGGGACGACCAAGACGTTCGACGACTAGTCTCTTATGTGCCTCATGTGTCTATACATACTTATATGTGCATGTCATGATCTTATGAAGTCTTAAAATGAGTTATAAAGATTTTTTTAGGCAGTATATGATGTTTCGTGAAGTTTGGAGGTTAAACGTCCAAGAACGTGCAAGACGTTCGAAACATAGCATTGAGACATGCATGTGTGCGTCTTGATGAGGCCTTGCATGTTTGGACGACTTCTGTGTATTTGTATTGGGTGAAACTTAGGTGGAAGGTATAAAACTAGTTATGGTTAAATGTCCGTGTACGACTTCTAAAGGACCCCGCTAAAGGAACCACAAGAAGGACCCAAGGATGGTCCAGACACTGCCTTGGCAGTGTCAATTGACTGAACCAAACGACTCCCAGTAGATTGAAAAACAGCCCGTTGGTGAGGTATCATCGATAAAAACTTAGCCTGGGCAAGTCTCAACACAAAAACAGGCCAAGGACCAATGGACTGAAGCCACAGACGGCGAGTCGATGGTGATCCATCGATGGTGGCCTGCAACACTACCATGCGTCTGTTTTATTTAAGGGGTGAATGGGAAATTCACCCCACGTTCAAAAATGACTCTAATTGATTAATTTCCTATTTTTGGGTGTATTTAAGGGATAAACACGTGAACAACCCAGTCCCAATCCCTTCTCACGAAATTGAACCTTCTCTCCAAAACCAATTCTCTCTAGAAACCTCCATTGTTGTGAATCTCAAGAACAGCTTGTAGATTGGATTCTCATGGGTTCTTCACCAAGTTTTAAAGGTTTTTAAATAGATAAAGGTATGTTGATCCTTCATCTCTAGTTATCCTTCCATCTAGAAAGTTAATCTTAAAGTTTCCAAAGAGATTTTATGATCAAGGTTTTTCTTCTTCAATCTCGCCACGGGTTCTTTCCAAAAACGTTTTAAATGGTTAAATCATGATGAATTGATGTTAATTTATTGGTTTGAATGTGATTTTAATCCAATATCATGATGAACCCATGTTCCTTCTCTAAATCGATTTAGCCCTTGCATGGGCATTGTTATCATGGCTTGTTAATGATTGAATTGTGATTCTCTTACGTTGAATTATCTATATCTACTGTTATTTACGTTGATTAATGATGAATTTATGATGAAGTATCCATGTGGATCAATGTATGAAGATTTGAACATGCTTAGCTTAGATTTCTATGATTCACTATAGCATTGCCCTTTTTATTATTTAATGTTGAATTCGATTAGGTGAAGATGATATTAGCTACTGTTTTACGTTTATTTCATGATTGAATTTTAATTATAAATCATGTATGATCAAGGTGAAGAAGGATTGGCATGAATTGATCTAGGTTATTCTAGCCTATGAATTGAATGTTGTATTGAACATTATGTGACCTTAATTCTAGTGTAAATAAAGCATGAATTAAACTTGAGTATGATGTCTCTAGCTACTTCCCTAGATTGATGCTATTAATGAAATATAATTGATGATCAATGCAAGTAAATTTGGTTAAAGACCTATGTCCTCCTACTTTCTAGTATATTGGTAATTTATTGTACTAGTTGTAGCTTGGTCTTGTAGTGCCTTAGGCATGGCGTATTTTATGATTAAAGCACATTTAGATACTGCCTTGTTATATTAAGTGTTGATGAAAAGGTGTATTGAACAATGACGATCAAAGAGTGATAAATTGGAAGAATGTTTATCTTCTCTACTTTTCCATATTATAGTAGTTTATGAAGAATTGTATGGCATTGTGTGGTATGGTCCACTTATGGTGGCGGTATTTACATTATTGTCATTATATATGTGTTGACCATGTCCTTGAAGACAAATTGATGAACGTTTGAATGAGTGGTTATGATGATCACCTTATGTGTAACTTAATCCTAGTCTTCTATTATAGTTGTGAATCTAGGTTATGTTATTATTGTTATGAGAATGTAAATGGTTATGCTAAGATCAAGTGTAGGTGATGCCATTAATGAAGTGTTAAGGATTGATGACCCCTACCCATGTACCCCTAAGTGAATGTGTAAATAGATAAAGTTAGAAGTCTTGATGATAATGTGAAGATTGTCTTGCCTCCTAAGCTATTGTGTGTTGTATGGTCTATGCTTGGAAAAGTATTGTGATCTTAAGAGGGTGTCTGCCTCAATTTGTTGTTGATAGTCATTATGTGATCATGTTGACCAATGTACACACACTCACATTATGCATGCTTACAATGTAGTAAATGTTCATAGTGTCTAATGAAAGGTTGTTCTCATATTCACTCGTATCTACTACTATGCATGTAAAGTATATGTATGTGAATTATGTGATGTATTCCTTACTAGGATGACTTGATAGATGTACTCGGTGTGGGCAAGGGTATGGGACCTTGTCTATGCATTGCACATGTGTACATTAATAGGATAGTTCCTAGGTTTGGTTTCTATATACATGAAAATGAATGTATGGACACGTTATGAATGGGATTTATATGATGTGGTGAAGTAAGAATGTGCATAGAGTCTTAGTGGGTAGTATTGCTCATATTGTTTTACCTATAGACTTATGATTTGATATATGAACATGTGTGACAATCATGTGTTATGTGAAAGGTTTGTTCACATCTATGTATACACTCACACACATATATGAAGATCTTGTTAATAGAGGGGCCTTGAAAGATGTGCCCAAGAATACTCTAAAACTATATAGGTGCTTGAATATGCTATAAGCATATGGGAGTAAATATCCTAAGCTTATGTTTTATGAAAAATATAATAAAGGCTTTTCAATAAAAGGAACTTAGCTTAGGACCCAGTGAACTTGACATTGAGAGGTGTTGACTTCCCTTGGAGGAAGATTCACCATTTGTCCCTTATAGAGTGTTGACTTCCCTTAGAGGAAAACTCACCTATGAACCCACATGAGGTGTTGACTTCCCTTTGAGGAAGGTTCTCTCATGTTTTCTCATCAGAGGAAGCCCAATTACGTAATGGTATGAAGAGGGAAGATCTATCTCTTAGTTCCATAAACTATTCTTGCCACATAGGATCTAGCAAAGTGAATTCACTTAGGATGCTAGGATATATGTTAATGTTCTACCTTGTCTAGGTAGGAACACCCTCCCTTGGTGTAAGGCTATACAACACCAAATTCCATGTTTAGCACCCATGGTCTTGGTGTCGGTTAAGGCTTAGTTTCCCTAAAGTAAAATGGAAAATGGAAGTAAATGACTAGGATCCAAAGTAGGATGACTTAAGGGAGGTTACATAGGATAGGTGGAAGTAATGAACCCATCTATACATTGCACAAGTAGCTCCTTAGGAAGTCCTAGGAAGGGGACCTGATGTATATGATTATGATTATGTCTTTATGCATAAAATTGTAGTATTTGTCTACTTGTGATGAAGATGTGCATGGTATGAGCCTAGATGATGTGACCTTATCCCTATATACACTATGGTTGTCTAAATGACTATATTATGAAGGTCTTGTATTGACATAAATGAAGTTCTCTTCACTTACTTGGTGATATATGAATTGGATGGTAAGGCTTGTGGTCTTATGATAGGTTTACTAAGTATGTGTGAGGTTATGGGGTTTCACATATACATTACATTAGTAGACTCAATGTAGGATTATGAGTAAGGTCTTATAATGCTTTGATGTGAAGTTAAGTTAGTATATGTGCAAGTTGAATGTAGCTTAGTGTAATTGTCCTATGGTATTGGCTTAAATATGTGTAAGTAGTACTATACTTCTATGATGGCATGTGTTGCCTTGTGTAGATGATATGTATGTTTCCTTGTGGCCTTAAGGTGATGCATTGCACCAAGTATCACTAGAGGGTTACTTGGGAGGTTAATGAATAAAAGGGAAGATAGTTCGCTTTTAAGGGAAACTAGTTTACTTTAATGTGACTTGAAAATGAAATAAATTTTATATGTTATGAATTGTTTGAACTTTGAATATGTTTATATGAAGTATGTGAATGATATATATGCTATTGGATAAAGGTTTTATGAAGATTTACTCAAAAAGGCATGAAGTATGATTTCAAGAAAATGTCCCTTTTAAATGCATGTTCAAGGTCTTTAAATAATGTCTCCAAATCTTTAAAGAAAACACTACGGCCGTAAGTTCAAGGTAGTGTGTTGGATAATTCTTATCATGTTGCTTGATTTGTCTAGAGGCATACGTTATGAATTTGCCATGTTTCATAAGCACACATCGTAGACCCACTAGGGAATCATCACAAAAAAAAACAAAGCCTTCGGTACCCTCTGGTAAGGTCAATACCGGAGCGGAGGTGAGTCTATCTTTCAATAATTGGAAACTCTTTACACATGATTCTGACCATTCGAATTTGGACTTATTTTGGGTTAAAGCCGTTAATGGAGATGCGAAAGATGAGAATCCCTCAACAAACATCCTATAGTAGCCGGCCAACCCTAAAAAACTCCGAATGTCGATCGGACGCAAAGGTCTCGGCCATGTTTTGAACACTTTAGTCTTTCTCGAATCGACCTCAACCCGTTCACTAGAAACAATGTGACAAAGAAAAGCTACCGACCTCAACCAAAACTCACACTTGCTAAACTTAGCAAAAAGTTGGTTATCTTTGAGAACATGCAAAACTATTCTCAAATGATCCATATGATCATCCTCACTCCTTGAGTATATCAAAATATCGTCAATAAAGACAATCATGAACAAATCAAGATACTTTCTGAAAACTCAATTCATGAGGTCCATGAAACCCGCCGGGGCATTGGTTAGGCCAAATGACATAACAAGGAATTCGAAATCACCATATCTTGTTCGAAATGCCATTTTTGTAATATCAACCTCCCTTACCCTAAGTTGGTGATAACCCGATCGTATGTCAATCTTTGAAATGTAGCTAGTTCCTTGGAGGTTATAAAACAAGTCATCAATTCTAGGGAGCGGGTACTTATTCTTTATAGTGACTTTTTTCAATTGACTATAATCGATACACATTCTCAAATACCCACCCTTCTTCTTCACAAACAACACCGGGTCACCCCATGGAGATATACTTGGTTAAATAAAACCCTTATCTAGCAAATCTTTGAGTTGAGACTTTAGTTCTTCGAGGGATAGATCTATTACCGGATACACAACCTATATTTGAGGGATAGATATAGGTTGTGTATCCGGTAATAGATCTATACCAAAGTCAATCTCCCGTTCGGGAGGGATTCCGGGAAGATCGTCGGGAAAGACCTCTGGAAACTCCCTTACCACGGGTATCGACTCGATAGAAGGGACCTCAGATTCAAGATCCATAAATCTTACTGTGTGATAGAGACAACCATTTGCAATTAACTTGCAAGCTTTTAGACACGAAATGATCTTACCCCTAGTATTTTTGATTCCTCCCTTCCACTAAAAAACAGGTTCAATCGGAAATTGAACCACCCTTGACCTACAATCAATAGAGGCAAAATACGCATACAACCAATCCATTCCCAATATAATATCGAAATCTAGCATATCAAGTTCTATCAAGTCAACCAACATAACTCTACTGGGCAAGGAAATAGGACACCCTTTATAGACTATTTTTACCACTACAGAATCACCCACTGGGGTATAAAACGAGAAAGTCTCATGTAGGATGTCGGGTAGTATATAAAATTCCATTGCTACTAGAGGTATCAACAAAGCATATGCATAAAAGAAAAATAATTTTAACAAACCGGTGACCACGTCCGGTGAGCTCTCTTGATCACTTTGGGATTGGAGAGCATAGAAGCAATTCTTCTTAGGAGCATCCGGGTTTGGAACACTTGCTTGAGCTTGAGCATTTTCCCCTCCTTGAATCTTAATCATAGGGGAATCTTTCTTCATGTGTCCACTTTTTCCACAATTATAGTTATTACCCATGCCTTCTTCGACATTTAGAACAAAGAGGCCTATCAACATATGAACGACCACCTTTTCCCTCTTGGGGCTTGGGAGTAGGCACCTTACTCTTATTGGCCCTTGGAGCACTAGAAGATCCTTGATTAGAAAACCTCTACTTGAACCTTGGTTTGTTTTGAACCTCATATCGATTCTTAGAAGAATTCCCCTCTTCGGTTCTCACCTTCTTCAACTCCCTACAAACTTGTTTAAGCTTTTGTTCCTCAATTTGCTCGGCATGAACCATGAGACAAGAGATGTCCATGATAGGAATAAACATAGCCGACCTAAATTCATAAACCACATGATTGGATATCTCTATGACAAATTTGTTCATCTTTGCCCTAGAATCCACAACCATAGTAGGACCATGCTTTGATAGTTGAGTGAATTTGAGGCTATACTCCTTCACGTTCATACCACCTTGCCGAAGGTTGATGAATTCTTGCATTTTCCTCTACCTTAGTTCCAAGGGAAAGAACTTATCAAGGAAAACCGTTTTGAAAACTCCCCAAGTAATCCGACCTTCTGTAACCGGCCTCTCATCCTTCCATTGTTCATACCAAACTTGAGCCACATCTTTGAGTTGGTAGGCAGATAGTTCCGCCTTTTCTTTAGAAGAAACACCCATAGCATAAAGAACCTTGATCACTTCATTAATGAACCCTTGTAGGTCCTCCTCCACCTTAGAACCATATAAAGTAGGGGGATTCATCCTTGTGAAGTCCCTAATCCTTGAAGCGGTGGTATTAGCATTGGGGTTCACCTGCACCCTTGTATCCCTAGCAACTTGGGTAGCCAACACTTGAGTCATGCTATGAATGGCCGACCTTATCTCAACATTAGACATAGCCCCTTATTTAATTATTCCCTTTAGTAATCGTCATATATCATCATAGAAGTTCACATTAGCCTCTAGACCTTTCGGTGATCATAAGTGAGCACTATCCTTTCACTTTTAGACCCAAGCCTATAATCATGAGAAACTACATTCAATCATATAATGATCATACCATAAAATAATTACGTACTTCATATCCAATTCATAGATCTAGGGTTAGGGATGAGGGATCCTTGTCACCAACATCGCAACAACACAATAAGCTATGGAATCATTATCACATAAATAGATTTCACCTTGCATAATTGAGATCAAAGGAGAATGAAGATCATACCTCATTGCCCTTCATGGGACTTAATACTTCAATACCCAATAACTCAAAACCAATATATGAAATAGTGCAATTCATGAAGTAGTAACATAACTAGAATGAATGTGTTCATCACTCTGAACAATTCACCTTAATCAATCCAAGAAATTAGGGATTTAGGGGAAAGACATGGGTCAAGGGAAACCTCATAGGAATTGATTAATTAACCATTAATTCATACTTAAACAACATTAAATCATCATAATTCATCACAATATACTCACAATTTCGTTTTAGAAAGAAGAGCATGCAAGGAGAAAAACCCTTGTTTTGGGGGATTTCAAAATCATCTTTTGAAGGACCTCTTGGGGAAAGGATTCCCAAGAGTGAAGAAACCATACCTTATATATGAGAAAGACACTAAGTTGAGTTGGAAAACTTGAAGTCTTTATCTTCTTCTTGGAGCTCTTTTGGTCTTCAATGGAGTTTTGGAGGAAGAGAGATTTTTGGGATAGAGAGAGAGATTTTTGAGTTCAACTTGTGGGACTTGATTTGAGTGATAAATTGACCTAAAACTTACCACAATACATTATATAGTCATCCATTAAATTACCTAAAATACCCCGCACATAAATGGTTTTATTTGTGAAGTCAAAACAACCAAAATACGACTTTTTACGATTTTGGTAAGTGGCTCCGCGTCGCGGGGAAAACAAACACTTTACTTTTTGAAAAATAAATTGAACCAGTGTGGTCCATGTGGCTGCGCGTCGCACAACCGCCCACTGATTCTTGACTTTCGCAGGTTGCTTTGGCAGCCTGCCCACCTATGTTGGGGTCCTTCACAAGGACCCTTGTGGTTGTCCATGGGGTGTCATTATCAGACACTTAGACTCTCTATACTACATTCTAACTATAAAAAGTCATTTTACAAGTTTTAGACTTCATTTGACCCTCCGAAACCTTCACCAAACATAGGAACGTCAACTAGTTAAATTTTGGTTAGCTAAAATATTGATACTCAAATCAGCCCCACTTCAATTTTAATGAACATTACGATTTACATAGGTTTATGTACGTAAAATGACAACCAAAACAATATTAAACTTGAAGCCTTAACCCGAGACCTCATTCACAGTAACATTTTTGCATATGCACACACTTGCACAAACTTTCGAATACATGGTTGTCTTTCATACGATTTCAAGTACACAAACATAATCATATTCATCACGAAAACATAACATAAACCTAAATCTACCAGCAATCATACCCAACCTACGATTCATTGTGAAGCTAGTGACAGGGGCATGCAGAAGGGGAAACAATCCTAGTTTTCGAATTAATAATATGAACCTTAAGGGGTCTCTGGGGAAAGGGACCAAGAGAGAAGAAAACCCATACCTTATTTTGACGTTCAAACCTTGAAGTTGCTGCCAAAACTTCTCCAAAACTCACGTCCAATCCAAGTTTCAACACAAATCTTTCAACGGAAAAACCCTCTCTTTGCCTAACGTGTTCACTTAGCTTGTTTTCTTATATTTTCGTGTGAGTTCTTCAAGTGTGAAGAACTTTAGTAATTTTTCTGTTCTTGTAGTTGCTTAGGCAGATAGAGATCGTGAAAAGAGTTGAGAAACGTGAGAGAGATGAGCATGAGAGAGAGTTAAAAGAGGTGAAGTAGTTTAGACTTAGTCAACTAGGAGACTTATTCATAAACACATTAATTAATAAATAAATAATAATTAATAATAAAAATCTGATTTTCCTTTTTCTTAAATCAGCCATTAATTATTAATTATTAAATTATTTCAATAATTAAAAAAAATCACATTAAATCATTGTTCCCACCTAGGTTCGAACCCGGGTGGAGCAAGACTTCACTTCAAGGGCTCAATTTCGGCCCTCTCTCCCCAAATTGCCCCTCCACTTTATTAATTAAATAATTAATTACATATTTATGGTAATTACGATGCCACCCTTAGCCAGGAAAAAGACCATTTTACCCCTAGACCATTCAAACATAAGATTTCTTCTTTTTAATTTTGGTAAAGACTCCTTCGAGTAAATCTTCGTATTCGAGAGCCCTACATGGTTGCACCCAACCTTTCCAAGCTCAACTAACTCCCCAAGTTAGTTGGCTTGGTTGTAGAAAGGGTTGCGAGGTCTGGTTCTACGCTCATCGATCCGTGTCAACCTTGGTCTAATCGTAGGCATTCTTGACACATTAAGCATTTCTTATCTTATTCATTTTTAGGGTTGTTACAGTAGTGTTGTTTGATTAGGACTATTGAATTATGAAAGTTTATGCTATAATTGAAAGTAGGTTGACTTAGATTGATAAAATCATATTGTTTTACTTTGGATTCATTGAATATGGGGATTATTGAATTGAATTGGAGATCAAGGCTATGGTAAAGAGCCTTTGAGTAATGAGTACGATGATTTTGCTATGGATTGAAGTGGATTGGTGGTACGTTGCCATAATTCTCTTTATATTATGTAATTTAGGTCTTGAATTATGTTGTGATTGATATGGTCCACTTATGGTGGCGGTGTTATGTGCTTTACTTGTGAATTATGTGTCCTCGTCGCCGGTACTTTATTAATTATGATGATCATGGCCTTGTTGACATTAGTTGATATATTATGATAGTTTGTGTAGTTGATTTATCTGAAGTATGATCATATCTATCGGTTTGTGAGTAAGGTCAAAGTATGTGTTCTTCTATTGACATTAGTGATCATGTTAGACTATGACTATGCCATTATGTGTGTAGTCTTAGGTTTGGTGCATGATTGTTCCTACTTGGTTATATAAGTCTTATGATGGTTATGATTATGGTTCTATAGTAGTGTTTATGGTGACCTAGTTGACTTTGTTGTTTCTAGGTGCTCTAGAATAGTATGTTATGTGTATGGTATGGTGAAGAATGTGTGTGTCTTTATTTGGTAGACTTGTTGGTTCTTACTTGATATATGTACATTGTGAATGTGACTTCTTCACTTAGTATGTTAAAGCTCCTTAGTCTTGTATGTGTGATTGACATGTGACCTTGAACATAGCTAAGAAGGTAATTTATGTGGAACCTTTATCCTAGATATAAGGTTATTATATCCTTGAAGTTGAAATTCGTAATGGTATCCTTCTTATATAAATGGTGGACTTAAGGGTGGTTGGCTGGAACGACATGAAATAAGGCTTAGAAAAGTCATTGAGCTAACCTCTTAACCATTGTAGGTATCCTTAGTGGACCCTCTTTGGTAAGTTTAACTGTGATTGGGTTATTAACTAGATATGGAACCTCTTCATGTGATCCTTTATTGAAAATACTCTATGAGAACAAAGGCTAGCATTGAGTGAGTATGTTTATGAAATTTCTCTAACTAACATGACTTTAGAGAACAAAGAAACCCTCGATATTCCTTAACCATGTGCCTACATGGGATGTGTCCTAGTTCTACCATTTTCCCATAGAACAAACCTTCATCGGATGAGGTTCATGGCTACGGATTCCATGCATAGCTAGTATGGTCTATGTAACTTATTGTCATATTCGGCGAGCACCCTCTA
Organism: Solanum lycopersicoides; assembly: GCA_022817965.1. Taxonomy (NCBI): domain Eukaryota; kingdom Viridiplantae; phylum Streptophyta; class Magnoliopsida; order Solanales; family Solanaceae; genus Solanum; species Solanum lycopersicoides. The sequence continues at coordinate 20,278,036 of CM040625.1, read as the reverse complement.
GACGTAACCAACATCATCGCCTTCCTCTTTGAGGACTAAGACTAGCCTCTTAGCAGACATCATCACATACATAGGTTAAAAATGCTGAAAAATTTAAAAATTTCATTACTTCTACTTGGAGGTATATAGACCTCTAAATACAGATAATATATTCATATAGAGTATACATAGACCCTTCATATAGGAAGATTACATAGTCTTCTACTTTTATTGCACATAAGTATATATAAGATAGAACATCGTCTTTAAAGAGTGTCTCATTTCATTACCATCTAAAAAGATTATAGCAATTTGGGCATAGCCCATACATCAATGTAAAAGAGCCACATATAGGCTATTCAATCCGTACTCAAATGAAAAGAGAAAGAACATAAGAGTCTTAAAACAAAAACAACTTTATAATATCGATATTTGCATCGCCCTCGGAAAGTGAGGACCTACCCACTTGGATGATTTAGAAATTCCAAGTCTTCTTCAAAGTCGTCTCAAAGAGCCTTCAACGATCGAAAGCTAAAATGTTGGGAAAAATAGAGAAATATGGGGTTAGTACACCACTTGTACTACTATGTATGATATCACATGCACACATACTTTGAAATAATGCTAAGGAAAGGGATATTTCAATGAGTATGCACTTTTCATTTAAAACCTTTATGCACATTCAACAAGACTATACCAACCAGTAGGACATGTTCATTTAGTCATAGTCATGTATATCACAAGAACAACATCAAGTCTAGTCCATTCAACATGCATATCATATAGTTGAGTACATAGTCAAGTAACTCTATCATTAAGTCATAATAGTAACAAGCATGAATAGGAGTACATTTCAATATAACCCAAGCAAGACAATTAACCACAACCCCTATTAAGTCAACAAGTGCAATGACTAATCAAATCCCAATAACCTTGTCCAATAAAGTAACCCAACAAGAATCATGACTAACATCCTACTTAATATAACATGGTATTTAAATGCACATATAATCTTACTTTACCAATGTAGACCCACTCACATTCATAAGTTAAACTAATCAACGTGTAGTATCAATAATGTGCAAGTTCATCATACACATATCATATATCATAATAAACATATTCATACACAAGAACAACCTCCTAAAGCTTCCCTCAAGGAAAACTAGTGAAATGCATAGGTAGAGTCTCATAACCCTACCTAGGCTAAGTCAAACCTCTTAAGTCACCCTAGTTGGTTTGTACTTCATTACTTCATTTTAGTTTAGGGAACACTTGCCTTAACCTACATAGACTACAAGAGCTAAATATGGAATCCAGTGTTGTAAAATCTTACACCGATAGAAGGTGTTCTACTGGCCAAAGTAAAACAAAAAATAAACGTAACTTTCTAGATGGATCCACTAACTAGTCTTCCTATGGGGGCAACATATTTAAAGAACTAAAAGATAGGTATAATCCCTCTACATACCACTTGGCAAGTGGGTCCTCCTCTCATTGTTATCCATTGGATGAGTATCCCTCAAAGGGGACTAAACACCACATATGGAACTATAGGGTGAATGTTCCTCTATTGGAAGTCATCACCTCCCATTTTCAAGTTCACTCGGTCCTAAACTAAGTTCCTTTTGTCTTTAATGTCTTAATTAAGTTATCATAGCTTATTGTAGGTCATAGGGTCTAACCCTTGTATATTCATCATCGTAGCTCAATAGGAATTGCATGAGTATAATACTTTCATCATAGTTCATATAAGTGAGGTTAGCACATTTACATATCACTTCATAATATGGCACATCGTTAATTCATTCACCATCCTTATAACATTTACATCTTAGTCAACACATCACATATCATAGTAAAGACATTTCAATTCAACATCATTTCAACCCTATCAATCCTAATACAAGGCATACTCCAATGAAACATAATGACTTAATCATAATTAACCATAATTTGAAGTAAAGAATAGTGATCATTAAACTTACCAAGTGTCCTTCATGAATCATCATCTAGGTCTTAGCATCAACCCTTAATTCAACCCAAATAGGGTATAGTTACATTATAAGACAATAACCAACATAGTAACAAGACTAATTGAATCCCTACATCACAATTCATCACTAGTTCATAGACTAATTGAATCACTACATCACAATTTATCACTAGTTCATAGCTTAAGACAAGATACTTAGGTCAATTCACCACATACTTCATAACCTAGATCAAATTCTCAAGAACTAGCATGATAGGACTATAATTAATCCTAATCTATTCACGATTGATACAATAACATCATCTAGTAGTAATTTAATCAATAATCAAATACAATTGAACCCATTTAAACAATTCATATCAAGATCATAACCTAGGGTTAAGGGGTGAAGGTCATCTTCTACAAACTAGAACAAACCATCAAACTATACCATAATTAAGTTAGAATACATGTTAATCTATTCATAGTATCCAAAATAAACCATAATCAAATCAATTCATGACATCAATTTCGAGATTGGATGAAACCCACTTAAAATCTCAACATTACTTTGAAGGAACCCTTTGAGGAAAGAGGTCTCAAAGGTGAATTAGATCCCATATAATGTAAAAACCTGGAAATAACTATGTGAAGTAATGCCTAAACGTACCTAGAATGCCTAGATTAGACCGGGTTCACACGGCTTGATGCGCGTGGAACCAAACCTCAGAACCAATGCACTAGCCAAGACAACCAACATGGTGAGTTAGTTGAGCTAGGCAAGGTTGGGACCAACTATGTAGAGTACCCGAATATTAAGATTCACCCGGATGACCTTAACCGGACTTGAAAGGGGTAATCTTAGGTTTGGAGGGTCTAGGGGTAAAATGGTCTTTTCCAGGCTAAGGGTAATATTGTAATGACCCTACATATTTAATTAAATACTTAATTAATGTGAAGAATGGACAACTCGGGTAGGGTTGACCCGAATTTGACCCTTTTCATGAATTGAGCTCCACCTGGGTTCGATCCTTGTTGGAAGCAATGTTAAATTGAATTAATTAATATTAATTATATGATTTAAGTAAGGTCATGATGAGTCATTTCACCTAAACCTTAAAAAAATCAGATTTTTAATTAATAAATAACAAGGAGTCCTAGTTTGACTAAGTCTTCAACTAAAACTCCTACACTTACACTCATCTCTCTCCACTCTCATTCACGACTTTCTCCACTCTCTTCTCACGTTGTTTATCAGAAAAAAGAAAAAAAAAACAAAATTCATCACTTGAAGAACTTGCACACAAAAACTCAAAAGAAAAACTAAAAAAAATGAAAAGCGAAATCATCTTTCAAACGGTTTGCGCGTGAGTTTTGTTGGAGAGGCATTTGTTTTTCGTGGGAGTTGGCAGCACTTGAGATCAGATTTGAAGGGTGTTAAATGACGAGAAAAGGTATGGATTTTCTTCCTCTTGGTCCCTTTCACAAGAGACCCCTAGGATTCAGTCGAATTCTATTCAAAAAACTAGGAATGTTCCCAGTTGCATGTCCCTGTCACTAGCTCCCATCGAATTTGTAGGTTGGGTTTATTTTGCTGGTAGAATTTATGGATGTGGTGTGTTTTTGTGATGATTATGTTTAATTATGTATGTTCGGATTTATGTGAGTAATAAACATGCTTTCCGAAACTATGTGTTAAACGTGTGTGTGCGCATTGTGTATGCCGTGGCTTTAGTGGGTTGAAGTGTGTAATAAACATGTTAAATTCTTGTGTTTTGTATGCAATTACTTGAAGTAAATCGTGATGTTCATAAGTGGTGTAATGTTGCTGAATTGAGTGAAAATCTTGATCAAATGTAACCACGAAATTGCACAAAATAAACGTACGAAATGTCCAATGAATTGTCCAAAAATCTAACGTATAAAATGTTGAGGAAATGGACTGGAAAGTGTGATCAAATTTCCAGATTTGCTGGAAATTTGGTTCGCCCAAGTTACTGGAAAAATTTTGAGTTTCAAAAAAAATTTAAAATGTATGAGGTCATAAGGGATTGAACCCAAGACCTCACCATATGCAAGCTATAAACAAAAATCAATAATAAAAGTGAAGTAAGGGGGATTCGAAATATGGTAAGGCTCAAGTGAAGAGTTAGGAGAAAAATGAAAGAAAAATGAAATGAGTGGTGTGGGGATCGAACCCACAACCTCTCGGATAGGTAAGGGAGATAGGAGAAAAATGAAAGAAAAATAAAATGAGGTGTGTGGGGATCGAACCCACAACCTCTCGGATAGACAAGGAAGTTAGGAGAAAATTAAATAAAAGAGAAAATGAGGTTGTGGGGGATCGATCTCACATCCTCTCTGTCTAAAATAGAAAAATCAAGGAGAGAAAAGTATGAAAGAAATGTAGGCGTTGGGATTCGAACTTGGGTCCCCAAGATGAAATTTTAAATCAAAATTTAATATAAGACTTAGTGTTGCTCAAGGGATTTGAAATCGGGTTCCCTTGCCCAATTCCGTATTGATCCATAAGTCTTACGTGAATAAATACTTAATGAAAGCTTCCTATAGGAATCAAAATTGAGACCTTGGCATACTTACAAGTTGCATAAGTCTTGTACCACATAATCTTGGGTAAGTATGAGTCACTTAGACGAATTATGAATGAAGTCTCATGGCTTGTACGTGTGGGTTCATAAGTCCAACATACGTTTAAAAATAAATGAACCTAAGATGTATGTGATGAAATGATGTGACCCCCGGAGGGTTAAGTAAGAATGTGAAACAAACTAAAAGGCCGAGAGCATTGCCATATGACGAAATGAGCATTCACGTAATAAGGTGAGTAATTATGTTATACTATGATGCTAATGAAAATAGTGACAACATGATAAGAGGCTAGTGCAAGTGAGACAAGCTGGATCTACGCCTAAAAATCAATGTCTCTAAATGAAATTTCTAAGAGAGTATATTTATGCTAAACGATTAATAAATCAAGAAAGAGTGGCTACATGAGTATATGCTAGTACAACTGAGACAAGTTGTATCTACGCCTAGAATCAATGTCCCTCAATGTATATTCCAAGAGAGCATATGTATGTTATACAATGAACAAATAATGAAAGGTGAGTAAAGATGAAATGAAAGATGTTAAGAAAGAACAGGGTGGCATCACAATATGAGGCTAGTGCAAGTTAGACAAGTTGTACCTACGCCAATATAAGGTCACCAAAAGTACTTGTCACGACCGGAATCTAGACCCCAGACGAAACCGGCGTCGTTGACCTCTCAGAGGTTTCAGAAAATCCTACATACGTCATCGTTACTTCACCTAGGTTAAATTTGGCAGAAAATTTGAACTTTTTGTTTAATTAGACTTTATAGTGAGAAACATCGAGTTCGTATAAGACTATCTACATAAACTCATAAGCGTTCACAACAACCAACTAATATCAAGATAATCAAATTAAAGACATAGTCATATCTGAATAAAAATATAAAGTTGCCAAAATGGCACCAATACAATACTGGAAACAACTTGGAAAGAAACACTAGTGGAACATACTCCACTAGCTAATGTCTACGTCTAATGCTAGAATAAAATAGTAAGCGTCCTTGAAGCATGAGGTCCTACCAAATATGGATGAAAGATCCACGTTCGGATAATGTCAACGTCGACTCGTAAGCTCTAGCGTCCAGCTGCACCTGCACCTAAAAGTAGAGAGTTGTATGGGATTAGTACACACTTGTACTAAGTATGGTATATGCAAACACACACCAAGGACATGCATGATTAAGAAGAGCTCTGTCCTAACGATATCATTTATGGACAGTCAAGTCAGTGGACTTGCCAAAATTGGATTAGGAAAGTCATGCTATGAGAGTAACATGCATCATCATACGTATCATATTGCACACACTTCACATCACATATTACGTATAGCCCATAACATATTGCATATAGGCCATAACATATTGCATATCATTCGTTCATATTCCATTAGACCTTGGAATCATGGACTTGACATTAAGACTTCCCAAAATAAGGGCTCAACATATGGGACCTCAACTAGGGAGCTTTCTTTAGCAAACACAGATTCTGCTTCATTCATTCATACGTACTTCATTTTTATTTGTTCGTAAGCTAGTGTAAACACCAGGCATACCTAGTATGTAGCTTAAGACTTTCATCGGGTTCGCTGTGCAATGACCAAGAATGATATAGTGTCATTACTTAAGTCTAGCTCACCTCTTGATTATCCTATCCTAACACCTTTGATATCGTTCATTTCATTATTTGCATTACTTGAGGCTGGCCTCATTCTTCTTTGGGAACTTTAACCTTAACCGACATAGATCATGTGAGCATCATGAAATCATGTGTTTAACCCCACACCGAAAAGAGGTGGAATCACCGGTCAAAGTAAACCAAAACATGCTAGCGTATATAGGGACTCGACCCATGCTAGAACCCTATATTGGCAGTATAGGATCAAAGACTAGGAGATATAAGGAGACCCATACCCGTCAGGACGAACAGTCTCATCTCATGAGAATTACACTAACCTCTGCCTTCCCGAAAGAAGGAATCGCAACTCATAGCTAGCCTATCGGTGCTCATTAAAAAGTTCCATTACATTCATTTCATACATCATAGAAGTTGTCTTCTAGCATGAGGGCATCATAGCTCATTAGATTATTTCTCATCTCATCAAAGTATTAAGTATGCATTAACTTCAATACTTTCATTAGAGTGTTCATAGAGACTGGTCTATTCATTGACTTCACACTCTCATAGGTGAGTACATTTTGGTAACATTACTTAGGTTCATTTGAGATTTCTCTCACCTTTTGCATTAGCCTCTTATCATGTTGTCACCACATTCTTTAATGTTAGCACATTTACTCTTCATAATTACTCACCACTTTACATGAATGTTCATTTCATCGTATGCCAATGCACTTGGCTCTTTAGTGTGTGTCACACTCTTACTTGACCCCTCTGGGATTTCATTGTCTCATCACATAACATCTTAGGTTCACTTATTTTTAAATGTATGCTAGACTTATGAGTCCACACATACAAGCCATGGGGCTTCATTCATAGTTTGTCTAAGTGATTCATATTTACCCAAGATTATGTGGTACAAGACTTATGCATCTTGTATGTATGCCAAGATCTCGATTTCGATCCATATAGGCAGCATTCATTTAAACATTTATTCACGTACGACTTATGTGTAAATACGAAATTGGTCAAGGGAACCCGATTTCGAATCCCTTGGATAACACTTACGTTTTTTTTTCTCTTTAATTCTCTTCATTTGGCCGAGAGGTTGTGGGTTCAAATCCCACTCCTCTCATCTTGTTATTATTTTTTTTAAAAATTTTCTCTTTGCTCTCTTGTTTGACCGAGAGGTTGTGGGTTCGAATCCCACTCCTCTCATTTCTTTATTTCCGTTTTAAATTTAGGAGAGTCAGCTAAGGGCACTCGGGTTCGAATCCCGTGTGCCTCACTCCTTTTTATGTTAATTAATTACAGTATGCCTTAGTGAAATATTATCATTTTCGGTCAAGGGCACCCAAGTTTGATTCCCCTTAACCCGATTTCCTCATTTACTTGTTTATTGATTTTCACGTGTGAGGTCTCGGGTTCAATCCCCAGTGACCTCACCTATTTTACACTCATTTCAAAATTACAGATTGTTCATCCTTGTTTGGCCGAAACCAAGCTTACAAAATACTAGAAATTTGGTCATGTTTTTCAGCTCCTTTTTATCAACATTTATACGTTAGTTCTTAGGGTAATTCATGGAACATTTAGTATGTTTTTAGGTGTAGTTTCGTAGTTACATTTAGCTAAGAGTTTTCCACTCAAATCAGCCACACTACACCTCATATGAACATGACGATTTATACAAGTTTGTGCACGTCAAATACAACCCCTAAACATGTCATTTTCAAATTTCAATCCGTAAAGCAAAGGTCACGGCTTACACGTTGCACACACATGATTATCACATAATTTCAAAAAACATGGATTATTAGTCATACAATTCCGAACACATATTCATCACAAAATCACCTTACATACCTATTATCTACCAGCAAACATACCAACCTGAGATTATTGATAGGATCTAGTGACAGGGAACATGTAACGGGGAACAACCCTAGTTTTCGGAATAGATTCATCTGAGACTTAAGGGTCTCTTGGGAAAAGGACCAAGAGGAAGAAACCCATACCTGGTTTTAGCTTTCAACACCTTCAAAGTGCTGCCAAATCCTCATATTCGGGTGCCCTAAATGGCTGGACCCAACCTTTCCTAGCTCAACTAACTCACCAAGTTGGTTGGCTTAGTTGTTGCAAGGGTTCAGAGGTCTGGTTCTACGCGCATCAATCCGTGTGAATCCGGTCTAATCGCGGGCATTCTAGACACATTAAGGATTACTTAGCATAGCCATTTTTTTAGGGTTGTTACATTATCCCCCCCTTAGGAACATTCGTCCCCGAATGACACTTCTTATAATCTAGCAGAACGCCAGTCATATCATAACATAGGTATTATACACAATCAAGCAATAACAACCAAGAACAGAGGAGATAAGGAAACGTAGACTTAAGAGTAGGAAGTCTAACCTCAAGAGCTGAAAAGATGAGGGTAGCGGGATCTCATATCGGCCTCGGCCTCCCACGTAGCACCCTCAACGAGATGATTCCTCCACAATACCTTCACTATGGCAATCTCCTTATTCTTCAGCTGCTTGATCTGTCTGTCTAAAATCTCAACAAGTACCTCCTCATAGGACAAGTCTTCATCAACCCCCAAACCTTCAACAGGTAGAATCGATGCTGGATCACCTAGGCACTTTTTTAACATAGAGACATGAAAGACCGGATGAACAGAAGCTAGCTCCGCAGGCAATGCCAACTCATAGGCCACCTCACCCACACGCTGTAGGATCTTATATGGCCCAACATACCTCGGACTCAACTTCCCCTTCCTGCCAAACCTCATCACCCCCTTCATAGGTGATATCTTCAAATAGACCTTGTCACCAATATCAAACTCTAAGGGTCATTTTCTGTTGTCTGCATAAGACTTCTGCTGACTATAAGCAGTAGCCAATCTGTCCCTAATCACCCTGACCTTCTCTAAGGCCTCATGAATGATCTCTGGACCCAAAATGGATGACTCTCCAACCTCGAACCACCCAACTGGAGATCTACACCTACTACCATATAGTGCCTCAAACGGTGCCATCCCATGCTGGAGCGATAGTTGTTATTATATGAGAACTCTATCAAAGGCAGATGGTCGTCCCAACTACCTCTGAACTCAATCACACACGCTCTCAACATTTCCTCCAATGTCTGAATGGTGCGCTCTGCCTGCCCATCAGTCTGAGGATGAAAGGCAATACTAAGCCTTACCTACGGGCCTAAGCTCTTCTAGAAGGATCTCCAGAAATGTGAAGTGAACTGAGCTCCTCTATTTGATATGATAGACAAGGGAATCCCATGCCATCTCACAATCTCATCAATGTAGAGTCTCGCATAATCCTCGGCTCTCTAAGTAGACTTCACAGGGATAAAGTGGACAGACTTAGTCATCCTGTCAACAATAACCCAAATGGAGTCATGCTGTCTCCTAGTCTTCGGAAGACCAACCACGAAGTCCATATTAATGGCCTCCCACTTCCAAGTCGGAACCTCGATCATCTGAGTAAGATCGCCAGGCCTAAGATATTCTGCCTTCACCTGCTGACAATTAGGACACTTGGCCACATATTAAGCAATATCCTTCTTCATTCCATCCCACCAATAGATCTGCTTAAGGTCATGATACATTTTGGTGAAACTTGGATGTATCGAATATCTGGAACCATGGGCCTCTGTAATAATTTTGGTCCGCAAATCATCCACATCTGGTACACACAGCCTGTCCTGGTACCTAAGTATGTCGTCACCTCCCAAAACAAAGGACTCATTCAACTTTATCAGCATTAAGTCATTTAACTCCATCAAAATAGGATTAAGATGCTGACCCTTCTTGACTTCAACTACCAAGGATTATTCAGAACTAGGATGAACTGAAACACCCCCACTAGTAGAAGCCATCAACCGCACACCCAGTCTGGACAGTCTGTGTACATCCTTCACCAACTCCTTCTTCTCATCATGAACGTGGGCTGTACTCCCCATGATCAACATGCTCAAAGCATCAGCTACAACATTTGCTTTACCTGGATGGTAGTGGACACTCATATCATAGTCCTTCAATAGCTCCAACCATCTCCGCTGCCGTAGATTCAACTCTCTCTGTGTGAACACGTACTGGAGACTCTTGTGGTCTGTGAACACATCCACGTGCACTCCATACAAGTAATGCCTCCACGGCTTCAATGCAAAGACCTCAGCTGCCAAATCCAGGTTATGAGTGGGATAATTCTTCTCATGAACATTGAGCTGTCTAGACGCATCGGCTATCACCTTACCACCCTGCATAAGAACACAACCCAAACCAACCCTAGATGCATCACAATAAACAGTGTAATTCTCACCACACTTAGGCAAAGTAAGCACTGGGGCTGAAGTGAGTCTGTCCTTGAGCTCCTGGAAACTTCTCTCACAAGTCTCTGTCCATTCGAACTTGGCGTTCTTCTTAGTCAAAGTTGTTAGTGGGGAAGCAATTGAAGGAAAATGCTCCACGAACCTGCGGTAGTAACCAACCAATCCCAGAAAGCTACGTATATCGGTGGGAGTAAGAGGTTTTGGCCAATTCTTAACAGCCTAAGTCTTCCTGGGGTCCACCTCCACACCCTGATTGGACACAACATGACCCAGGAAGGTCACAGATGTAAGCCAGAATTCACACTTGCTGAATTTGGCATACAGCTGATGTTGTCTAAGTACCTGCAAGGTTAGTCTCAAATGATGTTTATGCTCGTCCTTGGTCTTATAGTGATGAGGACTTTATCAATGAATACTATGAAGAAAGAATCAAGGTATTCACGGAAGACTCGGTTCATGAGGTCCATAAATGTAGCTGGTGCATTAGTGAGACCAAATGACATGACTAAGAACTCATAATGACCATAACGGGTACGAAAGGTTGTCTTTGGGATATCTACATCCCTAACCCTAAGCTGATGATACCCTGAACGAAGATCAATCTTCGAGAAGAAACTAGACCCTTGGAGCTGGTCGAACAAGTCATCTATTCTGGGAAGTGGATACTTATTCTTTATAGTGACTTTGTTGAGCTGCCGATAATCGATACACATTCTAAGGGTTCCATCCTTCTTTTTCACAAACAACACTGGAGCGCCCCAAGGGGATATGCTCGGCTGAATGAAACCCTTATTAGTGAGATCTTTTAATTGCAGCTTCAACTCTTTGAGTTCAGCTGGAGCCATTCTTTAAGGAGGAATCGAAATTTGTTTAGTATCGGGTTCTATGTCTATACCAAAGTCAATCTCTCGAGGGGGGGGAGGGCTCCAGGAAAATCATCACGAACACATCTGGGAACTCATTCACTACAGGCACTGAGTCTATAGAAGGAATGTCATGATCTAAATCATTGATACTCACAAGATGACATAGTAATCCCTTGGACATCATTTAATTGGCTTTAAGGTTTGAAATCAAGGGATTAGGACGACTTGAGTTGTACCCCTCCCAGACCAGCTCTACCTCATTAGGGAAACAAAATCTCACAACCCTACTACGGAAATCCATACAACCATAAAAAATATGAAGCCAGTCCATGCCAAGAATAATGTCAAAATCGTTCATAGGTAACTCAACCAAGTCTGCACACATAGTGCTACCACATACAACAATTGGGCAATCGTTGTATACTCTATCAGTTCTTACATTTTCTCCTAAAGGTGTACTAACCACTATAGGATCATGCAAAACTTTAGGCAATATCTCAAAAGTGAGAGCAAGTAAAGGAGTTACAAAGGAAAGCGTAGACCCTGGATCAAGTAAAGCATAAACAGAGGTTGAGAAAACTTGCAGCATACCTGTGACCACATCAGCAGACTTCTCCTGCTCCTCCCTGCCCTTCAAGGCGTAGAATTTGTTCCTCTTAGGAGGCTCGGCTACAGTATCATTATGGGGATTAGGCCTAGGCTAAGAACCTCCAGCCTGACCCCTATTCTGTGGACAGTCCCTGACCATGTGTCCGCTCTTTCCACAACTGAAGCAGGCATTTGTGCCTAGCCTACACTTTCCACTGTGAATTCGGCCACACTTGCCACATTCCTTTCTGGGACGCTGCACATCACCTCCATTGCCCTTCTTTGGATCGGGTCTGCCTCCTCTAGGTTCTGCACTCCTATGAGAGTTAGAGTTTCCTGAACTCTGATGTCCTTTCTTAAATCTGGGCTGATCACGAACTCCAAAAGTGCTCCTGCCACCCCCTCTGCTGGAACCTGTCTGGTCAGAAAGGTTAGGTCTCCTGACCTCACGGACTCTCCTCTTCTTCCTGCTATACTCAACCTGCTGGACATGCACCATCATCCTGGACAAGTCCATGCTATCATGAAGCATCGCAGCCCGACACTCCTCCTCCAATTCCTCTGAGATTCCTGTGAGGAACCTACTCATCTCATCCCTGCTGTTAGATACAAGGGAGTGGCATACCTGGACAATTTAACAAACATCAGTGAATACTCCCTGACTGTCATCGATCCCTGTTTAAGGTTGATAAACTCCTCAACCTTGGCCTCTTTCATCTCCCTGGGAAAGAATCTCTCTAGGAAGGCTGTCCTAAACAGCTCCCACGTGACCGGACCTCCGCCCAAAGCTCGGCTATCCTGCCACATCTTGCACCAAGAATGTGCAACATCCTTGAGCTGGTAGGAATCCAGCTCAGCCTTTTCAGTATCGGTGGCCCCCATAGCCACTAAAATCTTATGCACCTCATCAATAAACTCCTGGGAATCCTCTAAAGTCTTGGACCTTGTGAAAATCGAATGATTCATCCTCGTAAAGTCCCTAAGTCTGTCTGCTATGCTACGTGCTGGTGGGTTCTCCCACTGAACCTCCTGTCTGTTGGCCTAGGCCGTCATAGCCTGGGCCTGCATAGTGATGGCTTGAGCCATCTGAGCCAAAGTAGTCCGCACCTCCGCATCAGTCAACCCAGCTGGGTTAACTGGCATGGCCACTCCTTCAGCAGGAGCCTGGGTGGAACTTGATTGCCCCCAGCAGCTGCTCCTCCTCTTCCCCGACCAGCGTTCCTTCTTGTGTTCATTTTCTAGAAAAAAAATAAGAATTGATGTTAGACATGCTCATAACACCAAAAAATCACACATTAGAAAAGGCACGATAAGATTAGAAGAAGGGAATTTTTCCTACACATCATGTAGTCTCTAATTCAGGATAGTGGTGCACTTCACTACCATGACTTAGAAACTACTCTATGTGGTTGATGTGAACTTATTATCCTCGAAATTTAACATAGTGCTCTGATACCAACTTTGTCACGACCGGAATGTAGACCCCAGACGAGACCGGCGTCGTTGACCTCTCAGAGGTCGCAGACAAGCCTACATACGTCATCTTTACTTCACCTAGGTTAATTTTAGCGGAAAATTTGAACTTTTTGTTTAATAAGACTTTATAGTGAGAAACATCGAGTTCGTATAAGACTATCTACATAAACTCATAAGCGTTCACAACAACCAACTAATATCAAGATAATCAAATGAAAGACATAGTCATATCTGAATAAAAATATAAAGTTGCCAAAATAGCACCAATACAATACTGGAAACAACTGGGAAAGAAACACTAGTGGAACATAATCCACTAGCTAATGTCTACTTCTAATGCTAGAATAAAATAGTAAGCATCCTCGAAGCATGAGGGCCTACCAAATCCGGATGAAAGCTCCACGTCCAGATAACGTCAACGTCGACTCGTAAGCTCTAGTGTCCAGCTGCACCTGCACCTAAAAGTAGAGAGTTGTATGGGATTAGTACACACTTGTACTAAGTATGGTATATGCAAGCACACACCAAGGACATGCATGATTAAGAAGAGCTATGTCATAACGATATCATTTATGGACAGTCAAGTCAGTGGACTTGCCAAAATCGGATTAGGAAAGTCATGCTATGAGAGTAACATGCATCATCATACGTATGATATTGCACACACAACACATAACATATTACATATAGAACATAACATATTGCATATCATTCGTTCATATGCCATGAGACCTTGTAATCATGGACTTGACATTAAGACTTCCCAAAATGAGGGCTCAATATATGGGACCTCAACTAGGGAGCTTTCTTTAGCAAACACAGAGTCTGCTTCATTCATTCATACGTACTTCATTTTCATTCGTTCGTAAGCTAGTGTAAACACCAGCCATATCTAGATATAGTTTAAGACTTTCATCGGGTTCACTGTGCAATGACAAAGAATGACCTAGTATCATTACTTAAGTTTAGCTCACCTCTTGATTATCCTATCCTACCACCTTTGATATCGTTCATTTCATTATGTCCATTACTTGAGCTGGCCTCATTCTTCTTTGGGAACTTTAACCTTAACCGACATAGATCATGTGAGCATCATTAAATCATGTGTTTAACCCCACACTGAAAAGAGGTGGAATCACCGTCCAAAGTGAACCAAAACATGCTAGTATATTGGGACTCGAACCCTAATAGAACCCTATATTGGCAGTATAGGTTCAAAGACTAGGAGATATAAGGAGACCCATACCCATCAAGATGGACAGTCTCATGTCATGAGAATTACACGAACCTCTGCCTTCCCGAAAGAAGGAATCGCAACTCATAGCTAGCCTATCGGTGCTCAGTATAAATTTCCATTACATTCATTTTATACATCATAGAAGTTGGCTTCTAGCATAAGGCATCATAGCTCATTATATGATTTCTCATCTCATCATTAGTATTAAGTATGCATTAACTTCAATACTTTCATTAGAGTGTTCATAGAGACTGGTCTATTCATTAACTTCACACTCTCATAGGTGAGTACGTTTTGGTAACATTTACTTAGGCTCATTTGAGATTTCTCTCACCTTTCGCATTAGCCTCTTATCATGTTGTCACCACATTCTTTAATGTTAGCACATTTACTCTTCATAATTACTCACCACTTTACGTGAATGTTCATTTCATCGTATGCCAATGCACTTGGCTCTTTAGTGTGTGTCACATTCTTACTTCACCCCTATGGGGTTTCACTGTCTCATCACATAACATCTTAGGTTAACTTATTTTTAAATGTATTCTAGACTTATGAGTACACACATACAAACCATGGGGCTTCATTCATAATTTGTCTAAGTGATTCATATTTACCCAAGATTATGTGGTACAAGACTTATGCATCTTGTATGTATGCCAATATCTCGATTTCGATCCATATAGGCAGCATTCATTTAAACATTTATTCACGTACGATTTATGTGTGAATACGGAATTGGGCAAGGGAACCCGATTTCAAATCCCTTGGATAACACTTACGTTTTTTTCTCTCTTTAATTCTCTTCATTCGGCCGAGAGGTTGTGGGTTCAACTCCCACTCCTCTCATCTTGTTATTATTTTTTTTTAAATTCTCTTTGCTCTATTGTTTGACCGAGAGGTTGTGGGTTCGAATCCAACTCCTCTCATTTCTTTATTTCCATTTTAAGTTTGGGAGAGTCGGCTAAGGGCACTCGGGTTCGAATCCCGTGTGCCTCACTCCTTTTTATGTTAATTAATTACTGTATGCCTTAGTGAAATATTATCATTTTCGGTCAAGGGTACCCAAGTTTGATTCCCCTTAACCCCATTACCTCATTTACGTCTTTAGTGATTTTCACGTTTGAGGTCTCGGGTTCAATCCTTAGTGACCTCACCTATTTTACAATCATTTCAAAATTACAGATTGTTCATCCTTGTGTTGCCGAAACCAAGCTTACAAAATGCTGGAAATTTGGTCATGTTTTTCAGCTCCTTTTTATCAACATTTATACATTAGTTCTTAGGGTCATTCATGGATCATTTATTATGTTTTTAGGTGTAGTTTCGTAGTTACATTTAGCTAAGAGTTTTCCACTCAAATCAGCCACACTACACCTCATATGAACATGACGATTTATACAAGTTTGTGCACGTCAAATACAACCCCTAAACATGTCATTTTCAAATTTCAATCCGTAAAGCAAAGGTCACGGCTTACACGTTGCACACACATTATTATCACATAATTTCAAAAAACATGGATTATTAGTCATACAATTCCGAACACATATTCATGAACATATTCATCACAAAATCACCTTACATACATATTATCTACCAGCAAACATACCAACCTAAGATTATTGATAGGAGCTAGTGACATGGAACATGTAACGGGGAACAACCCTAGTTTTCGGAATAGATTCATCTGAGACTTAAGGGTCTCTTGGGAAAAGGACCAAGAGGAACAAACCCATACCTGGTTTTAGCTTTCAAAACCTTCAAAGTTCTGCCAAATCCTCCACTAACCCAACGTTCACCACCAAACCCTCACACGTTACCCAACGAGAATTTCTTTTTTGCTTTACGTTTTTGGATTAGCTTGTTGTTTGTATTTTAGGCGTGTAAGTTGTTAAAGTGTGAAGAAATTTTTGTTGTTTTTCTGATCTTTTGTTTTGTTTTTCAGCCAGAGGGAATGTGGAGTCGTGAGAGAGTGTTTGACGAGAGAGAGATAGACGTGAAAGAGAGAGAGATGTGAGGTAGTGTTTCCTTAGAACTAGGACTTTTAGGGAAGACTTAGTCAAATAAAATATATTAATTAATAAATAATAATTAATAATAAAAATCTCATTTTCCTTTTTCTTTAATCAGCAATTAAATAATAATTAATTAAATTAATTCACCAATTAAATAAGTCAAATTAAATCATTGCTCCCACCTAGGTTCGAACCCGGGTGGAGCAAGATTTTGCTCAAAGGGCAATTTTGGCCCTTTCTCCCCAAATTGCCCCTCCACCATATTAAATAATTAATTAATTAAATATTTAGGGTAATTACAATACGACCCCTATCCTGGAAAAGACCATTTTACCCCTAGACCCTCCAAACTTAAGATTACCCCTTTTTAAGTTCGATTAAGACTCATCCGGGTAGATCTTCATATTCGGG
Source organism: Solanum lycopersicoides (assembly GCA_022817965.1). NCBI lineage: Eukaryota > Viridiplantae > Streptophyta > Magnoliopsida > Solanales > Solanaceae > Solanum > Solanum lycopersicoides. Next base: position 20,260,911 of record CM040625.1, on the reverse strand, counting down.
TGCCCTACATGGCTGGACCCAACCTTTCCTAGCTCAACTAACTCACCAAGTTGGTTGGCTTAGATGTTGCAAGGGTTCAGAGGTCTGGTTTTACGCGCGTCAATCCTTGTGAACCCGCTCTAATCGCAGGCATTCTAGACACATTAAGCATTACTTAGCATAGCCATTTTTTTAGGGTTGTTACAGTACTCACCTAAGAGAGTGTTGAATATTAAGAGACAAGTCTCGATCACACTCTATATTTAAGTGTAAGGACAATCCACACTTAATACGTAAGAAAGAGATGATAAATCATCTAATGAGTTATGACTACCTCATGCTAGAAGAAGCCTTCGACAATGTATGAGTTAAATGTAAATAAGAACTTTAAACGGAGCACCGATAGGCTAGCTATAAGTAGTGATGCCTTCTTTCGGGAAGGGCGGAGGTTCACATAATTCTCATGAGATGAGATTGTCCACCAAGGTGGGTTTGGGTCTCCCTAAATCTCCTAGTCTTTGAACTATGTTGTCAACATAGGGAACTAGCCAGTGGTTTTCCACCTAAGCGAGCTAGGGATGTTTTGGTTTCACCTTGGCTAGTGACTCCACCTCTTTTCGGTGTGGGGAAGACACCAGATTTCATGATGCTCACATGATCTATGTCGGTTAAAGTTGAAGTTCCTCAAAGTATGAAATATAATGAAATGAATGATACCAAATGTGTTTGGATAGGATAATCAAGAGGTGAACTAGACTCAAGTAATGACACTAGGTCATTCTTGGTCATTGCAGAGTGAACCCGATGAGAGTCTTAAAATACATCCTAGGTATAGCTGGTATTCACACCAGCCTACGAACGAATGAAAATGAAGTACGTATGAATGAATGAAGCAGACTCTGTGTTGAGCCCTCATTTTGGGAAGTCCCATATGTTGAGCCCTCATTTGGGGAAGTCCTAATGTTAAGTCTGTGATGCCAAGGTCTCATGGCATATGAACAAATGATATATGATATATATGTATATGCCATATGAAATATGTTATGTGTTGTGTTCAATATGAAAAGAATGATGATGTATGTTACTCTCATAGCATGACTTTCCTAATCTAATTTGACAACTCCAACTGACTTGGCTTTCCATAATTCATATCGTTAGGAGAGAGTTCTTCTTAATCATGCATGTCCTTGGTGTGTACTTGCATACACCCATACTCAGTACAAGTGTGTACTAATCCCATACATTATACTATTTTAGGTGCAGGTTCAGGAGGGTGTTGAATACATTCATTGCAGCTGTTCGGACATCACAAATTTTCATCCGGACATGGTAGGTCCTCATGCATTCGAGGATACCTGCCGCTATGTTTCTAGCTTAGTAATAGGTTTAGGCTAGTGGAGCATGTTCCACTAGTATTTCTTTCCTATTTTGTTCAGACTTCTGTAATGGTGCCATTTTGGCAATTGTTACTTATGCTATAAGACTATTTATTTCAAGATTGAATTATTCTTTATTAGATAGTTGATACACATGAGAAATGAACTTCTTTATACGCAAATGCATGTTATAACTATGAAACCTATGTACACTTCAAACAAAACAAAAAGTTTCAAATTTTTGGCTAAAATTAACCTAACTGATGTAATGACGATGTAGGTAGGCTTGTCTGCGACCTCTGAGAGGTCAACGACGCCGGTTTCGGCTAGGGTCTAGACCCCGGTCATGACAAACATGGTATCAGAGCATTAGGTTGAATATCCAAGACATTAGGCTCATATCAACCACGTTAAGTAGCTTCTAAGTTATGGTAGTGAAGTGCACCACTATCATGAATTAGAGACTGCATAACGCTTAGGAAAATTCCCTTCTTCTGATCTTATCGGGCCTTCTCTAATGTCTGATTACTTGGTGTTATGAGCGTATGTAAAATTAATTCTTATTTTTCAGAAAATGAACACAAGGAGAAACGCTGGTCGGGGAAGAGGAGGAGCAGCTGCTAGGGGTAACCAAGTTCCACCCCAGGCCCCAGCTGCTGGAATGGAGATGCCTGTTAATCCAGCTAGATTGACAGATGGTGAAGTGAGGACAGCCCTGGCACAGATGGCCCAAGCCATCACTTTACAAGCTCAGGCTATGACAGCCCAGGCGGAGCAACGAGGTGTTCCCAGAGAGAACCCAGCTTCCAGCACCATGGCTAGTAGGTTAATTGACTTCACGTGGATGAATCCTCCCGTTTACACTGGATCTAAGACTGCGGAGGATCCCCAAGAGTTTGTGGATGAGATCCACAAGATACTGTGTGCAATGGGTTTGACTAAGGTGGAGAAGGCTGAGCTGGCATCCTACCAGCTAAAGGATATAGCTCAATCCTGGTATAATATGTGGCAGGATAGCAGGGCCTTAGAAGGAGGTCCTATGACTTGGGATATTTTCAAGATGTCTTTTCTGGAGCGGTTCTTTCCTAGAGAAATGAAGGAGGCTAAGGTTGAGGAATTCATCAACCTTAAGCAGGGCTCAATGTCAGTCAGGGATTACTCCCTGAAGTTCATAAAACTTTCTAGGTATACCACTTCTCTTGTGTCTAATAGCAGAGACGAGATGAGTAGGTTCTTGATAGGGATTTCTGAGGATCTCGAGGAGGAGTGTAGGGAAGAAGCTATGCTGCATGACATCATGGACCTTTCCAGGCTTATGGTCCATGTCCAACAAGTGGAGGAAAGTAAGAAGAGGAAGCACACTAGGGCATGGAACAGGTCAAGGCAAGATGAGGAGAATTTTTCGAGGAAGAGTAGTATTGAAATCAGGGATAAGCCCAGGTTTAATAAGGGACTCTCCCACCAAAGGGAGTCAAGTTCATCCAAGGGTCGCTATGATAGGGATTCCGAGTCCAGAGTTAAGAGAAATAATGAAGTAGATACACCTCAAGAGAGGCCACCTTGTAGAAAGTGTGGCAAACTGCATGGAGGAGAGTGTATGATGGGCTCTAACGCTTGTTACAGTTTTGGAAAACTGGTCACATGATGAAAGATTGTCCGAATAGGAGAAGTCAAGAACAAGGGAAGGAGAAAGTTCAGCCTAATGGTACAAGTTAAGAGGATCCAAGGAGGCAACGATTCTTCGCACTTAAGTCTAGAGGTGTAGTGGAAGGCACTTCTGGTGATGCTCGGGTGCGTAGCCTTAATTAGTCTTTCATGTGTTTAACTGTGTATGGTTTTTATGCACTAGTATGAGGTTAATATGTTTGAGTTATCATGTTGGTTGCTGATTTGTATGACTTTTGTGTTTACTTATGTTGTATGCTTTGATGAGACTAGTTTAGGAAAGAGTTCCTTAGTCTATTAATATGAAGCTGCTAGTAGGTTTCAAGGATGTGCACCATCATGTTAATATGTGAATCAGATATTCACCAATGAGGAGTATTGAATTGCCTATGTATGTATACGTTCTATAAAGGACTTACTTGTTGCTAGTAAAGAGTAGTGTCATTCGGGGACGAATGTTCTTAAGGGGGGATAATGTAAAAACCCAAAAATAACTATGCGAAGTAATGCCTAAACGTACCTAGAATGCCTAGATTAGACCGGGTTCACACGGCTTGATGCGCGTGGAACCAGGCCTCAGAACCTATGCACTAGCCAAGCCAACCAACTTGGTGAGTTAGTTGAGCTAGGAAAGGTTGGGACCAGCTATGTAGGGCACCCGAATATTAAGATTCACCCGGATGAGCCTTAATCGGACTTGAAAGGGGTAATCTTAGGTTTGGAGGGTCTAGGGGTAAAATGGTCTTTTCCAGGATAAGGGTAATATTGTAATTACCCTACATATTTAATTAATTAATTAATTAATTTGAAGAATGGACAATTCGGGTAAGGTTGACCCGAATTAGACCCTTTTCGTCAATTGAGCTCCACCCGGGTTCGATCCTTGGTGGAAGTAATGTTAAATTTAATTAATTAATATTGATTATCTGATTTAAGTAAGGGCATGATGAGTCATTTCACCTAAACCTTAAAAAAATCAGATTTTTAATTATTAAATAACAAGGAGTCCTAGTTTGACTAAGTCTTCAACTGAAACTCCTACACTTACTCTCATCTCTCTCCACTCTCATTCTCACGACTTTCGCCACTCTCTTCTCATGTTATTTATCAGCAAAAAGAACAAAAAAATCAAAGTTCATCACTTGAAGAGCTTGCACACAAAAACTCAAAAGAAAAACTAAACAAAAAACGAAAAGCGAAAGCATCTTTCAAACGGTTTGCGCGTGAGTTTTGTTGGAGAAGCATTTGTTTTTCGTGCGAGTTTGCAGCACTTGAGATCAGATTTTTAGGGTGTTAAACGACGAGAAAAGGTATGGGTTTTCTTCCTCTTGGTCCCTTTCACAAGAGACTCCTAGGATTCATTCGAATTCTATTCCGAAAACTAGGAATGTTCCCCGTTGCGTGTTCCTGTCACTAGCTCCCATCGAATTTGTAGGTTGGGTATGTTTTGCTGGTAGAATTTAGGGATGTGATGTGTTTTCGTGATGATTATGTTCAATTATGTATGTTCGGATTTATGTTAGCAATAAGCATGCTTTCCGAAACTATGTGTTAAACGTGTGTGTGCGCATTGTGTATGCCGTGGATTTGGTCATGGGTTGAAGTGTGTAATATGCATGTTAAATTCTTGTGTTTTGTATGCAATTACTTGAAGTAAATCGTGATGTTCATAAGTGGTGTAATGTTGCTGAACTGAGTGAAAATCTTGATGAAATGTAACCACGAAAATGCACAAAATAAACGTACAAAATGTCCAATGAATTGTCCAAAAATCTAACGTATAAAATGTTGAGGAAATGGATTGGAAAGTGTGATCAAATTTCCAGATTTGCTGGAAATTTTGTTCGCCCAAGTTACTGGAAAAATTTTGAGTTTCAAAAAAAAATTAAAATGTATGAGGTCATAAGGGATTGAACCCAAGAACTAACCATATGCAAGCTATAAAAAAAATCAGTAATAAAAATAAGGTAAGGGGGATTCGAAATGGGGTAAGGCTCAAGTGAAGAGTTAGGAGAAAAATGAAAGAAAAATGAAATGAGTGGTGTGGGGATCGAACCCACAACCTCTCGGATAGGTGAGGGAGAGAGGAGAAAAATGAAAGAAAAATAAAATGAGGTGTGTGGGGATCGAACCCACAACCTCTTGGATAGACAAGGAAATTAGGAGAAAAATTTAATAAAAGAAAAAATGATGTTGTGGGGGATCGATCCCACATCCTCTCGGTCTTAAACAGAAAAGTCAAGGAAAGAAAAGTAAGAAAAGAAATGTAGGCGTTGGGATTCGAACTTGGGTCCCCAAGCTGAAATTTTAAATAAAATTTAATATAAGACTAAGTGTTGCTCAAGGGATTTGAAATCGGGTTCCCTTGCCCAATTACGTATTGATGCATAAGTCTTACGTGAATAAATACATAATGAAAGCTGCCTATAGGAATCGAAATTGAGACCTTGGCATACTTACAAGATGCATAAGTCATGTACCACATAATTTTGGGTAAGTATGAGTCACTTAGACGAATTATGAACGAAGTCTCATGGCTTGTACGTATGGGTTCATAAGTCCAGTGTACGTTTAAAATTAAATGAACCTAAGATGTATGTGATGAAATGATGTGACCCCCGGAGGGTTAAGTAAGAATGTGAAACACACTAAAAGGCCGAGTGCATTGCCATATGATGAAATGAACATTCACGTAATAAGGTAAGTAATTATATTATACTATGATGCTAATGAAAATAGTGACAACATGATAAGAGGCTAGTGCAAGTGAGACAAGTTGGATCTATGCCTAAAAATCAATTTCACTAAATGAAATTTCTAAGAGAGTATATTTATGCTAAACGATGAATAAATCAAGAAAGAGTGGCTACATGAGGATATGCTAGTACAAGTGAGACAAGTTGTATCTACGCCTAGAATCAATGTCCCTCAATGTAAATTCCAAGAGAGCATATGTATGTTATACGATGAACAAATAATGAAAGGTGAGTAAAGATGAATATAAATGATGTTAAGAAAGAACAGGGTGGCATCACAATATGAGGCTAGTGCAAGTGAGACAAGTTGTACCTACGCCAATATAAGGTCACCAAAAGTACTCACCTAAGAGAGTGTTGAATATTAAGAGACAAGTCTCAATCACACTCTATATGTAAGTGTAAGGACAATTCACACTTAATACGTAAAGAAGAGATAATAAATCATTTAATGAGCTATGACTACCTCATGCTAGAAGCAAGCTTCGATGATGTATGAGTTGAATGTAAATAGGAACTTTAAACGGAGCACCGATAGGCTAGCTATGAGTGGTGATGCCTTCTTTCGGGAAGGGCGGATATTCACGTAATTCTCATGAGATGAGACTATCCACCAACGTGGGTTTGGGTCTCCCTAAATCTCCTAGTCTTTGAACTATGCTGCCAACATAGGGAACTAGCTAGTGGTTTTCCACCTAAGCGAGCTAGGGATGTTTTGGTTTCACCTTGGCCAGTGACTCCACCTCTTTTCGGTGTGGGGAAGACACCAGATTTCATGATGCTTACATGATCTATGTCGGTTAAAGTTGAAGTTCCTCAAATTATGAAATATAATGAAATGAATGATACCAAAGGTGTTTGGATAGGATAATCAAGAGGTGAACTAGACTCAATTAATGAAACTAGGTCATTCTTTGTCATTGCACAGTGAACCCGATGAGAGTCTTAAACAACATCCTAAGTATAGCTAGTGTTCACACCAGCCTACGAACGAATGAAAATGAAGTACATATGAATGAATGAAGCAGACTCTGTGTTTGCTAAAGAAGGCTCCCTAGTTGATCCCATATGTAGAGACCTCATTTAGGGAAGTCCTAATGTTAAGTCCGTGATTCCAAGGTCTCACGGCATATGAACGAATGATATATGATATATATGTATATGGCATATGAAATATGTTATGTGCTGTATGCAATATGAAAAGAATGATGATGTATGTTACTCTTATAGAATGACTTTCCTAATCTGATTTGGCAAGTCCAACTGACTTGGCTTTCCATAATTCATATCGTTAGGAGAGAGTTCTTCTTAATCATGCATGTCCTTGGTGTGCACTTGCATACACCCATACTTACTACAAGTGTGTAATAATCCCATACATTATACTATTTTAGGTGCAGGTTCAGGAGGGCGTTGAAGACATTCATTGCAGTTGTTCGGACATCACAACTTTTTATCCGTACGTGGTAGGTCCTCATGCATTCGAGGATGCCTGCCGTTATGTTTCTAGCTTAGTAATAGGTTTAGGCTAGTGGAGCATGTTCCACTAGTATTTCTTTCTATTTTGTTCAGACTTATGTAATGGTGCCATTTTGGCAATTGTTACTTATGCTATAAGACTATTTATTTCAAGATTGAATGATTGTTTATTAGATGGTTGATACACATGAGCAATGAACTTCTTTATACGTATATACATGTTATAACTATGAAGTCTATGTACACTTCAAACAAAACAAAAAGTTTCAAATTTTCCGCTAAAATTAACCTAAGAAATGTAATGAGGACGTAAGTAGGCTTGTCTGCGACCTCTGAGAGGTCAACGACACCGGTTTCGGCTAGGGTCTAGACCCCGGTCGTGACACCTTACTAATTGATGAAGATTGATTGAGGAAATTGACGCTTTTCCATCCCTTGAACCCTCCCCTAGATTGGTCTTCAATGGTGTTCTTCACTAGAGAGAGAAAGAAAAGAGAAGGAAGAGAGTTTTGTTTTGTGAGTTATCATTAGTCTAATGGGGTTGGGGTCTTTATATGGGGGGTTAATTAACTTAATTAGGCTTCCTTTAACCCCTATCTAATGAACTAGCCCAATTAATTAATTGAAACTTAGTCAAAACGTGCAGAAAACTCAGCCCTCACAGACGAGACCTCGACCAACGGTCCGTCTGTGAGTCGACGTCCAGATCCCCCCCCTTCCGTGCTGCACATCCATCGATGAGTTCAGAGAGTGGTTCAAATGGAACATTAACCAAAGTGTCTAAGTGTTGGTTGACGGATGGCATAGACGCCGTATATACCAACCTACGCCCCATCGATTCCCTTTCGAGGGTGAACACTGCCCAGGCAGTGTTTGACTCCAACGTGCAAGGGTCCTCCTCAAGGGCCCTTGGTTTGTCCTTGGGAAATCATAAATAGATGTTTCGACCATGAATCAACTTAAACACATGTTAGACACCCTTACATCAAATTTCATAAATTTCTGACAAATAAAAGCTAGTCAAATAGGCTAAGGCACGCTAGTACCTCCTTGAACTAATTTTAGGACGTCATGGACATTCTTGGACGTTTTGGTTTTGAGACTTCCTAACTGACCTATATTCATTAAAATGGACCTTAAAATAGTGTATAGACCTTATGACACTTATGTTAGGCTCTAGAATACGTCTTAGATTTTCGAAGTGTTACACTTATTGCCTATTCCCATTATATGGGATACCCACTAGTGTTGGATAAGTTCTATAAAGTTTAGGTGGTGGTATGGGACACTATCTAGACATTGCACGATTAGGATTTTGTCACATCCCGAGAGTACACACTAAAAGCTAGGTCATTCTTGGAGTGTGACACGGCGTACTTGAACTCTCGGAGGTCTTGTACAAGTCCTTTCCTAGTCATTCATTGCATATACATATATGAAAAGTAGTGCGGAATTAAAACTTTTCACAACATTCGAATAGTCTTTCAAAATCTCTTTCAGATAAAAACCATAGGAAAAACTAAGTTTCATGTCATCAAATATTAGTCTCAAAATATACTTGGGAGGCATCGAAATATAGTACTACTGGGAGAAGGCCCATACAATCGAAATATAGTACTACTAAGTCTATTACAATGATTTAATAAAATAACTCTAAGATAATGATGCCCTCGAGTCAAATGAGGACATACTTCAACCTTTCTTGAAAGATCCTATAATCCAAGCTTCGCTCCCAAAAGCACCTTCACCTATGAGTCAGTTACGAGATAGAAAAAAGCATGGAATTAGTACAAACACATGTACTAAGTATCGCACAATGCATGAAATCATGATAATGGACATTCAATGGAATATGCTCTTTTTTTATTAAAAAATCATAGCATAAGCATAAGAACAACATTTAACACCTTAGAAACACATAAGATATTACATAAGCATTTTACCACATTTTAAGGACATTACAGTGAACTATGTCACTGTTACAGTGAATTAATTCAACATTACAGTGAACTACTTCAACTTCACAGTGAACCCTTTCTAGCATGCAACCCTCTCACTAAAAGTTATCCGAAAACTCATTTAAGTAAGAAAAAGAGAGACCGCCATACGCTACTCGAAAATAGGTTTGTTGCAACACAAGAATAATCATTGCCATAGACTCAAAAAGCGTTGCAATTGCATTATGGCAACGGAAACTGGTGTGTTGCATGTAAGTCTGTTGCAATATGTCTATGGAAATGGTTTTATAGCAACAATTGTAAGTTGTTGCAACACACTATGTATAGCAACATTTATTCTTTAGTCTAGGACAACACTTTTATGCGGAGTTGCAACAGTTGCGAATCATTGCAAAAGACCTATTGCAATAACTCTATTATACAACTCAGTCTACGCTATTAAAACGGTTCTTCTAAACTATTGCAACAGTGTTATTAAGCTATTTCTGTAGACTTTTTAAATGGTTATTGCAGGTTATTGTAGCCATTGTATATATTCTTTATTTTAGAAATAAACTATAATGAATTAATAGAAAATATTAAACCAACATGTACTTCAACTTCTACCATCCATATATTAAAGATAAAAACACATCATCTTGATTTACAATTCAAGAGTGAACATACATTGATGTTCATAAAAATTAAGCCCAAACATAAAAATAGTTCTAGAAAGTTTAAGAGTTTACATTCATTCAAGTTCACAAAATTACGCCAAAAAGTAAAAATAATGCTAGAATGTTTGTAGATATATAAATAAACTAATTCTTTTAAGCAAGGTCTTCGTTGCTTTCATCCCCGCTTTGCTCATTTTGTTCACCTACAATTTCCAAAGGGTCAACAATTAGGAAAGAGGAAGTTCAAAAATTAAAAGGTAAAAGAAAACACACAACTCCAAATATAAAACTAACAAGAAAACAATTTCATTCTAATTATGGCAGACAATACGCAATTAAGGGATATTATTTCCCTTCGATGAAGAGGGAAAAAATCAGTAAAGGTTTCTTACCACAACCACTTAAAGCTTTTGCCAAAATAACGACTTGTAAGGATTACAATTAATTCACCTAATATAAATCAAAACATAGCAAATAAAGATCTGAACTTACCGTCAATGAGCTTACCGACTTGTTAGTGTGTATACAAGTCAAATCCATAAAGAATACACAACCCTAGAAAATTTGGTTTAGAAACATACCTATTGGTTAGAAAAAGCTTCAAAATTATGGGCCTTTGAACGAATTTTTAATGCTTGATCATATAAGTTGTAGTGAAGGTAATTTTGTAGTAACAGATTAAGAAGTGTTTCATGTGGCATAAGTCATAAAACATCCATAAGCTATAGTCATTTTCATTATAGAACAAACACCAAAGACATGAGGCATATCTTACAAACCTGACTGAACTTATTATGGTGTATTGTGGCACTCCGGTTTAGAGCAAGCAACTTACTATTGGTAATGATTAGTTCCTATTTGATAGAACACAGAAGTAATAGTCAAAGAAAAATATGAACGAACTTACCCTCGTATTTCAGCAAGATCACAAGCAAGCTCAAAACATAAAGAGTAGTAGAAGTAGAGTCTTGATGCAAGAACATCAGCAGTTATACTATTCTTACTTTTTAGAAGAACAATGCTTTCTAAGGAACAAGCCTTGGCGTGAAGGTAACACGAATGCTAAATAATTCCATGATGTTTTGCTAGAGATATCCTTAAAAAGTTAAGACTAGAAGACATCCATTTTGCCTCACCTCGTTGTATTTCTTTTAATCAATTAGAAATATTAGAACAAGAAAGTAGCAAAACATCTCGAGTTAAGGTAACATATGTTTGGATTCTTTTGTAGGTGTTCCCACATCAACTGGGCTATCATGCCTGTCATGTGGCAAGAAGTATAACAATCCGCAAATCAGATACTTCATAATTATATTTAATACCTGATACAACTACATATGTATATGGACCTTGGAATTAGGATAGAATTATCGATACTCATGTCTGATTGAAATGAACCTTGGACCTAACTCAAGCATAAAAACTTGTCAGGATTGTGAGTATTTCAATTTGCCAAGGACATAATTAAGCTAAGTACCGAATCTGCTATTTCAAGGACAGAATCAATTAAGACAACACAATAATTTCCCCCAAATTCAGTGGAAAAAAACAATTACGGAATAATTAAAGGGAAACATGATAGTAGTTTACAGTCAGCAAGGGGCAAGAAAAAAAATCAAATTACATTTGATAATCATCTCATGTGACTAGCATGTAAATTAACATAGACAGTACATCACAAAGAACAGAGGAGCATAATGATGAAAACATTGAACTCTAACAGTGCTTATCATCTAAAAATATCAAAAGATGCTCACAAGAATGAATCATTAAAATACTAGTAGAAATTCAGTGAGAAGGAACATACCCATATAGATCTAAAATTTGAGAAATTTGTCGGAGCATTTTTATCTTTCTTACTTGTTATTGTAGGCTTTTATCTGTTGTCCGGACCTCGACTCTTCGGAGGAGAAGGCGGCTGCATCGAAGCAGCTTCCTAGTACTCGCTGACTGGAGAATGGAAAAGAGAAGACCAAACGCTGGTCATCTCCGTGTTGTTGCTGGTCATCGCCAAAGCTGCTGGAAAAGAGAAAAGAATAAGGGAGGCGCTAGGGATATCACCGGCTGCTGGTGTTGTTGTTCTCTCGTCCTTGCCGGAAGATAGAGAGAGGCGACGCTGCCTTGAGCTCACTGGCTGGAGCTTGTTGTTTCCATCGATGGAGCCTGCTCTCTTGAGCTTCTGGCTGTTGTTTCTCGTCGGGGAGAAAAGGAAAGTAACGACAGGGAGGGTAGGAGAAGAGAGAGAGGGCGCCGCTGCTATGGTGTAGGGTGGGGATTGTATTTTTTTTAAGGGTTTTGCTCTTGGTAGATTAAATAGGTAAACCAATTGTGTCGATCTAGATCGTCGACTTTTAAAGAGATGTAAGGAAGAGATTCAATATGAAAGATTTACGGTTTGGATTAAAAATGAGGTTGTTTTATTTTTCTTTTACATTTAATTAAAAAAAACTCTTTTGGTGGTCTAGTGAAATAACTGGAGCAAAATAATTGAAGGAAAATAATAGGCAGAACTATTTCCATAGAGTACCTAAGGCGAGAGTTTGTACGAACCGGTGCAATATAAAGATACTATGGCAACGATTGTAGTACTAATGCAATGATTTAATTCTAAAAGTGTTTCATTAGGTAAAATAGTTTATTGCAAAGATTATAACCATTGCGAATGAGTATCTATTGCAACACATATTTAATTGTTGCTAAACAATTGTTGCTACAAGAATACCTAAATGATCCTCAAGACCACCTATAATGAGATAAATAAACTTACAATTAATCAAAACACATAACATGAGATTCTCCTACCGAAGGTGATTCTAAGGCTCACTTGAGTGAGTTGTGAAGCAACCACCCATACAATCCCTTCACACACGCTTAAGGGATACTTTAGACTACCTAAGATAAGATCATTCTCACTTCCTTAATAAACATTTCCATCTATAATCATTCTCAAGAATTCCCTAGGTAAGACATGAAGAGACCATTCTTTATGCCCCCTTCACACTTTAACTAGGCAATCATTAAAGTTACTCTAGACTAGGTACTTATTGATTTACATACTTCCTAACTTAAGTCATTATAATTATTAGTCCATTTAACATACATTCATCACATAAGGACATTCAAGTAATGGTCTTGGAGAAGACCTAAAACTCACTCACTAAAATCTTCAAAGCATATTGTGCAATGTCTAGATAGCATCCCATACCACCACCTAAATTTCATAGAAATTCTCCAACACTAATAGGAATCCCATATGATGAGAATATGCAATAACCGACATAGACCACAGTAGCGAAGCATGGAATCCAAAGTTGTAACCTACTCCGTGGAGGGTGTTCTACTTACCAATGGTAGAACTTGTACACATTCCATGTAGGCACATGATTAATGAATATGAAGGGTTTCTTTGTAGATCCATCTATTACTTGGCCACAGATGGACTGTTTGTCCATAAACAGGCCGTCATGTCTTGCCGTCGTTTGGGACTGAGACTGTACATTGGGATATTGAGCTCCCTAGGCTAAGTCTTGACCAACGACTCCCATCGACGGGCATTTGCTAGCCAACGAGCCGCCGTTTGCCTCAGTCAATTGGGGCTGGTCTTGACATCCTTTGGCTCTTATGAAGGTCCTTCCTCAAGGACCCTTGGATGGTCCTTGGGGACTTTCACCCAGACGTTTCAAACCCTAATATGATTTTATACGAGTTTAGGACCTCCCATATCATTTTCATCCAAAACGAACACATAAAAATAAATGAAACATGCAAAGACAACAAGGTCGTTTCAAGGAAAACATTTCGAACGTCATGGACGTTTGACTTCCATTCACCTAAATCTTTAGACAGTGCCTTATTAACACATTATAGACCATTATAGAACCTTACGCCCTCATTAAAACCAGGTTAGTCTCTAGTTTCACATAAGTAATTTTAGAGGTATCACAATCTCCCCCACTTGGACAACATTCGTCCTCGAATGACACTATCCACTCTACGAACACTTCAAAGAATACATATTCAACTACAAGCTCAAAACTATACCACATAACACCTTATTCAATACAAACATCTAGAGGAAAAGTCAATTCCACATAATCAAAAGATTCACAATACAACAACAAACTAGAAGAAATTCTACAACTCATCAGTCCATAAAAATCACATCCGTCATTCCAAATAGCAAAAAATCCTTTTTTATTTATTATGATGCTCATATGCATAATTTCTATACACATTACAAGAATTTTCAACCAAAGAATGAATTTGTCAATTTTTGCAAAATCTTACATTGAAGAGGCAGGTTTTATAGTGAATTATGCCAAGATTTTCAAAAATGCAACTTTTAGGTAATTGATGATGGAAACATCATTATATGCAAGATAAGACCATCTAAGCACATTTTTCAACATAATCATAACTTCATAAAATACACAATGCAAGGAATCAATGAAATTCAATTACTGTAAGACTACTAAACACCATGCACATGCAACATGCTTCTGTGACCATCTAGCCCATCTACTAACCATACTCCCCCACATACAAGGAACTAATAATTCTAAAGAAATACAAGAACTTACCATCATCATCATCACCATAATCCGGCTTTGCTCCTCTAGTCCGGAGTGCATAGAAACTCCTCTTCTTTGGAGAATCATCATTCAGAACATTTGGAGCAACTTGCTAACCATATTTATTAGGAAAATCCCCCACTTTGTGTCCATATTTATCACATCTAAAACAACTCCCGGTACCCAATAGGCATTCCCCATAGTGCCTCTTTCCACAAGTAGCACATGTAGGATTGACATTTTGAGAACCACCACCTTTCTCAAATTTCACCTTAGCACCCCTAGGTTCTTCTTGACATGAAACGTTCTTCTTGAACCTAGGTTGACCTTAATCACTTGAACCACTCCTTTTCAAGTTTTATCAATCCTACCAAGTTTAGACTCATCAACGGATTAAGCATAAACCATGATGCGAGATAGGGTCATATCATCATGTAGCATGGTCGTACGACATTTTTCTCTCACTAGGTCGGCGACCCCGGTCAAAAACCTACTCATCTCATCCCTAGGGTTAGACACTATGGATAGGGTATATCTAGACAACATAGAGAACTTCAAGGAGTACTCCTCAACACTAATATTGCCTTGCTTGAGATTGATGAAATCCTCTACCTTTACCTCTCTCCACTCTCGGGGAAAGTACTTTCCTAGAAAATCTTCTTTAAGTTCTTCCCACTCAATAGGACCCGACTCAACCGGACGTTTTATCCTTCCATTGAGTGTACCACACTTGAGCAACCTCCCCGAATTGATACGAAGCTAAGTTTGCCTTCTCCATAGAAGTCACCCCATGTCACTCAACACCTTATATAATCCATCTAGGAATTCATGGGAATCCTCTCCCACCATAGGGCCAAGAAAGATAGGAGTATTCATCCTCACAAAATCTCTCAATTTAGATATCATAGTGCTCTCCACAATATTCACTCAAGCCCCAATACCCATATTCACATGGGTAATCAAAGCTTGGGCTAAAGTAAGTAAAGTCTCTCTAATCTCCCCATTAGTCATTTCCGGGGGAACCACTAGAACATCATTATCTCCACCCACAATAGGGGCTTGAGCATCTCCAGCACCTTGAGTCCTTTCAGCACTTGAGGAACTTGATCAAGTTGTTCAACTTGAGGAGAAAAATCTCTCATTCAGATCATTCGCCTAAACTCTCCTAGCCGGTGTCTGTAACATTCCAGAAAATTATGTGTCTAGTAGAAAGCCCAATAGGTCTTTAAGAATATGCATTGGGGGTACATAGGCACCCCGATGCCCAATATTGAAAATATTGGGCATAATATAGAAAATTGGCTAAGGGGTGTTAGCCAATTTCTATAATATTATTTAAGTAATCGAATCATGCTCAAAGCTTATTAGAAATTGTACCTACAATAAAGACCCTAAGCTAAGAAAAATATTCCTTAACCATATATACCAACTGGCACATTAGGTACTAGGCATCCAAGTGTCAAGCCTAGTACCATAGTACATAACCATTTAAAATGATCATGTAGATTAAGCAATGCCCAAGGACATAGTGAGGATCCTTGGGACAATAAGTAAACATTCCCAAATGAACCATAAATAATAGTTGGTTAGGAAAGTACAACCAACCCATGTGCAAGACATGTGAAGAAGTGGCCAAAGGAGGGGACCACCCTAACCAAATTCGGTTAGGGTAGTTAGGGGGAAAAACGTGCAGAAGGGACCACTCCATGTGGGGCCTAACTTCCTAACCAATTCTAGACTCTAACCTACTGCCCTAAATAGCTAACTAACCTAGGACAAAACGAAATAAACTAATTAGTACACCCGACAATCTAAGACTTAATCGGGTGACACTAACATAGTAACTAGTTAAAGAGACAACCTAGTACTTGACCTAGGATGGTCAAAAACGTTAGTTATAGTCCTAACAACATACGGGTACTTTATTAATTTCCCTAGGTTACCTAATTAATTAATTTAGCAACTTAATTAATTAAATTAAAAGGGCTAAAACCGAAACTACAAAGGAAATTTCCAGATTTTGGTTAAGAAAAGAAAAGGACAACCTAGTACCTAACCTAGGATGGTCCAAAGAGTTAGTTAAGGTCCTAACATCCTAGGGATACTTTACTAATTACACTAGGCTACTTAATTAATTAATTTAGCAACTTAATTAATTAATTTAAAGGGGAAAAACCGAAATCACAAAGCAATTTCCAGATTTCGGTTAAAATAAGAAAAAAGACAACCTAGTACCTAACCTAGGATGGTTTAAAGGATTAGGTATGGTTATAACGACTTAAGGGTACCTTAGTAATTATACTAGGTCACTTAATTAATTAAATTAGATATTTAATTAATTAAAATAAAGGGTTCAAACCGAATTTCTTATTCTAACCTCGTACAATTCAAGAAACATCCTAGTACTTAATCTAGGATGGTCCTAAAGGGTTGATTATGGTTCCAATGACTTAGGGGTACTTTAGTACTTACCCTAGGTACCTAAATTAATTAAATTAAGGATTATTAATTAATATAAAGTCAAAATGTTGACCAAAACCATAGTCAAAACCAAAATTACAGATTTTGGGTCAAGTCAACATTCTTCTATGTTTAGTCAACTTAGGAGGGGCTTTTTAGTAGTTAGTTAATTAATTCATTTAATTAACTTATTAAACCCTAAGTTTAATCAGTCAATATCAGTTTATAAGACTTAGAATCATGTTCAAACTCATAAAAAAAAGGACGCAAAAACAGTAAGCAACGTACGCAAGAAACAGGCAGAAAATTTATCGATTTCTGTAGGGCGATTTCATGGTTTCTTCAAGGTTTCGTTCAAGGTAGTCTTCGTAGATCAAGTTCTACATAAGGTATGGTTTTATCTCCTGGACTTCTTTCTCCAAGAGAACTTTCTTTCGAATGATTCAAAGATCTTGAAAACTAGGGTTGTTTCCCGTCGTTCTTGTCGAACTCCTTTCCCTAGTATCCTTGTTACGATTTCAATGTTGAATAGGTTAGAAATCATGTTGTTTGTATGTGGTGATGGATAATATTAATGTGTATGGTTTCTGATTAAATAATGATTGAATGAACCGATTAATTGGACTCTTTTTATGATAATTGTTATTACGTGAATTAAAAGAATGATACTATGTTAAAGATATGTCCAAAAATGTTGTGTATGAACATGTTACGGTCTGTTGTGCATACTTGCTGTTAATATGACGTTACAGAGATGATATATTCATCAAATGCTAATATGATGCTGTCCAAGATGTTTAAAAACATTATGCGTAAAGTTATGTTATAAGATTGGCTAAACAGATCTCCATGAAATCATAAGTTGAATGAATGTTTGGGTTATGCCAATAAAATGGCTAACAATGTCTTGCCCAAAAGTTGAATGGAATTGGCTTACATTATTGCTTTTAAATAATGATGGAAAATTGGGTAATGAAAATCTCATGAAACTATATTTGAATGAATGTTTGGCTTGTAACAATAAATTGGCTATGAAGTCATTTCCAAATTTTCTAGGCCAATAGTAAATTTACACCAATCTTATGTGCCCAATATAATGTAATGTCAAATTAAGCATGACCAACAGAACAAAATGAATCCATAACTAAGGGTATGTCAATCAATGGGACAAGTCCCAACATACCCTATACTATCTTATATGACTAAAATGTTGGAATGCCAAATGAATAAGCACATCTAAAGTAATTCAATGAATCCATAAACAAGGGCATGCCATTCATTGGGACAACTCCCAACATGCTCTAAAAGAATGACATATGAACTCATGAAACTCATTGAACGAAGCGCTCATCGTCCATAAACGATGATATGAATCTACTACACTAAAGTAAGTAAGTAACGTGAGTTATAACATAATTATAGGGGTCTAAATTAAGTAAGTGACCAGAATGGGGTGTTAAAGGAAGTGAGACAAGTCTCACTTACACCTAAGCTACTATGTAAAATGAATACTCACGTATGAAGGTGTTAGAATGTGTGAGACCAGTCTCATTAACACCAAAGGATGATATGTAAGGAAAATTCACATTTCATCAATGTAAAGTAAGGATGACCGGTCATCAATAGAGTAAGTAAATCTCAATCTAGAAGCAAGCTTCCATAATGCTTGAGTCAACACTAAAAGATAAAGAAGAAATGAACATTCACGTAATGAGGTGAGTAATTATGTTAATCTATGATGCTAATGAAAATGGTGAAAACATGATAATATGCTAAGATGAATGGTGAGACAAGTCTCAACCAAGCATAAGTAAAGGTCACTAAAAGTACTCACCTAAGAGAGTGTTGAATATCAAGAAACAAGTCTCAATCATACTCTATATGTAAGTGTAAGGACAATTCACACTTAATACTAATGATGAGATGATAAATCATCTAATGAGCAATGATGCCCTCATGCTAGAAGCCAGCTTCTATGATATTTGAGATGAATGTAATGGAACTTTATACTAAGCACCGATAGGCTAGCTATGAGTCGCGATTCCTTTTTTCGGGAAGGCAGAGGTTCGTGTAAATCTCATGAGATAAGACTGTTAGTTTAGGCGGGTATGGGTCTCCTTATATCTCATAGTCTTTGAACCTATTAGGCCAACATAGGGTTCTAGCAGGGTTCAATTCCCTATATACGCTAGCATGTTTTGGTTTCACCTTGGCCAGTGACTCTACCTCTTTTCGGTATGGGGAAGACACCGGATTTCATGATGCTCACATGATCTATGTCGGTTAAGTTTGGAGTTCCTCAAAGTATGAAAATGAAATGAACGATACGGAAGGTGTTTGTGCATGACAACCAGGAGATGAAATCAGATTCAAGTAATGACATTAGGTCATTATTGTTCATTGCACTTCATGATCCCGATGAGAGTTTTAAACTTCATCATTGGTATAGCTGGTGTTTACATCAGCCTACGAATGAATGAAATGAATAATGTGAAGTACGAATGAACGAATGAAGCAGACTCTGTGTTTGCTAAAGAAGGCCCTCGGGTTGAGGTCCCTTATGTTGGTCCTCACTTGAGATGTCTTAATGCTATATAAACGATTCCAAGGTCTCGTGTATATGAAATGTATAATATATAAATGATGAAAATAATGAAATCAATGGCATAATATATAGAGAATGGCTTATGAAATGTAATGAATACTTGATATAATGAATAAGTTGTTGTAAGGATAGTCAAATCGTGTCCAATAAAGTTTACAATAAGTAAAGGGAATAGCTAATAATAAATCCTCATGTTATGAAAATGATAAAGCAAACTAAATTGGCTTATAATGACTTTATATAATTGGCAAAAGATATTAGCCAAATAAGATTGGCTTATAATGACTTCTTACATTAGGCCAATAATACAATAATAGGAATAGTCACTAAACATTGGTTTATAAAGAATTCATGCCCAAAGTAAGCAAGATCATAAGATTTAATGATATGCCCCAAGAGCTATGCACATTATGCAATCAACTAATGAATGAGTATAGTCAATAAGTATTGACTTATAAATATATTCATGCCCCAAATTGTAGTTAAGTCATTTCCTTAATCACTTGAATTACTTAATTGATTCATTGTGGGTATGGGACTACAATGAATCATTGCACTTATAAGTAAAACATAGGACCAAAGTAGTTATTGAACTACACAACAACAAGAAGAAAAAGACTGAAAAATAATCTAAGTGTACAAAAAGGAGCTCTCGGCCTAAGAGGATCAAAAATCTCAAATCTTTGCTCGAGTTGTTCCAAAATTATATTGATGATACTAATGTCTTGTAATCATATAGAAAATGAGTTGTGTGCTTTGAATGCATTAAAATATATCATATTCATACCACAATTCACAACTAACGAATTAGGAAAGTCTAATGACTAGACTTTCGAGAAATGGCATGTTTCTTAGGAAGAGCTTTCATTGATCATGCCTAAATTTATGTGTATGTGTGCATATTACCCATACTTACTACAAGTGGTGTACAAAACCCCTACTATTTACTATTTTTATAGGTGCAGGTCAGAGGACAGATTGACGACAATTGCAGCGGTTGGGACTTCAGCATTTCTCCAAACCATTTGGTGGGTCCTCTTGATTTCGAGGATGCTACAATTTTAGTCTAGCCTTATTTTTAGACATAGATAGTGGATGTTGTCCCTAGAGTTTCTTTCGTACTTTCATTTCGAAGCTTTGTGTAATAAGGCCGTGTTTGGCAAACTATTTATGATATTATCATCTTCAGTTTCAAATTGATTCTTTATGTTAGATGGTTCTTCTCTTATGTTGAGCTTAGTATATGTTGTATCTAGTTAATAATTATATGAAGTCTATGTATACTTCATACATATAAAAAGTTTTAAATTTTCTGCAAATTTAACTAGATGAATGTGATGAATGCAAGATGAGGCTTGTCTACGACCTTTGAGAGGTCAACGACGCCGGTGGCGATTCGGATTCAAGAATCCGGGTCATTACAAACTTGGTATCAGAGCATGAGGTTAAATTACCTAGGACCTAAAGCTCAACACAACCACATTACGTAGTTTCTAGATTATGGTTTTTAGCGCGCCACAATCATGACTTAGAGGCTACGCGATGATAGGAAATCTTCCATTCTTCTACTCTTTATCGTGCTGTCTAGAGCTTTGACACTATGTGTTATTATAAGTATGTAACTTCCTTTTGTGTGAACATGTATAAGAATACACACAAGGATTAGGATGCCCAAGTGATCTAAGGCGCCAGACTCAACATCTGGCCTTCCCAAGAAGGGGCAATGATGGAAATGTCAAGCGTGACCGAAATATGTGTAGTAAGTGTGGTCGTTCGCATGGAGGTGAGTACATGGTAGATTCTAAATGCATGCCATGGGTGTAAATGAATAGGAGGAGGCTAAGTTGGCTGCATATAAGCTCAAGGATATGGCTCAAGTATGGATTTGCTTCATAAAATGCTATAAGCAAGCTTCCATAATGCTTGAGTCAACACTAAAAGATAAAGAAGAAATGAACATTCACGTAATGAGGTGAGTAATTATGTTAATCTATGATGCTAATGAAAATTGTGACAACATGATAAGATGCTAAGATGAATGGTGAGACAAGTCTCAACCAAGCCTAAGTAAAGGTCACTAAAAGTACTCACCTAAGAGAGTGTTGAATATCAAGAACCAAGTCTCAATCATACTCTATATGTAAGTGTAAGGACAATTCACACTTAATACTAATGAGGAGATAATAAATCATCTAATGAGCAATGATTCCCTCATGCTAGAGGCCAGTTTCTATGATGTGTGAGATGAGTGTAATGGAACTTTATACTGAGCACAGATAGGCTAGCTATGAGTCGCGATTCCTTCATTCGGTAAGGCAGAGGTTCGTGTAAAACTCATGAGATGAGACTGTTCGTTTAGGCGGGTATGGGTCTTCTTATATCTCCTAGTCTTTGAACCTATGCGGACAACATAGGGTTCTAGCAGGGTTCAATTCCCTATATACGCTAGCATGTTTTGGTTTCACCTTGGCCAGTGACTCCACCTCTTTTCGGTGTGGGGAAGACACCGGATTTCATGATGCTCACATGATCTATGTCGGTTAAGTTTGGAGTTCCTCAAAGTATGAAAGATAATGAAATGAACGATACCGAAGGTGTTTGTGCATGACAACCAGGAGGTGAAATCAGATTCAAGTAATGACATTAGGTCATTATTGGTCATTGCACTTCATAATCCCGATGAGAGTCTTAAACTTCATCATTTGTATAGTTGGTGTTTACATCAGCCTACGAATGAATTAAATGAATAATGTGAAGTACGAATGAACGTATGAAGCAAACTCTGTGTTTGCTAAAGAAGGCCTCGGGTTGAGGTCCCATATGTTGGGTCCTCACTTGAGATGTCTTAATGCTATATCAACGATTCCAAGGTCTTGTGTATATGAAATGTATAATATATAAAACATGAAAGTGATGAAATCAATGGCATAATCAACAGAGAATAACTTATGAAATGTAATGAATACTTGATGTAATGAATAACTTGTTGTAAGGATAGTAAAATCGTGTCCAATAAAGTTTACAATAAGTAAATGGCATAGCTAATAATGAATCCTCATGTTATGAAAATGATAAAGCAAAATAAATTGGCTTATAATGACTTTATATAATTGGCAAAAGATATTAGACAAATAAGATTGGCTTATAATGACTTGTTACATTAGGCCAATAATACAATAATAGGAAGTCACTAAAGATTGATTTATAAAAAATTCATGCCCAAAGTAAGCAAGATCATAAGCTTTAATGATATACCCCAAGAACTATTCACATTATGCAATCAACTAAAGAATGAGTATAGTCAATAAGTATTGACTTATAAATATATTCAAGCCCTAAATTGTAGTTAAGTCATTTCCACAATCTCTTGAATTACTTACATGATTCATTGTGGGTATGGGACTACAATGAATCATTGCACTTCTAAGTAAAACATAGGACCAAAGGAGTTATTGAACTACACAACAAGAAGAAGAAAAAGACTGAAAAATAATCTAAGTGTACAAAGAGGAGCTCTCGGCCTAAGAGGATCAAAAATCTCAAATCTTCGCTCGAGTTGTTCCAAAATTATGTTGATGATACTAATGTCTTGTAATCATATAGAAAATGAGTTGTGTGCTTTGAATGCATTAAAATACATCATATTCATACCACAATTCACAACTAACGAATTAGGAAAGTCTAATGACTAGACTTTCCAGAAATGGCATGTTGCTTAGGAAGAGCTTTCATTGATCATGCATAGATTTATGTGTATGTGTACATATACCCATACTTAGTACAAGTAGTGTACTAAACCCCTACTGTTTACTATTTTTATAGGTGCAGGTCAGAGGAAAGATTGACGACACTTGCAGCGGTTGGGACTTCAGCGTTTCTCCAAACCATTTGGTGGGTCCTCTTGATTTCGAGGATGCTACAGTTTTAGTCTAGCCTTAGTTTCAGACATAGCTAGTGGATGTTGTCCCTAGCGTTCTTTCGTACTTTCATTTCGAATCTTTGTCATAAGGCTGTGTTTGGCAAACTATTTATGATATATTCATCTTCAGTTTTGAATTGATTCTTTATGTTTGATGGTTGTTCTCTTATGTTGAGCTTAGTATATGTTGTATCTAGTTAATAATTATATGAAGTCTATGTATACTTCATAAATATAAAATGTTTTAAATTTTCTACAAATTTAACTAGATGAATGTGATATGCAAGATGATGCTTGTCTGTGACCTCTGAGAGGTCAACGATGCCGGTGGCGATTCAGATTCAAAAATCCGGGTCGTTACAATTTCCTCTGCATATTCATGTCCTATAACACAAGGAAAACCATAAGAAAAGAGAACTCATAACTTCTGAATATCTACGGCATGACATAGGAGTAGAAAAAAAGGGAAACTCTATCGTCCTATAGACTCTCTCCCATACATGTGTTGTGACTTAGACAGATGGTCGAGACTCTACTAGACGTGACTTCATGAGATTTTTGAAATCCTAAGACTACATTCATAACCTATGCTCTGATACCACATTTTTCACAACCCGAGACCACACCCTAGAAGGTAGGGCCTATCTTGAGTCATGACGCGGCGTACTTGACCTCTCGGAGGTCTTGTACAATCCCTTTCGTATCGTTCATTGCATATACATAAATTAAAATTAATGCGGAATTAAAACTTTTCACAACATGCGAATAGTCTTTCAAAACTTCTTTAATATAAAATCCATAGGAAATACTAAGTCTCATTTCATCAAATCATAGACACGAGATTACTTGGGACATGACCCATACAATAGAAATATAGTACTACTAAGTCTATTACAATACTTCAATAAAAGAAATCAAAGACATCTATGCCCTCAAGACAAATGAGGACATACTTCAACTTGGTTGAAAGATCCTATAATCCAAGCTTCGCTTTTGATAGCACCTTCACCTATGAATCACTTTAGAGATAGATAAAATCATAAAATTAGTACAAACACATGTACTAAGTACGACATAATGCATAAAAATCATGATAACGGACATTTAATGGAAATGTGCTCTTTTATTTTAAAACATCATAGTATAAGCATAAGAAGAACATTTAATACCTTAGAAACACATAACATAACACTTAAGCATTTATTCACATTTTAAGAAAACTTTACAGTAAAGTACTTCACTGTTACAGTGAATTCCTTCACATTGGACACTTTCTAGGATGCAATCCATTCACTAAATGATATCCTAAGACTCATATAAGTAAGAAAAAGAGAGACCGCCCATACCCTCTCTATGTACACCTAAATGATCCTTAATACCACCTATAATGAGATATACATCCTTACAATACACCAAACATATGCACATGAGATTTCCTACCAAAGGTGATTCTAAGGTTCACTTGAGTGAGTTGTGAAGCGACCGCTCATACAATCCCTTTACAGACACTTAAGGGATCATTTATTTACCTAGGATAATATCATTCTTGCTTAAAACAACAATATACATGTAATATGACATTCTCCCTTCCAAAGGTTATCAAAAGACTTACTCAAAGTAAATCAAGAAGATAATGTCAATACTTGAACTCTTCAAGATTACCTAAGTAATCCTTGAGACTACCTATGTTTGGATCGTGTCTACATAATCAACCAACTATCCTAACTAGAGTTATTCTTTAGACTCATCTAGGTAAGATATGAAGTGACCATTCCTATGCCTCCTTGACACCTTAACTAGAAAACCCTGAACTACTCTAGATAAGTACTTATTCATTAACATTATTCTTAATTTAAGTCATTACATTCGTTAGTTCATTTAAGAGACATTCATCACATAAGGATATTCAAGTAAT
>CM040625.1:20223179-20234572 GCA_022817965.1 Solanum lycopersicoides | reverse complement strand
TCAAATGTAATGACGAAATATAAGAGGCTAGTCTTAGTCCTCTCTGAGGATGATGACGCCGGTTACGTCTAGGGGGTGCTCACTAGTTGTGAAGTGAAATTGAGTAGATGGTTCCTAAGCATAACCTGACATGTAAAGGGTTGAAATATCCGAGAACGACACCCTGAGCACCAGCCTAAGTTCCCCAAGGAGGACCCATACATGGCCAAGCAAGCTGCCGAGGCAGAATAGATATTGGTGTGGCTGCACGTCACGCTAGCTGCACTTTAAAGGGAAAAAGTTTGCCCTGTGACACGGGGCTATCAAGAAACATTAGGTCTTAAAATTTTCCAAAACCAAGAACCAGAGGTGACCCCACGACGCACACTGACCTCTCAATTTTAGTCGAGCGCGTTTTTAAGTCAAATTTGAATTGGTTAAAATGTCCATTAAGTGCAGGGGTGTTTTGGGCAATTTGGGATAACTTATTGACGGTTATTGAGTCTTTTTAATCCCCTAAACTCACCAATCAAAGCTAAACACTCAAATAAAAACAAAACCTCTCCATTCCTTCTCTCCAAAGACCTCCATTGATGCAGCTTCAAAGTATAAAGGAACAGGACCGATTTTCCAATTTTTTCCCCATCAATTTAGTGGGCCTTGCTTCTCATAAGGTATGGTGTTTCATCCTTGGATTATCTTCATTCGAGGAGTCAATTTCAAAGATGTTGAAAGATGATCAAAACATGAATTATCTTATTTTGTTATCTAGCCATGTTTTCTTGCATAAAAAAAATTGAATCAATGAAACTATGATTGAATTGATGTTAATTTGACGATTTTAGACTAAAAGTGTCATTAACCCATGAAAACCATTAATTCCTAGTTATGACTATATTATGAGAGATTTGATCATATCTATATTGTATTGAATTCTTGTGTAGTTTACTTTGGGCTATTCAATCATGTAAGTATCACATTAGAAATGTAACTAGGTTGTCCAAAATTGATTAATTTCATATTATAGTATCTTTAGTCATCGTGTAGTTTTATTATTCATTTGAATTGGTTATCATGGCTATTTGTAAGAGCCTATGCTGATTAAACTGGTTGAATTGGCTAAGGATTGGAGTTGTTGAGATTGAGTTGGTGCAATGTTAACCTAACCTTCTCTATATTTTGTAGTATAGGTATTTTAATTATGATGCTTTGTATGGTCCACTTATGATGGCGATGCTTATGTGCTATACTTGTGAAGAATGTGGCCTAGTCGGCATTAATATATTTTTGTGAAACAATGTGGCCTATTCGCCATTACTTTGTGAAGTATGGTATTATCATGTTATAACTTGGATATGTGATCATTGTTAAGGTATATATGACTTATATGCATATGGAAGTCAAAGCATGTGTTATTTTACTTGATGATAGGTATCTATAGTAGACTATTGTCATGCCTTAATGTGTGTTGATTGATGTTGAAGTATGAACTTTCCTAGTTGACTGTATGAACATTATGATGAGTTATGTTAATGATTCTATAGAAGTGTGTAGGATGACTTGTAAGTTCACTTAGTTGTGCCTATATTCCACATGATTGATATTGTACATGTGATATGATGACAATAAAGTGTGTCTTGTTTTTGTAGACCTACGTCCCTTACTTGATAAATGAAGAATATGAATATGACTCTTGACATAGTAGGCTAAAGAACCTTTGTAATGAATGTATATGTATGATGGAATATTATCTTGAATATAGTAAAGAAGGACATTTATGTGGAACCTTTTAGAAAGGAGGTCATGATATCCTTAAAGTTGAAAGTCGTAATTGTATCCTTCAAGTGTGAATGGTGGTCTTAGGGGTGGTTGGATGGAACAACAAGAAATCATCGTTAGGAAAGTCATTGATGAGCTATATTAATAACAATTGTAGGCAAACCTAGTGGACCCTCTTTGGTAAGGTGGGATATGATTGGGTTGTAACAAGATATGGTATCTCTTCATATGCTCCTTTATTGAATCACTCTATGAGAACAAAGGCTAGCACAGACAGAATATTCTTGAGGAGTAGTTCTAGTTAAGATGGTGACTAAAGTACAAACAAACCCTTTATATTCCTTAGCCATGTGCATACATGGGTTGTGTCCTAGTTCTACCATTGGCAAGTAGAACACCCTCCATCGGAGTAGGGTAGACTCCAAATTCCATATGTAGTGTGACACCTCTAAGACGACTTAGGTTAAGCTAGAGAGTAACATGTTTGTCATGAGGGTATAAGGTCCTAAAATGGTCTATAATGTGGTAATGAGGCAGTATATAAAGATTTTGGTGAATTGGAAGTTCGACAACTAGTCACCTATGTGCCTCATGTGTGGTTATGTGCCTATAAGTGTGTTTAATTAGCTTATGAGATCCTTATATGAGTTATAATGGTATTTATTTGCAGTGTCAGGTTTCATGAAGTTTTGACGTCAAACGTCCATGACGTACGAAAGGTTTGCCTTGAAACAACTTTGTGTGTCTTGGCATGTTTTGTCGAGTTTTATGTGTTCTTTTTGGATGAAAAAGATTTGGGATTTCCTAAACTCCTATGTGATCATATTTGGGTTGGAAACGTTCGGGTGAAAGTCCCAAAGGACAATACAAGGATCCTTAAGAAAGGACCCTTCATAAGAGCCAAAGGTTGTCAAGACCACTGCCAATCGACTGACGCCCATCGATTAAAGTCGTTGTTCAAGACTTATCATAGGTAGATCAAGATCCCAATAGACATTCTTAGTCCCAAACTACGGCCAGACAGGACGGTGCGTTTGTGCACAAACAGTCTGTTTGTTGCAAAGTCGTTGATGGGTCTGCTATTCGCGTGCTTCACCGTAAAGTGAAGCGGTGAATTGGTAAATCTACCCCAAGTCCAATTAAGAGTTTGGACATTTGCTTAGGCGTATTATAGGTATTTTAAGTGTATATATAAGTCCTAAATACCTAGATGAATTCATTCTTCCTAATCAAAACCCCAAAATCCCTAAGAAATTTTCTAGAACTCCATTCAAGACAAAACACAAGGAAGGGCTGGAATTGGAGATTTGGGTGGTGATTATTCATAAATTTCGTGGATTAACAACATCTAGGTATGGTGTTTTATCCTTGAAACTCTATTGATCAAGGACCCCAAAATTCAAAGAGATTTCTAAAGCTTTCTAAAGATGAACTTGTCAAATTTTATGATCTATCCATGGGTTCTTCCATTAGAGGTTTTGAGTCATTATATATTTATTATATTGATGTTAATTAGATGATTTTAATAAATTTAACCTATGAACCAATGTAATTCATGAACCCTAGTTTTTTACTACTTTATGGTTGACTTGATAATGTCTTAATGCTTATGAATTCTAGTGTAGTTTTCTATGAGCTATTGAATGATGTAACAGTTGTATTCAATTGATGTATAGTCTATCTTATATTGATAAATCTATATTGAATTGACCTAGATTCATTGAGTATTATGGTTTTTGAATTGAATTGATGATCATGGCCATTGGTAAGGGCCTTATGGTATTTAATTGGATGATTTAACTATGGATTGAAGTGCTGAGAATGGATTGGTGGTATGCTTCCCTAATTCTCTTTATTTTGTGTAATGTAGCTCTTGAATTATGTTGTGATTGGTTTGGTCCACTTATGGTGGCAGTGCTATGTGAATGATGTGGCCTTGTCGGCGTTAGTTTACGTATTATGAATATCGTGGCCTTGTCGGCACTACATTACGTATTATGATGATTTGTGTAGTTGATTATGTGAAGTATGATAATATCTACCTACATGTTAAGTAATGTGAAAGTATGTGTTCTTCTATTGATGTTATTAGGTGATCATGTTAGACTAGAACTATGTCCTTATGTGTGTATTCTTAGAGTTGATGCATGATTAATCCTACTTGACTATATGAGTCTATGATGGTTATCTTGATGATGTTATAGTAGTGTATATGATGACTTATAGATGATAATGGTTATTCCTATGTGCTTCAAAAATTATATGCTAAATATGATAAAGTGAAGTCATGGGTGCGTCTTGTGTGGTAGACTTGTGTCCATTAAAAATACATGCATGACTATGAATATGAGATGTCTAGACTTAGTATGCTAAATTCTCTTAGTCTTGTATGTATGAATGATACGTGTCCTTTAACATAAGTAAGAAGGTCAAATTATGTGAAGCCTTCAACCTAGTGGTATGGTTATGGTCCTTGAAGTCGAAAGTCGTAATGGTATCCTTCTTGTAATGAATGGTGGACTTAAGGTTGGTTGGCTGGAATGGCATCATATCAACCTTAGGAAAGTTATTAAGTTATCCTCTTTACCATTGTAAGGAAGACCTAGGGGACCTCTTTGGTTGGGTGAATGTGATTGGTTTATGAACCAGATATGAAACCCTTTCATGTGATCTTTTATGTTAAATTACTCAATGAGAACAAAGGCTAGCACCGAGTGAGTATGGTAAGGGAAGTAGCTCTAGTTAAAGTATAAGGCTAGAGTTCAAAGTAAACCCTTCATATTCCTTAACAATGTGCCTACATGGGATGTGTCCAAGTTCTACCATTGGAAAGTAGAACACCCTCCATCGGAGTATGTTATAACTCCGTATTCCATGCTTTGCTACCATGGTCTATGCCGATTATTGCTTATTCTCATCATATGGGATACGTACTATTATTTGAAAAGTTCTATGAAGTTTAGGTTATTGTATGGGACGCTATCTAGACATTGCACAATAGGCTTTGAAGATGTTAGTAAGAGTCCCAAGGTCTTCTCCAATAACATTACTTGAATATCCTTATGTGATGAATGTCTCTTAAATGAACTAATGAATGTAATGACTTAAATTAAGAATAATGTTAAATGAATAAGTACTTATCTAGAGTAGTTCAGGGTTTTCTAGTTAAGGTGTCAAGGAGGCATAGGAATGGTCACTTCATATCTTACCTAGATGAGTCTAAAGAATAACTCTAGTTAGGATAGTTGGTTGATTATGTAGACACGATCCAAACATAGGTAGTCTCAAGGATTACTTAGGTAATCTTGAAGAGTTCAAGTATTGACATTATCTTCTTGATTTACTTTGAGTAAGTCTTTTGATAACCTTTGGAAGGGAGAATGTCATATTACATGTATATTGTTGTTTTAAGCAAGAATGATATTATCCTAGGTAAATAAATGATCCCTTAAGTGTCTGTAAAGGGATTGTATGAGCGGTCGCTTCACAACTCACTCAAGTGAACCTTAGAATCACCTTTGGTAGGAAATCTCATGTGCATATGTTTGGTGTATTGTAAGGATGTATATCTCATTATAGGTGGTATTAAGGATCATTTAGGTGTACATAGAGAGGGTGTATGGGCGGTCTCTCTTTTTCTTACTTATATGAGTCTTAGGATATCATTTAGTGAATGGATTGCATCCTAGAAAGTGTCCAATGTGAAGGAATTCACTGTAACAGTGAAGTACTTTACTGTAAAGTTTTCTTAAAATGTGAATAAATGCTTAAGTGTTATGTTATGTGTTTCTAAGGTATTAAATGTTCTTCTTATGCTTATACTATGATGTTTTAAAATAAAAGAGCACATTTCCATTAAATGTCCGTTATCATGATTTTTATGCATTATGTCGTACTTAGTACATGTGTTTGTACTAATTTTATGATTTTATCTATCTCTAAAGTGATTCATAGGTGAAGGTGCTATCAAAAGCGAAGCTTGGATTATAGGATCTTTCAACCAAGTTGAAGTATGTCCTCATTTGTCTTGAGGGCATAGATGTCTTTGATTTCTTTTATTGAAGTATTGTAATAGACTTAGTAGTACTATATTTCTATTGTATGGGTCGTGTCCCAAGTAATCTCGTGTCTATGATTTGATGAAATGATACTTAGTATTTCCTATGGATTTTATATTAAAGAAGTTTTGAAAGACTATTCGCATGTTGTGAAAAGTTTTAATTCCGCATTAATTTTAATTTATGTATATGCAATGAACGATACGAAAGGGATTGTACAAGACCTCTGAGAGGTCAAGTACGCCGCGTCATGACTCAAGATAGGCCCTACCTTCTAGGGTGTGGTCTCGGGTTGTGAAAAATGTGGTATCAGAGCATAGGTTATGAATGTAGTCTTAGGATTTCAAAAATCTCATGAAGTCACGTCTAGTAGAGTCTCGACCATCTGTCTAAGTCACAACACATGTATGGGAGAGAGTCTATAGGACGATAGAGTTTCCCTTTTTTTCTACTCCTATGTCATGCCGTAGAGATTCAGAAGTTATGAGTTCTCATTTCTTATGGTTTTCCTTGTGTTATAGGACATGAATATGCAGAGGAAATTGTAACGACCCGGATTTTTGAATCTGAATCGCCACCGGCATCGTTGACCTCTCAGAGGTCACAGACAAGCATCATCTTGCATATCACATTCATCTAGTTAAATTTGTAGAAAATTTGAAACATTTTATATTTATGAAGTATACATAGACTTCATATAATTATTAACTAGATACAACATATACTAAGCTCAACATAAGAGAACAACCATCAAACATAAAGAATCAATTCAAAACTGAAGATGAATATATCATAAATAGTTTGCCAAACACAGCCTTATGACAAAGATTCGAAATGAAAGTACGAAAGAACGCTAGGGACAACATCCACTAGCTATGTCTGAAACTAAGGCTAGACTAAAACTGTAGCATCCTCGAAATCAAGAGGACCCACCAAATGGTTTGGAGAAACGCTGAAGTCCCAACCGCTGCAAGTGTCGTCAATCTTCCTCTGACCTGCACCTATAAAAATAGTAAACAGTAGGGGTTTAGTACACTACTTGTACTAAGTATGGGTATATGTACACATACACATAAATCTATGCATGATCAATGAAAGCTCTTCCTGAGCAACATGCCATTTCTGGAAAGTCTAGTCATTAGACTTTCCTAATTTGTTAGTTGTGAATTGTGGTATGAATATGATGTATTTTAATGCATTCAAAGCACACAACTCATTTTCTATATGATTACAAGACATTAGTATCATCAACATAATTTTGGAACAACTCGAGCGAAGATTTGAGATTTTTGATCCTCTTAGGCCGAGAGCTCCTCTTTGTACACTTAGATTATTTTTCAGTCTTTTTCTTCTTCTTGTTGTGTAGTTCAATAACTCCTTTGGTCCTATGTTTTACTTAGAAGTGCAATGATTCATTGTAGTCCCATACCCACAATGAATCATGTAAGTAATTCAAGAGATTGTGGAAATGACTTAACTACAATTTAGGGCTTTAATATATTTATAAGTCAATACTTATTGACTATACTCATTCTTTAGTTGATTGCATAATGTGAATAGTTCTTGGGGCATATCATTAAAGCTTATGATCTTGCTTACTTTGGGCATGAATTTTTTATAAATCAATCTTTAGTGACTTCCTATTATTGTATTATTGGCCTAATGTAACAAGTCATTATAGGTCAATCTTATTTGTCTAATATCTTTTGCCAATTATATAAAGTCATTATAAGCCAATTTATTTTGCTTTATCATTTTCATAACATGAGTATTCATTATTAGCTATGCCCTTTACTTATTGTAAACTTTATTGGACACGATTTGACTATCCTTACAACAAGTTATTCATTACATCAAGTATTCATTACATTTCATAAGTTATTCTCTATTGATTATGCCATTGATTTCATCACTTTCATGTTTTATATATTATACATTTCATATACACAAGACCTTGGAATCGTTGATATAGCATTAAGACATCTCAAGTGAGGACCCAACATATGGGACCTCAACCCGAGGCCTTCTTTAGCAAACACAGAGTTTGCTTCATACGTTCATTCGTACTTCACATTATTCATTTAATTCATTCGTAGGCTGATGTAAACACCAACTATACAAATGATGAAGTTTAAGACTCTCATCGGGATTATGAAGTGCAATGACCAATAATGACCTAATGTCATTACTTGAATCTGATTTCACCTCCTGGTTGTCATGCACAAACACCTTCGGTATCGTTCATTTCATTATCTTTCATACTTTGAGGAACTCCAAACTTAACCGACATAGATCATGTGAGCATCATGAAATCCGGTGTCTTCCCCACACCGAAAAGAGGTGGAGTCACTGGCCAAGGTGAAACCAAAACATGCTAGCGTATATAGGGAATTGAACCCTGCTAGAACCCTATGTTGTCCGCATAGGTTCAAAGACTAGGAGATATAAGAAGACCCATACCCGCCTAAACGAACAGTCTCATCTCATGAGTTTTACACGAACCTCTGCCTTACCGAATGAAGGAATCGCGACTCATAGCTAGCCTATCTGTGCTCAGTATAAAGTTCCATTACACTCATCTCACACATCATAGAAACTGGCCTCTAGCATGAGGGAATCATTGCTCATTAGATGATTTATCATCTCCTCATTAGTATTAAGTGTGAATTGTCCTTACACTTACATATAGAGTATGATTGAGACTTGGTTCTTGATATTCAACACTCTCTTAGGTGAGTACTTTTAGTGACCTTTACTTAGGCTTGGTTGAGACTTGTCTCACCATTCAGCTTAGCATCTTATCATGTTGTCACAATTTTCATTAGCATCATAGATTAACATACTTACTCACCTCATTACGTGAATGTTCATTTCTTCTTTATCTTTTAGTGTTGACTCAAGCATTATGGAAGCTTGCTTATAGCATTTTATGAAGCAAATCCATACTTGAGCCATATGCTTGAGCTTATATGCAGCCAACTTAGCCTCCTCCTATTCATTTACACCCATGGCATGCATTTAGAATCTACCATGTACTCACCTCCATGCGAACGACCACACTTACTACACATATTTCGGTCATGCTTGACATTTCCATCATTGCCCCTTCTTGGGAAGGCCAGATGTTGAGTCTTGCGCCTTAGATCACTTGGGCATCCTAATCCTTGTGTGTATTCTTATACATGTTCACACAAAAGGAAGTTAGATACTTATAATAACACATAGTGTCAAAGCTCTAGACAGCACGATAAAGAGTAGAAGAATGGAAGATTTCCTATCATCGCGTAGTCTCTAAGTCATGATTGTGGCGCGCTAAAAACCATAATCTAGAAACTATGTAATGTGGTTGTGTTGAGCTTTAGGTCCTAGGTAATTTAACCTC
The DNA here is from genome assembly GCA_022817965.1 of Solanum lycopersicoides. Classification (NCBI taxonomy): domain Eukaryota; kingdom Viridiplantae; phylum Streptophyta; class Magnoliopsida; order Solanales; family Solanaceae; genus Solanum; species Solanum lycopersicoides. The sequence continues at coordinate 20,225,374 of CM040625.1, read as the reverse complement.
ATGCTCTGATACCAAGTTTGTAATGACCCGGATTCTTGAATCCGAATCGCCACCGGCGTCGTTGACCTCTCAAAGGTCGCAGACAAGCCTCATCTTGCATTCATCACATTCATCTAGTTAAATTTGCAGAAAATTTAAAACTTTTTATATGTATGAAGTATACATAGACTTCATATAATTATTAACTAGATACAACATATACTAAGCTCAACATAAGAGAAGAACCATCTAACATAAAGAATCAATTTGAAACTGAAGATGATAATATCATAAATAGTTTGCCAAACACGGCCTTATTACACAAGCTTCGAAATGAAAGTACGAAAGAAACTCTAGGGACAACATCCACTATCTATGTCTAAAAATAAGGCTAGACTAAAATTGTAGCATCCTCGAAATCAAGAGGACCCACCAAATGGTTTGGAGAAATGCTGAAGTCCCAACCGCTGCAATTGTCGTCAATCTGTCCTCTGACCTGCACCTATAAAAATAGTAAATAGTAGGGGGTTTGTACACCACTTGTAGTAAGTATGGGTAATATGCACACATACACATAAATTTAGGCATGATCAATGAAAGCTCTTCCTAAGAAACATGCCATTTCTCGAAAGTCTAGTCATTAGACTTTCCTAATTCGTTAGTTGTGAATTGTGGTATGAATATGATGTATTTTAATGCATTCAAAGCACACAACTCATTTTCTATATGATTACAAGACATTAGTATCATCAATATAATTTTGGAACAACTCGAGCAAAGATTTGCGATTTTTGATCCTCTTAGGCCGAGAGCTCCTTTTTGTACACTTAGATTATTTTTCAGTCTTTTTCTTCTTGTTGTTGTGTAGTTCAATAACTACTTTGGTCCTATGTTTTACTTATAAGTGCAATGATTCATTGTAGTCCCATACCCACAATGAATCAAGTAAGTAATTCAAGAGATTAAGGAAATGACTTAACTACAATTTGGGCATGAATATATTTATAAGTCAATACTTATTGACTATACTCATTCTTAGTTGATTGCATAATGTGCATAGCTCTTGGGGCATATCATTAAATCTTATGATCTTGCTTACTTTGGGCATGAATTCTTTATAAACCAATCTTTAGTGACTATTCCTATTATTGTATTATTGGCCTAATGTAAGAAGTCATTATAAGCCAATCTTATTTGGCTAATATCTTTTGCCAATTATATAAAGTCATTATAAGCCAATTTATTTGCTTTATCATTTTCATAACATGAGGATTTATTATTAGCTATTCCCTTTACTTATTGTAAACTTTATTGGACACGATTTGACTATCCTTACAACAACTTATTCATTATATCAAGTATTCATTACATTTCATAAGCCATTCTCTATTATTATGCCATTGATTTCATTATTTCATGTTTTATATATTATACATTTCATATACACGAGACCTTGGAATCGTTTATATAGCATTAAGACATCTCAAGTGAGGACCAACATAAGGGACCTCAACCCGAGGGCCTTCTTTAGCAAACACAGAGTCTGCTTCATTCGTTCATTCGTACTTCACATTATTCATTTCATTCATTCGTAGGCTGATGTAAACACCAGCTATACCAGATGAAGTTTAAACTCTCATCGGGATCATGAAGTGCAATGACAATAATGACCTAATGTCATTACTTGAATCTGATTTCATCTCCTGGTTGTCATGCACAAACACCTTCGTATCGTTCATTTCATTTTCATACTTTGAGGAACTCCAACTTAACCGACATAGATCATGTGAGCATCATGAAATCCGGTGTCTTCCCCATACCGAAAAGAGGTAGAGTCACTGGCCAAGGTGAAACCAAAACATGCTAGCGTATATAGGGAATTGAACCCTGCTAGAACCCTATGTTGGCCTATAGGTTCAAAGACTAGGAGATATAAGGAGACCCATACCCGCCTAAACGAACAGTCTTATCTCATGAGATTTACACGAACCTCTGCTCCTTCCGAAAAGGAATCGCGACTCATAGCTAGCCTATCGGTGCTTAGTATAAAGTTCCATTACATTCATCTCAAATATCATAGAAGCTGGCTTCTAGCATGAGGGCATCATTGCTCATTAGATGATTTATCATCTCATCATTAGTATTAAGTATTAGTGTGAATTGTCCTTAACCTTACATTATAGAGTTATGATGAGACTTGTTTCTTGATATTCAAG
>CM040625.1:20092449-20223154 GCA_022817965.1 Solanum lycopersicoides | reverse complement strand
GAACTACGAATGAAGCCTCATGGCTTGTGTGTATAGACTCATAAGTCTAACATACGTTCAAAAGTAAGTGATCCTAAGATGTATGAAATAATGATGAACCCTAGGAGAGTTAAGTATGAGTGTAAATACACTAAATGGCCAAGTGCATTGGCAATATGATGAGATGAAAATGAAATGATGAAATGAACATTCACATAATAAGAGGGGAGTAACTATGAAAAGCAAAGGTGCTAATATAATGAATGTGGTGACAACATGATATAGGCTATGTAAATTGATGAGAATAATCTCAAAAGAGCCTAAGAAAATGTTACCAACACGTACTCACCTATGAGAGTGTAAGATAATGAAGAGACAAGTCTCTATGAACACTCTAATAAAAGTATTGAGATTAACACACTTAATACTAATGATGAGATGAGAAATCATCTATTGAGATATGATGTCCTCATACTAGAAGCCAGCTTCCATGACGTATGAGTTGAATGTAATGGAACTTTATACTGAGCACCGATATAGACTAGATGAGCGGTGGTGCCTTCTTTCGGGAAGGGCGGAGGTTCATGTAACTCTCATGAGATGAGACTGTCGGCTTGCCGGGTATGGCGTCTCCTTATATCTCCTAGTCTTCGAACCTACACTGCCAATATAGGGATATGGCGGGGTTAAATTCCCATGTACGCTAGCATGTTATTGGATCACTTTGCCGGTGATTCCACCTCTTTTCGGTGTGGGGAGAACACTGGATTTCATGATGCTCACATGATCTATGTCGGTTAAAGTTAAAGTTCCAATGAATGAATGAGGCCAGCCTCAAATGATGCACATAATGAAATGAATGAATACCAAAGGTGTTAGGATAGGATAATCAAAAGGTGAGTTAGATTCAAGCAATGACATTAGGTCATTCTTGGTCATTGCACAACGAACCTAATGAAAGTCTTAAACTACATTTAAGGTATAACATGTGGGTACACTGGACTATGAACGAAATGAAATAAAGTAGTATGAATGAATGAAGCAGACTCTGTGTTTGCTAACGAAGACTCCCAGTTGAGGTCCATATGTGTGAGCCTTCATTTCTGGATGTCTTAATGTCAAGTCCATGATTCCAAGGTCCATGGCATATGATATAATGATATGAACGAAGTTATGTGCTATGTGTAAATGTTATGTGCTGTGTGCAAATGTGAAAAGTATGATTATGTATGTTATTCTCATGGCATAACTTTTCCTATTCCAAATTTGGAAAGCTCACTGACTTTCCTAATCCAAATTTGGAAAGATCATTTACTTTCCTAATCCAAATTAGGAAACTTTCCTAATCTCAATTTGGCAAGTCCACTGACTTGACTTCCAAAAATCATGTTGTTAGGAAAGAGCTATTCTTTCTCATGCATGTCCTTGGTGTGTGCTTGCATATACCCATACTTAGTACAAGTGTGTACTAACCCTATACAAACCTCTACTATTTTTAGGTGCAGCATAGGTGGACGGTAGAGCTACAGGATCATCGCTGCAGTTATCCGGACGTCCAGCATTCATCCGGTTTTGTAGGTCTCATGCCTTCGAGGATGCTACTGTTTATGTTCTAGCTTATTTAGTAGTGGAGCTAGGGAGCATGTTCCACTAGCTGTTTCTTTCTATTTTATTCAACTATGTATGGGTGCCATTTTTGGCATTACACGATTCATGTTATTGAACTATTTCTTTCATTTGATATCTCTTAATGTTTAGATGGTTGATGTTGAACGAATTACGAATGTATAAGAAATGTTTAGTAAGTAATGTTTAGAACAAAAATGTTTCAAATTTCTGCTAAAATTAACCTATGTAAAGTAAGAATGACGTAAGTAGGCTTGTTCTGCGACCTCTGAGAGGTCAACGAGCCGGTCTCGTCTGGGGTCTAGATTCCAGTCGTGACAAATTTGGTATCAGAGCACTAGGTTAAACTACGAAAATAGTAAGTTTCCATCAACCAATTGGCGTAGTTTCTAAGTAATGGTAGTGAAGTGGCACCACTATCCTGATTAGAGCTGCATGATGCGTAGGAAAGTTTCCCTTCTTCTGATCTTATCGTGCTTTTCCGAATGTCTGAATTCTTGGTGTTATGAGTGTGTCTAACATCAACTCCTTTTTGTTTTTTTCCAGAGAATGAACACTAGGAGAGGATTTGGTCAGAGAGAGGAGGGCCTGCTACTAGGGGTAATCAGAATCTACCCCAGGCTCCAGATGAAGGAGTGGTCATACCAGTTAACCCAGCTGGGTTGACTGATGCTGAGGTGGCGGCATCTTTGGCCCAAATGGCACAGGCCATTACTATGCAGGCCTAGACTATGACTGCCCCAGGTCAATAGACAGGATGTTCAGAGGGAGAATCCACTGGTCCGTAGCATGGCTGACAGACTGAGGGATTTTACGAGGATGAATCCTCCCATTTTCACATGGCTAAGACATCGAAGGATCCTCAAGAGTTTATAGACGAGGTGCATAAGATCCTGGTGGCTATGGGGGCCACTGACATTGAGAAGGCTGAGATGGCTTCCTATCAGCTCAAGGATGTTGCACAGACTTGGTGCAAGATGTGGCAAGATAGCCGTGTCTTAGTTGGAGTAACAGTCACATGGGAGCTGTTCAAGACAGCATTTCTGGAGAGATTCTTTCCCAGGGAGATGAGGGAGGACAATTGTGAGGAATTCATCAACCTCAAACAAGCTCCATGACAGTCAGGGGTATTCCTGAAGTTTGTTAAGCTGTCAAGGTATGTTGTTTTTCCCAAGTATTTAAAAGTAAGAATAAGAATAATACTGAACCTTGTTGGAATCTCCCAGGTATGCTACTTCCTGGTTTCTAACAGCAGGGATGAGATGAGCAGGTTCCTCACAGGAATCAATGGAGACCTGGAGGAGAGTGTCGATCTGCTATGCTCCATTATAATATGGATCTTTCCAGGTTGATGGTGCATGTCCAGCAGGTAGAGGACAGCCGCAGAAAGAGAGGTGTTCGTGATGCTAGGAGGCTAGGCCTCAAGATCAGGCAGGACCCAGTCATAGAGGCCACAGGAACAACTTTGGCGTCCGTGAGCAGCCCAGGTTTAAGAAGGGGACTCTCCCACCAAGGGAGACAAGTTCATCCAAGAGTCGCTATGATAGGGATTCTGAGTCCAGAGTTAAGAAAAACAATGGAGTAGATACACCTCAGGAGAGGCGACCTTGCAGGAAGTGTGGCAAACTGCATGGAAGAGAGTGTATGATGGGCTCTAATGCTTGTTACATCTGTGGAAAAACCGAGCCACATGGTGAAAGATTGTCCGAATAGGAGGAGTCAAGAACAAGGGACGGAGAGAGTTCAGACTAATGGCCTGAATGAAGAGGCTCCAAAGAGGCAACGATTCTTCGCACTCAAGTCCAGGGGTGCAGGGGAAGGCACTTCTGATGAAGCCTCGGGTGCGTAACCTTAATTAGACGTTCATTATAATTGACTGTATATGGTGTTTTGCCCTGGTATGAGGTTAATAGGTTTGAAGTCATCATATTGGTTGCTGATGTATATGATTTTATGTTGACTTTGTGTTGTATCCTGTGATGAGACTAGTTTAGGGAAGAATTCTATAGTCTATTAATGTAAAGCTACTAGTAGGTTTCAAGGAGGTGTTCCATCATGTTAATATGTGAATAAGATATTCACCAGTGAAAGTATTGAGGTACCTATGTATGCGTAGGTTCTATACATGACATACTTATTGTTAGTAAAGAGTAGTGTCATTCGGGGACGAATGTTCCTAAGGGGGGATAATGTAACAACCCTAAAAATGAATAGGATCAAGACTTAGGTGTTTAAGAATGCTTGCGATTAGACCAAGGTCCACACGTATTGATACGCGTAGAACTAGACCTCAGAACCCTTACTACGACCAAGCCAACTAACTTGGGGAGTTAATTGAGCTTGGAAAGGTTGGAACCAACCATGTGAGGCTCACGAAAATGGAGATTTAATCGAAAGAGTTTTTACCGGACTCAAAAGAAGAAATTTTAAGTTTTGAGGGTCCAAGGGTAAAATGGTCTTTCCAGGCCAAGTATAATATTGTAATTACCCTGAGTAATTAATTATTTAATTAATTAAGTTAAAAAAATAAAGAAATTCGGGTGGGGCAACCCGAAGTGACCCATTTTCGCAAAATGGGGTCACCCGGGTTCGAACCCCACTAGAAGCAAGATTAAACTTGCTTTTATTTTAATGTGTTAACTTAGTTTTTAATAAATAATTAATATTAGCTGATTTAGGAAAAATAAATTAGATTTTAATTAATTTTGATTAATTATTGAGTTGACTAATTCAAACCCACAAAGTCCTACTCTACTAGACTTCTATCTCCCATTTCCCCCACTCTCTCTTGCACAGATTCTCTCTCTCTTTCACTCTCTTTTTCTTGGCTGAAAACCGTGAGAAAACAATCAGCAAAAGAAAAATAAAGTAAAGGCAAAAGTTCATCAAGAACTTGAAAGATAGAAACAGAAAGAGAAAGCAATTCGGTAACTTTAAGCAAAGCATACTACGCTAGTCGGGTGAGGTGTGAGTGTGGGTAATTGGACTGATTTTTGGAGAGGTTCTTGGCAGCATTCTGGAGATTTAACAAGAAAACAAATATATGGGTCTTCTTACTCTTGGTCCCTTTCCCAAGAGACCCTTAGGACTCAGATAATTCTATTTCGAAACTAGGATTGTTCCCCCTTTCATGCTCCCTGTCATTAGCTCCCAACGAATGTAGGTTGGTATGAATACTGGTACACTTAGGATTATGTGATATTTGTGTTAAATGTTAATGTGTTGGATGTACGTTAGTTTATGATAAGACAAACTATGTGTGTGTTCGAAATTAAGAAAAATGTATGCCATATTTGGAGTCTCGGCCTTGAGGCTTAAAATTGCTAATGTGTGTTTGTTAATTTACGTACCCAAACTCATGAAGATTGTGATGTTCATAATTAAGAAATGTGGCTGACTTGAATAAGGATTTGATAGCCAATAAATTCTCTAAAGGATGCACTTAAAAATACGTTGAAGTGAAATTATGAAATAATGTATGAACTAAGTAAAACATTGATGTTATGAGTTAAAAGTAACTAAAAATTTCCAGCATTGTACAAGTTAATATAGACTAAATAAAAATGCATATGAATCTGGAAAATTTACTAAAGAAATAAAAGAATGAGGCCACTAGGAATTGAACCCGTGACCTCATCCTTGGGCGAAACAGACACGAAAAAGGGTGAGGGATGGGGGGTTCGATCCTGGGTCTGAGCAAGGGCTTGAATAAGAGAAAATTAATGAGGGGAGCGGGATTCGAACCCACCACCCCTCGGTCAGAATTCATGAAGAGTAGAATGGAAACTAAAAAGAAAAAGGTGTTGGGGCTAAGGGGATTCGAACCCCTTAGCTATTGCCGCGAAATTAAATGATAAAACAAGTGAGGCCATGGGGTTCGATCCCATGACCTCACTGTACATGCTCCTAAATTAGAGAAAATATTAAAAATATAATTATGGGGCCTGTGGGGGCTGTGGAGTTCGAACCCACCACCTCACAGCCCTTAAGCGAAAAATTAATTAAAAGGAAGGAGGCTGTGGGGGTTCGAACCCACAACCTCCTTACTTGAGAGAAATTAAGAGAAAATAAAAGAGGTTGTGGGGGTTTGATCCCACAACCTCTTGGTTTAAGAAAGAATAGGAGAATATTATGTTAATAAAAAAAAAAGGGGGGGGGTTGTGGGGACTCGAACCCACAACCCATCGGCCAATGTAAGAGAGACTTTAAGTAGAAAAGTAAACCTTCAATATAAACATTGTGATTTCACTTAGAGTTAAAATGTTATGACTATTAGAATAAAATCAATTAATAATGTAAATGACATTCAATTGATTCAAGACTTGGTATTCCTTGCCCAAACTTCCGTTTGATACGTAAGTCATACGTGAACAAATCATCTAAGAATAATGCCACCTACTTAGATCAAATTCAAGATCTTGGCATAATTACAAGATACATAAGTCTTGTACTACATAATCTTAGGAATGTAAGAATTACTTAATGAACTACGAATGAAGCCTCATGGCTTGTGTACATAGACTCATAAGTCTAACATACGTTCAAAAGTAAGTGATCCTAAGATGTATGAAATAAAATGATGAACCCTAGAAGGGTTAAGTATGAGTGTAAATACACTAAATGGCCAAGTGCATTGGCATATGATGAGATGAACAATGAAATGATGAAATGAACATTCACATAATAAGAGGGGAGTAACTATGAAAAGCAAAGGTGCTAATGATAATGAATGTGGTGACAACATGATATGAGGCTAATGTAAATAATGAGAATAATCTCAAAAGAGCCTAAGAAAATGTTACCAACACGTACTCACCTATGAGAGTGTAAGATAATGAAGAGACAAGTCTCTATGAACACTCTAATAAAAGTATTGAGATTAACACACTTAATACTAATGATGAGATGAGAAATCATCTATTGAGATATGATGTCCTCATACTAGAAGCCAGCTTCCATGACGTATGAGTTGAATGTAATGGAACTTTATACTGAGCACCGATAGACTAGATATGAGCGGTGATGCCTTCTTTCGGGAAGGGCGGAGGTTCATGTAACTCTCATGAGATGAGACTGTCCGGCTTGCCGGGTATGGCTCTCCTTATATCTCCTAGTCTTCGAACCTATACTGCCAATATAGGGATATGGCGGGGTTAAATTCCCATGTACGCTAGCATGTTATTGGATCAATTTGACCAGTGATTCACCTCTTTTCGGTGTGGGGGAGACACTGGATTTCATGATGCTCAAATGATATATGTCGGTTAAAGTTAAAGTTCCCAATGAATGAATGAGGCCAACCTCAAATGATGCACATAATGAAATGAATGAATACCAAAGGTGTTAGGATAGGATAATCAAAAGGTGAGTTAGATTCAAGCAATGACATTAGGTCATTCTTGGTCATTGCACAACGAACCTAATGAAAGTCTTAAACTACATTTAAGGTATAACATGTGGGTACACTGGACTATGAACGAAATGAAATGAAGTACGTATGAATGAATTGAAGCAGACTCTGTGTTTGCTAACGAAGACTCCCAGTTGAGGTCCCATATGTTGAGCCTTCATTTCTGGGATGTCTTAATGTCAAGTCCATGATTCCAAGGTCTCATGTCATATGAATGAATGATATGAACGAAGTTATGTGCTATGTGTAAATGTTATATGCTGTGTGCAAATGTGAAAAGTATGATTATGTATGTTATTCTCATGGCATAACTTTCCTATTCCAAATTTGGAAAGCTCACTGACTTTCCTAATCCAAATTTGGAAAGATCATTTACTTTCCTAATCCAAATTAGGAAAGTTTCCTAATCTCAATTTGGCAAGTCCACTGACTTGACTTCCAAAAATCATGTTGTTAGGAAAGAGCTATTCTTTCTCATGCATGTCCTTGGTGTGTGCTTGCATATACCCATACTTAGTACAAGTGTGTACTAACCCTATACAAACTCTACTATTTTAGGTGCAGGCATAGGTGGACGGTAGAGCTACAGGATCATCGCTGCAGTTATACGGACGTCCAGCATTCATCCGGTTTTTGGTAGGTCCTCATGCCTTCGAGGATGCTACTGTTTATGTTCTAGCTTAATTTAGGAGTTGAGCTAGGGGAGCATGTTCCACTAGCTTTTCTTTCTTATTTTATTCAGACTATGTATGGGTGCCATTTTGGCAATTATACGATTATGTTATTGAACTATTTCTTTCATTTGATTATCTCTTAATGTTTAGATGGTTGATGTTGAACGAATTACGAATGTATTAGAAATGTTTAGTAAGTAATGTTTAGAAACAAAAAGTTTCAAATTTTCCGCTAAAATTAACCTATGTAAAGTAAGAATGACGTAAGTAGGCTTGTCTGCGACCTCTGAGAGGTCAACGATGCCGGTCTCGTCTGGGGTCTAGATTCCAGTCGTGACATCTATTCACTCCTGTGATTAAAAAGTGGAAGTTTGTAGGTTGCATCGACGAACAACAGTTGACGATGCATCTCCTGAACGACGGGTCATCTTGATGCTCCATCAATTGTGACTGATAATCTAATTTTGGCGCTTCATGCTCAAAAGGCTATGTGTTGAGCTACACCTCCCATCGAAGGAGGGTCAAATTAGGAATGGGGAATCAATCCTTGGGCGAAGATAGACACTACTAAGTCATTGTCTAGGCAGTATTTGGGGTCCTCCTTGAGGGCCTTTTGCGGGGGCCTTGGGGAGTCGTACCATAACGTATCGACCCTATATACACTCATATACATGGTAGTGTCATTCCATACAGGTTTGAGCACCAAACAATATACGCAACATATCAAAACAGGCTTAGCATACACAAGTACGTCGAAGGGCTAACTTTCCAACATCTTGGATGTTCTTGGACGTTTTACTTCCAAATAACTTCAAATCAATCATAAATACTGTAAACCGCTTGATTTAATTATTTTAAACCTTTTTAGTAACGTGTTAGGCTCTAGGTACATTATTTCATTTTGAGGGTAATACACCATGACTACCCAAGCTCAAGCGGTAGTATCTCAAGCCCAAGCCATGACGGCCCAAGCTAATTGGGAGGTTGGACCTCGTGTTCAACAAAATGCTATCACCACGGCTTCCCGCTTGAGAGACTCTATGACGATAAGATCTCCTATGTTCTATGGGTTGAAAGTGAATAAAGATCCCCAAGACTTCATTGATGAAGTTCACAAGGTTCTCTATGCTATGGGGTTGACTTCAAATGAAAAGGACAAGCTAGTTTCCTATCAACTCAAGGATGTAGCTAAAACATGATATACTCAATGGAGAGATAATATGGCCTTGAGAGCAGATCCTATCAATTAGGAGGTGTTTAGAAGGCTTTACTTGATCTTTTCTTTCCTAGGGAGAAAAGGGAGGAAAAAGTGGAAGAATTCATCAAGCTTCGTCAAGGAGGTATGAGTGTGTAAGAGTTATCCTTGAAGTTCACCAAATTTTCCACATATGCTTCTTCCTTGGTGTAAAACACAAGGGATGCAATGAGTTGCTTTGTGACGGGAGTGTCTGACGATTTGGTTTAAGAGTGTCATTTGGCGATTCACAATGACAAAATGAATATTTCTAGGTTGATGGTTCATGCAAAACAAGGTGAAGAAACTAGACTCAAGAGGAAGAACAAGGAGTTCAATAGGGCCAAGTCATATGAGGGAGGTACTTCCAAGGGTAGGCTTGATATTCAAGACAATCCGAGGTTCAAGGAGAGGGTTTCCAACCAAGTTATTTCCAAATTCCCTAGGCAACCAAGGATAGGATTTCTAACCTCAAGTATAAAAAGGCAAGAAGTGGAAATTCACAAAGCAAGAAACCAAAGTGTTCCAAGTGTGGTAAGAATCATTGGGGTGAGTGTCTAGCTGGGAAAGAGAATCGCTTTTTGGTGTGGCAAGAGTGCACACAAGGATACAGATTTCTCTAATGTAGCGAGTCAAGATAAGGGGAGTGGTCAAGCTCAAGTTAGTGCTACTAGTTATGAAGCTCCAAAGAGGAACCATTTATATGATCTCAGCTCTACGGGTGAGCAAAAGGAGTCTCCCGATTTGGTTAACGGTATGTTACAAGTCTTCTTTATTTATGTTTATGCAATACTTGATCCCAATGCTACCTCATCATTTGTAACTCCTCTATTAGTTAAAAATTTTAATGTTACACTTGATATTTTTGTTGAACAATTTTTGGTTAAAACCCCGCGTGGGTGACTCCGTTGTGGCTACAACAGTCTTTAGGAGTTGTCCTATATCAATCCTTCAGCATAGATAGATAATGCCAAGGCAGTGTCTTGGCAGCCTTTAGGGTCCTTCTTGAGGTTCTTTTGCGGGGCCTTTAGGGAGTCGTGCCTTGACGTCTCGACCCTAAATACACTCCTATACATACTAGCATCCTTCCATACATGTTTGAGCACCAAACAATATACGCCAACACATCAAAACTTGCTTAGCACACATAATTACGTCCAAGTGCTAAATTTCGAACGTTTTGATGTTCTTGGACATTTGAATTCCAAATCACTTCAAGTAAATCATATATACTTAAAACACTTAATTAAAATATTCTAAACCTTTTTAAGCACATGTGAGGCTCTAGGCACCTTATTTCACAGTGAGGGTCTTACACCATGACTATCCAAGCTCAAGAGGTACCTCTCAAGCCCAAGCCATGACGACCCAAGCTAATTCGGAGGTTCAGCCTCGTGTTCAACAAAGTTCTAGCACCACCACTTCCCGCTTGAGAGACTTTATGATGATGAGACTTCCTATGTTCTATCGGTTGAAAGTGAATGAAGATCCCCAAGACTTCATTGATGAAGTTTACAAGATTCTCTATGTTATGGGGATAACTTCAAAAGAAAAGTCCGAGCTAACTTCCTATCAATTCAAGTATGTATCTCAAATGTGATACACCCAATGGAGATATAATATGGCCTTGACATCAGATCCAATCACTTGGGAGGTATTTAGAAGGGCTTTTCGTTGATCGTTGCTTTCCTATGGAGAAAAGGGAGGTGAAAGTGGAAGAATTCATCAACCTTAATCAAGGAGGTATGAGTGTTCAAGAGTTCTCCTTGAAGTTAACCAAATTGTCCAAATATGCTTCTTCCTTGGTGTAAACCCAAGGGATGCAATGAGTTTCTTTGTGACTTGAATGTCTGACGATTTGGTTTAAGAGTGTCATTCAGCGAAGATCCATGACAGCATGAATATTTCTAGGTTGATGGTTCCTGCATGACAAGTTGAAGATACTAGACTCAAGAGGAAGAATTAGGTGTTTAAGTGGGCCAAGTCATATTAGGGAGATACTTCCAAGGGTAGGCTTAAGATTCATGACAAGCCTAGGTTCAACGAGAGCGTTTCCGACCAAGTTCTTTCTAATTTCCCTAAGGAAACAAAGGATAGGTTGTCTAACCCTAAGTTCCAAAAGGTTAGAAGTGGAAATTCACCTAGCAAGAAACCAAATTGTTCCAAGTGTGGTAAGAAGCATTGGTGTGATTGTCTAGATGGGACAGATAATCGCTTTGGGTGTGGCAAGAGTGGCCACAAGGCTAGAGATTTAACTAATGTAGTGATTCAAGAGAAGGGGAGTGGTCAAGCTCATGCTAGTGCTACTAGTTCTGAAGCTCCAAATAGGAACCGGTTATATACTCTCTGCTCTACGGGTGAGCAAGAGGAGTCTTCTCCCAATGTAGTCACTGGTATGTTAATAGTCTTCTCTGTTGATGTTTATGCTTTACTTGATCCTATTGCTACCTTGTTATTTGTAACTCCACTAGTAGCTAAAAATTTTGATACTATACCTGATATTTTGATTTAACCATTTTCAGTTACAACCCCGGAGGGTGACTCCGTTGTGGCTTGAAGAGTCTTTAAGAGTTGTCTTATATCTTTTTGAAATAGACTAACATGAGTTGATTTGGTAGAACTTGATATGGTTGATTTTGATTTGATATTGGGAATGGATTGGTTTCATGCTTGTTTTGCTTCCATTGATTGTCGAACAATAATGGTTAAGTTCAATTTTCCTAATGCACCCGTCTTAGAGTCGAAGGGGGATAACTCAATTACTAGAGGTCGTATCATTTCTTGTTTAAAATATTGTAAAATTATCACTAAAGGGTTTCTTTACCATATTTTAAGAGTCAAAGATCTTGAGTCCGACATCCCTCCAATAGAGTCGTTCCACGTAGTGAAGGACTTTCTGGAAGTCTTACATGATTACTTGACCGTTATACCTCTTGAGTGGGAAATTGTCTTTGGTATTGACTTATTACCACATACGAATCAAATTTCAAATCCTCCTTCTCGTATAACTTCGGCGGAATTGAAAGAGTTAAAGCTTCAAATCAAAGACTTGCTAGATAAAGGTTATTAAACCTAGTATTTCACCATGGGGAGCTCCGGTGTGGTTTGTTAAGAAGAACGATGGGTCCCTTAGGATGTGCATTGAGTATCCTCAACTCAATAATGTATGTATTAAGAACAAGTATCTTCTCCCTCGGATTTACGACTTGTTTGATCAACTCCATGGTGAAATCTACTTTTCTAAGATTGACTTGAGGTCAGGTTATCATCAACTTAGGGTGAGAGGTGAGGATGTACCTAAAATGGATTTAGAACTAGATATGGTCATTAAGAGTTCCTCGTAATGTCCTTAGGTCTCAATAATTCCCCGACAACTTTTATGGACCTCGCGAATAGGGTTTTTTGAAATTACTTAGATTCCGTTGTCATTTTCTTCATTGACAATATTTTGGTATTCGAAGAATGAGTTAACACATGGGTAATTTGAGAGTGGTTTTACAAGTCATAAGGAACACCAACTATTTGCCATGTATAGGGAGTGTAAGTTTTGGTTGTGATCGGTGGCATTTCTTGGTCATATTATCTTAATTGAGGGTATGCGGTACATCAAAAGAAAAACGGGGCGGTTAAGAATAGGACTAGACCATTGACTCCAACCGACACTAGAAGTTTCTTAGGTTTAGTCGGGTACTATAGGACGTTTGTGGATGGTTTTGCGTCTATTGCTTCTCCTTTGACTATCTTGACCCTAAAGAGTGTGAAATTTTAGTGGTCAGAGACATGTGAAAGAAGCTTACAAATTTTGAAAGATAGGCTTACCTTCACTTTGGTATTGACTTTACTGGATGGTACCAAGGGCTTTGTGGTATATTTTGATGTATCTCGAGTGGGTTTGGGGTGTGTTCTTATGCAACATGGGAAGGTAGTAGCCTATGCATCTAGACAACTCAAGATGCATGAGAAGAATTACTCAACTCACGATCTTGAATTAGCGGCCACAGTGTTTTCTTTCAAAATATATGGAGGCATTAATTCTATGGTGTTCCTATGGATGTGTATACCGACCATATGAGTCATCAATATGTGTTTACCCAAAAGGAGTTATATCTCTGACAAAGAAGATTATAATGAAATTGTTGAAAGATTACGATATCAGTGTTCCTACCACCCCAGCAAGGGCAATGTGGTTGCGGATGATTTGAGTCTTATGACCATGGTTAGTATATCCCATGTAGAAGAAGGAAAGAAAGACCTATTTAAGATGTTCATAGGTTTTCTAGATTGGGTGGTCAGTTAGAAGATTCCCTAAATGGTGGTTTTGTGGTTCATAATAACTCTGAGTCATCCTTAGTGGTTGAGGTGCAGTCCAAAAAACATCTTGATCCTCTATCGATGGATTTGAAGGAATTGGTACTTAGCAAGTTGAAAGAGTAATTCTCCCGGGGGATGGTGTGATACGGTACAAAAATAGATTATGTGTACCAGATGTTGATGATTTGAGGAATAAGGTGTTAGAGGAAGCTCATGGTTTCCGCAATTCTATCCATCCGGGTTCAACCTAAATGTACCGTGACCTTAGAGAGGTATTTTGGTGGGATGGCCTAAAAGGAGACCTAGAAGAGTTTGAAGCTAGGTGTCAAAATTGCAAACAACTGAAAGCCGAGAATCAAAAGCCTAGCGGTCTAATCAAAGAAATGGGTGTTTTGGAAGTGGGAAGAAATTAATATGGACTTCGTAGTTGGGTTACCTCAAACCTGGAGGCAAAATGACTCAATTGGGGTTATATTCGATAGATTGACGAAATATGCTCACTTCATCCCCGTTATGTCTACTTATACGGCACAGGATTATGCAAGCCTTTACATTAATGAGATTGTGAGTCTTCATGGGATTCCTTTGTTCATCATATCAGATAGAGGTGCTCAATTCACATCTTGTTTTTTGAGATCCTTTCAAAGAGGGTTGGGTACAAAAGTGAAGTTAAGCACCGCTTTTCATGCAGAAATTAATGGTCAAGTGGAGCATACTATCCAGACTCTTAAAGACATGTTAAGATCTTGTGTGACAGACTTCAAATGGAATTGGGACGATCTCTTGCCGTTGATTGAGTTCTCCTATAACAATAGCTATCATTCGAGTATTTCAATGGCTCCATTTGAAGCACTCTATGGTAGGAGATGTAGTTCCTCGGTTAGGTGGTTTGAAGTTTGTGAGTCTTCATTCCTTGGTAATGAAATAGTCTATAAAGCGTTGGAGAAAGTTTGGGTTATAAGGGATTGGTTGAAATAAGCCTATAGACGGCAAAAATCCTATGCCGACAATAGAAGAAGGGATCTTGAATTCAAAATATGTGATAAGGTGTATATGAATATTTCAATTCTGAAAGGGGTGCTGAGATTCAGCAATAAGGGGAAGTTAAGTCCCCGGGATGTGGATCCCTATGTGGTTTTTCAAAGGGTCGAAAAGGTTGCATATGAGTTGAGGATACCTAGTGAACTAGC
Organism: Solanum lycopersicoides; assembly: GCA_022817965.1. Taxonomy (NCBI): domain Eukaryota; kingdom Viridiplantae; phylum Streptophyta; class Magnoliopsida; order Solanales; family Solanaceae; genus Solanum; species Solanum lycopersicoides. The sequence goes on along the minus strand of CM040625.1, from coordinate 20,208,730 downwards.
TTTGGTTCATCTAGTATTCAATATATCCATGCTTAAGAAGTGTATTGGTGATGCCGTGTCCATACTTCCTATTGAAGGATTCGCTGTTGATGAGAGATTTTCATATGAAGAGTTTCCGATGGAGATCCTTGATAAATAATAAGAAATTGAGGAACAAGGAGGTGGCCTCGGTAATGGTGTTATGGAGAAACCACCTAATTAAAGGGGCAACATGGGAGGCCGAGGATGACATAAAGTCCCGTTATCGTTATATTTTTCCTAACTAAGGTTATTTGTTCCTTTTAATAATGAAAATAATAAGTAAATTTGAATTTGACTTGTTTTGCAAAAATATGCATATTTATAGTAAAAGGGTTTATGCTAAAACGAGTTTTTATGGAAAATGCTCTTTTGCTTGATTTGCACTAATTTGTGTATTTGGTGTATTGTTACCTTCTTGAAATAGTAATGAGCATGTTGATGTGTTGAAAGGAGATTTTTCATAAGTGACTTGATGATCATGTTGAGCTCATGTTGATATTGAGAAGGAAATTCCTCATGTGGTAATGTTGAGCTCTTAAATATGGTAAATTGTGATTTGATTTTCTATGTGTAAATGTCATGTTGTTATGTTGATTTGAGTTGCAACTAATGTTTATTATATATGTTGTTGGTTGGGCTTCTAGTATTGAGTCTATTTATTCCTTTCAAAAGATTTTAGTGTCATTCTGGGACGAATGAACCTAAGGGGAGATAATGTAAAACTCCAGAAGTCCAATACCTAATATAGAGTCTCACATCTTGAACTAAGATTTCAAACACTATTTTAAGACAAAAATAATACATATAAATCATTTAGGAATTTTTAGAGTAAAAAAGTCATGACGTCCAGTGAATTGTGCAAAAGTGGTTAGTGTGCCTTGACATGTTTCATGGGGTTTTAAGAGTTGGAATTCAATGTAATTAGGTAGCAAGGTGTCAAACATGTATTATAATATGTTTGAGGTTGCATCGTCCGGGTACGAGTCCCCAATGACCACCCTAAGGGTCCTTGAGGAGGACCTTTCCAGATTGACCAAAACTGCCATTTTGGGATGTGGGAATAGACGAGTCAATCGACGAGCCTTTGATTGGACGACTCTCCGTCCATGGCTCCGTCGTTTAACAATTAGCCAATTGACTGAGGAAAATCCAAGAATAAGTCTCTGACACCAGTGCACTACGGTGGGTGCAGTGGGCGTCGACTGACATACGGACCGTAGGTTGCTGTTGTTGCTGTTGTTGTTGTTGCTGCTGTTGTTGCTGCTGTTGTTGCTGCTATTGTTGCTGTTGTTGTTCCTGCTGTTGTTTTTGTTATTGCTGCTGTTGTTGTTGCTGCTGTAGTTGTTGCTGAGTTGCTGTTGCTGTTGCTGTTTTTGCTGTTGTTGTTGCTGTTGTTGTTGCTGCTGCTGTTGCTGTTGCTGTTGCTGCTGTTGTTGCTGCTGTTGTTGTTGCTGCTGCTGTTGTTGTTGCTGGTGCTGCTGGTGCTGCTGCTGCTGCTGCTGCTGCTGGTGCTGCTGCTGGTGCTGCTGTTGTTGTTGTTGTTGTTGTTGTTGTTGTTGTTGTTGCTGTTGGAATTGTTGTTGTGTTGTAGCTCTTGAACTATGCATAGATATTAAGCTCAAACATCAACTTAAAAAAGAACAATCACTTCTCAACAAAAGCTTTTAAAGCCAAATTGTCCTCCACAACCACAGAAACTTATTCTGAAACCACCCACAATAGTTGCCCCTGAAGCTTCTTCTAGTCTTTACAAACCAAAGCAACCTATGCTATGAAAACCCCTGAGTCTTTTGCTCAAGCCGTCATTCCTGAATTCACAAAAACAATCCCTACTAAATCTATTCCAAAAGAAGAATCTTTTGAATTTCATGTTTCACAGGTGTTACCTTTGATGGCACTCAACAAAGAATTTGCTCATATGGATATCAATTCATTAATAAAACCTTGTTACACAGATTTCAATTATGTGGATATAGATAATCCATTGAAAACTCGAAGATTTAATGATGCAATTCTAGTGGATACAGATTCCATTGATATTGAGCATTCTACATATGCTAACAACCAAATCCAATATTCAAGATTCACAATCAAGAAAATATTGGATCCATTTGAATGGTATGCAGATCATTTACATACTCCCATTGCCCTGACAATGACACATCGTCCACAGACTTATAATTGGTTAGATTATAAGGCAGCATAGATGAATTTTATTTATCTTAGACCAAGACATACTTGGTTTGTAAAATACAGCACAGCTATCACCAAAGCCATTATTCCCAGGTGGTTTTATTAGTGGTGGAATTTATTCGGCAGAGTCAGGAAAATCCTTCCTCAACAATTTTCCAACATGTATGAAGAATTTCAAACCAAGGAGGAAATAACAACTCTACCAGAGCATATTAAAATATGCAAATATTATATAAAAAGAAGAATTTCTTATATTATTACTTGGAATTTCTCCAAGAATGATATAGATCGCATTCAATACTTGTGTAAACAAGTCCAGGTCAAAGGTTGGTTTCCCAAATAACCAACTAAACAAGTTTCAGAGAAGTTCCAGACTTCTCCCAAGAAATTATCCAAGACAGTCCTAAAACAAAAGTGAAAGGAAGCAATGGATAATATAGATGATTATTCTGAAGCTCAAATCATGAAAATGATTAAAGACGCTGCTTCTACTGGAAGCGACACAGATGATAATGGTGACATAAATAATCCTCAAGGTTTATCCTTGGCTTACATGGATCCTGATTATGAATACGAAATAACCTTTCATGGAAAGATAGAGGCAAAGCTGAAATTATCTTTTCATAAAATGGTCTTCACTATTTCAAATTTGGCATCCATTGAGAAGCTATAGGACAAAACACTTTTGGAAAAGGCATTCCATTATTTCAACTTTCTCAGAAAGAGATTCCCAGTCAACCGACAAAAGAAAAAAAGCAGATAATGCTCCACTATCTTTTAAGTAGGTCCCCAATTAGTGTCGGCAACATCTCAGTCGTCCATTTGTAAGCCTAAGATGAAAAGGCAAATCTTTATTTCTCTATTTAAGGAGTCTTATTTTCCCATTAGAGAACATCAGAAAATTTGACTATATTCTGAAAATCTCTCTCTCTCTCTCTCTGTAATATGAAGTTTGCATCTTTGAAATAAATATCAGTTTATTTGTAAGTCGGCTTCTCCTTTAATTTCTGCAATTACTTAGATCCTTTTAAAGGATGATTCTTCTAGAACTATGAAGAAGAAACACAGCTCTAAAAGACCTACTCAAAGAAAAGATGATGTTTGTTGGACATATGGCAAAACAGGTCATAAAGCTAATGAATGTCGCTCAAAGACGAAGAAAAAGAAGATTAATCTTCTTAATATGGATGAAGAAACCAAAGGTAAGCTTCTTGCCATTCTTGATGAACCATTTTCTGAATCTTCAGTTACATCTGTAGAATGCTCAATATCAATGGAATCTGTATCCACTGGAATTGCTTCATAAAATCTTCGAGTTTTCATTGGATTTAAAATTTCCTTTTTAACAGTTGAATAATTTTTTTGTGAGGAATTCCAGATTCCTGATGAGCTTTGTATCACAAAATTCCAAGATGATCTTATTAACAAAAATTTTTTGTTAAGAGTAGATTGTAAATCTGCAAAAGAAATTTTACAAAAAGATGTTAAAAATACTGTTTCAAAACAAATCTTTGTTAGATGGCAAGCTCTACTATCTAGTTTTGATTTTGATATTGATTCTATCAAAGAAGAAAATAATTCTTTACCAGATTTCCTAACCCGTGAATTTTTGCAGGGAAAGCATGAGGCCGTTTAAGCCAATTACTAAAGGAGAACACAATTCTCCAAAACAAAGAATGGCTAGACCATTCGAACTTCCCCCTCTCACTCCAATGAAAGCAGAATCTTCTACAAGACCTGTTTTATGATTTCAAAACAAATTTACAGCTTTAGCTGAATACCCTAAACTACTAGCTACTTCTCAACAAAAGCTTTTAAAGCCAAATTGTCCTCCACAACAAATGAAAATTATTCTGAAACCACCCACAATAGTTGCCCCTGAAGCTTCTTCTAGCTCTTTACAAACCAAAACAACCTATGCTATGAAAACCCCTGAGTCTTTTGCTCAAGCCGTCAATCCTGAATTCACAAAAACAATCCCTACTAAATCTATTCCAAAAGAAGAATCTTTTGAATTTCATGTTTCACAGGTGTTACCTCTGATGGCACTCAACAAAGAATTTGCTCATATGGATATCAATTCATTAATAAAACCTTGTTACACAGATTTCAATTATGTGGATACATATAATCCATTGAAAACTCAAAGATTATATGAAGCAATTCTAGTGGATACAGATTCCATTGATATTGAGCATTCTACATATGCTAAAAACCAAATCCAATATTTAAGATTCACAATCAAGAAAATATTGGATCCATTTGAATGGTATGCAGATCATTTACATACTCCTATTGCCCTGACAATGACACATCGTCCACAGACTTATAATTGGTTTGATTATAAGGCAGCATGGCTGAATTTTATTTATCTTAGACCAAGACATACTTGGTTTGTAAAATACAGCACAACTATCACCAAAGCCATTATTCCCAGGTGGTTTTATTAGTGGTGGAATTTATTCGGCAGAGTCAGGAAAATCCTTCCTCAACAATTTTCCAACATGTATGAAGAATTTCAAACCAAGGAGGAAATAACAACTCTACCAGAGCATATTAAAATATGCAAATATTATATAAAAAGAAGAATTTCTTATATTATTACTTGGAATTTCTCCAATAATGATATAGATCGCATTCAATACTTGTGTAAACAAGTCCAGGTCAAAGGTTGGTTTCCCAAATAACCAACTAAACAAGTTTCAGAGAAGTTCCAGACTTCTCCCAAGAAATTATCCAAGACAGTCCTAAAACAAAAGTTAAAGGAAGCAATGGATAATATAGATGATTATTCTGAAGCTCAAATCATGAAAATGATTAAAGACGCTGCTTCTACTGGAAGCGACACAGATGATAATGGTGACATAAATAATCCTCAAGGTTTATCCTTGGCTTACATGGATCCTGATTATGAATACGAAATAACCTTTCATGGAAAGATAGAGGCAAAGCTGAAATTATCTTTTCATAAAATGGTCTTCACTATTTCAAATTTGGCATCCATTGAGAAGCTATAGGACAAAACACTTTTGGAAAAGGCATTCCATTATTTCAACTTTCTCAGAAAGAGATTCCCAGTCAACCGACAAAAGAAAAAAAGCAGATAATGCTCCACTATCTTTTAAGTAGGTCCCCAATTAGTGTCGGCAACATCTCAGTCGTCCATTTGTAAGCCTAAGATGAAAAGGCAAATCTTTATTTCTCTATTTAAGGAGTCTTATTTTCCCATTAGAGAACATCAGAAAATTTGACTATATTCTGAAAATCTCTCTCTCTCTCTCTGTAATATGAAGTTTGCATCTTTGAAATAAATATCAGTTTATTTGTAAGTCGGCTTCTCCTTTAATTTCTGCAATTACTTAGATCCTTTTAAAGGATGATTCTTCTAGAACTATGAAGAAGAAACACAGCTCTAAAAGACCTACTCAAAGAAAAGATGATGTTTGTTGGACATATGGCAAAACAGGTCATAAAGCTAATGAATGTCGCTCAAAGACGAAGAAAAAGAAGATTAATCTTCTTAATATGGATGAAGAAACCAAAGGTAAGCTTCTTGCCATTCTTGATGAACCATTTTCTGAATCTTCAGTTACATCTGTAGAATGCTCAATATCAATGGAATCTGTATCCACTGGAATTGCTTCATAAAATCTTCGAGTTTTCATTGGATTTAAAATTTCCTTTTTAACAGTTGAATAATTTTTTTGTGAGGAATTCCAGATTCCTGATGAGCTTTGTATCACAAAATTCCAAGATGATCTTATTAACAAAAATTTTTTGTTAAGAGTAGATTGTAAATCTGCAAAAGAAATTTTCCAAAAAGATGTTTAAAACATTGTTTCAAAACAAATCTTTGCTAGATGGCAAGCTCTACTATCTAGTTTTGATTTTGATATTGATTTTATCAAAGGAGAAAATAATTCTTTACCAGATTTCCTAACCCGTGAATTTTGGCAGGGTAAGCATGAGGCCGTTTAAGCCAATTACTAAAGGAGAACACAATTCTCCAAAACAAAGAATGGCTAGACCATTCGAACTTCCCCCTCTCACTCCAATGAAAGCAGAATCTTCTACAAGACCTGTTTTATGATTTCAAAACAAATTTACAGCTTTAGCTGAATACCCTAAACTACTAGCTACTTCTCAACAAAAGCTTTTAAAGCCAAATTGTCCTCCACAACAAATGAAAATTATTCTGAAACCACCCACAATAGTTGCCCCTGAAGCTTCTTCTAGCTCTTTACAAACCAAAACAACCTATGCTATGAAAACCCCTGAGTCTTTTGCTCAAGCCGTCAATCCTGAATTCACAAAAACAATCCCTACTAAATCTATTCCAAAAGAAGAATCTTTTGAATTTCATGTTTCACAGGTGTTACCTCTGATGGCACTCAACAAAGAATTTGCTCATATGGATATCAATTCATTAATAAAACCTTGTTACACAGATTTCAATTATGTGGATACATATAATCCATTGAAAACTCAAAGATTATATGAAGCAATTCTAGTGGATACAGATTCCATTGATATTGAGCATTCTACATATGCTAAAAACCAAATCCAATATTTAAGATTCACAATCAAGAAAATATTGGATCCATTTGAATGGTATGCAGATCATTTACATACTCCTATTGCCCTGACAATGACACATCGTCCACAGACTTATAATTGGTTTGATTATAAGGCAGCATGGCTGAATTTTATTTATCTTAGACCAAGACATACTTGGTTTGTAAAATACAGCACAGCTATCACCAAAGCCATTATTCCCAGTTGGTTTTATGAGTGGTGGAATTTATTCGGCGGAGTCAGGGAAATCCTTCCTCAACAATTTTCCAACAGGTATGAAGAATTTCAAACCTGGCTCTGATACCATTAAAAGGTTCTTCTTGAATACTCCAGTTTTGTAAATCATTTTAAATTTTAGCAATCTTTGTAGATTGCGAAGATAAATTAATTTTACTTAAAATATTTTGATTTTTATCCATGAGAAAAATATACTGTCTAATTGGCTTACAACACAAAACTAAATTCAATAAGTAAGAATAATTATTAACATACTTAATGATAAGTAAGAATATTAGAACACATTTCAAGATCCAAATAATGTTTCTAAAAGAGGTTTTCTTGGTCTTACAATCAGTTCTTTTGTTAGAGTCGTCTTAGTCACGGGACCACTAATAAGTACTCAGTCTAAAGGCCCTCCTGGCTACAACGACTTTTCCTAGTTTCAGGCTGACCAACGCATGCTCCAGATATTAATCGGATACCTCATACTCTTAACAAAGAACGAATGCCTCACACCAAGTATAGAAACAATATAGAGGAGCAAGAAGTGTATAATAATATAATAATACTTAAAAGTAGCATATTAAAAATTATGATTTACTACATTAAATATAATTTTGCAATGCCCTAGACAGTATTTGGTATTTAGCTGCTCATACTAAATACAAATACTGCCAACATGGCTCTGATACCATTAAAAGGATCTAAGTAATTGCGGAAATTAAAGGAGAAGCCGACTTACAAATAAACTGATATTTATTTCAAAGCTGCATACTTCATATTCCAAAAGAGAGAGAGAGAGAGATTTTCAGAATATAGTCAAATTTTCTGATGTTCTCTAATGGGAAAATAAGACTCCTTAAATAGAGAAATTTTCCTTTTCATCTTAGGCTTACAAATGGACGACTGAGATGTTGCCGACACTAATTGGGGACCTACTTAAAAGATAGTGGAGCATTATCTGCTTTTCTTCTTTTGTCGGTTGAGTGGGAATCACTTTCTGAGAAAGTTGAAATAATGGAATGCCTTTTCCAAAAGTGTTTTGTCCTATAGCTTCTCAATGGATGCCAAATTTGAAATAGTGAAGACCATTTTATGAAAAGATAATTCCGGCTTTGCCTCTATCTTTCCATGAAAGGTTATTTCGTATTCATAATCAGGATCCATGTAAGCCAAGGCTAAACCTTGAGGATTATTCATGTCACCATTATCATCTGTGTCGCTTCCAGTAGAAGTCTGGACCTTCTCTGAAACTTGTTTAGTTGGTTGTTTGGGAACCCAACCTTTGACCTGGAATTGTTTACACAAGTATTGAATGCGATCTATATCATTCTTGGAGAAATTCCAAGTAATAATATAAGAAATTCTTCTCTTTATATAATATTTGCATATTTTAATATGCTATGGTAGAGTTGTTATTTCCTCCTTGGTTTGAAATTCTTCATACCTGTTGGAAAATTGTTAAGGAAGGATTTCCCTGACTCCGCCGAATAAATTCCACCACTCATAAAACAACCTGGGAATAATGGCTTTGGTGATAGCTGTGCTGTATTTTACAAACCAAGTATGTCTTGGTCTAAGATAAATAAAATTCAGCCATTCTGCCTTATAATCAAACCAATTATAAGTCTGTGGACGATGTGTCATTGTCAGGGCAATGGGAGTATGTAAATGATCTGCATACCATTCAAATGGATCCAATATTTTCTTGATTGTGAATCTTGAATATTGGATTTGGTTGTTAGCATCTGTAGAATGCTCAATATCAATGGAATCTGTATCCACTAGAATTGCTTGATAAAATCTTCGAGTTTTCAATAGATTATCTATATCCACATAATTGAATTCTGTGTAACAGGGTTTTATTAATGAATTGATATCCATATGAGCAAATTCTTTGTTGAGTGCCATCAGAGGTAACACCTGTGAAACATGAAATTCAAAAGATTCTTCTTTTGGAATAGATTTAGTAAGGATTGTTTTTGTCAATTCAGGATTTACGGCTTGAGCAAAAGACTCAGGGGTTTTCATAGCATAGGTTGCTTTGGTTTGTAAAGAGCTAGAAGAAGCTTCAGGGGCAACTATTGTGGGTGGTTTCAGAATATGTTTCTGTGTTGTGGAGGACAATTTGGCTTTAAAAGCTTTTGTTGAGAAGTAGCTGGTAGTTTAGGGTATTCAGCTAAAGCTGTAAATTTGTTTTGAAATGATAAAACAGGTCTTGTAGAAGATTCTGCTTTCATTGGAGTTAGAGGGGGAAGTTCGAATGGTCTAGCCATTCTTTGTTTTGGAGAATTGTGTTCTCCTTTAGTAATTGGCTTAAACGGCCTCATGCTTACCCTACAAAAATTCACGGGTTAGGAAATCTAGTAAAGAATTATTTTCTCCTTTGATAAAATCAATATCAAAATCAAAACTAGATAGTAGAGCTTGCCATCTAGCAAAGATTTGTTTTGAAACAATGTTTTTAACATCTTTTTGTAAAATTTCTTTTGCAGATTTACAATATACTCTTAACAAAAAAATTTTGTTAATAAGATCATCTTGGAATTTTGTGATACAAAGCACAATAGATAAAATTTCCTTTTTAACAGTTGAATAATTTTGTTGTGAGGAATTCCAGATTCCTGATGTGAAACGAATTAATTGCTCTGTAGATTCATGATCTACTTTTTGTTTAAGAATACCTCCATAACCTGGGTCAGAAGCATCAGTTTCAACAATCATGAAAGCATTAGGATTAGGGATTCCTAAACAAGGAATTGTTTGGACAAGAGTTTTAAACTGAATAACTGCTTGGGTTTGTTCAGAACTTCATGGGACTGGATTTGTCTAAGTCTTTTATATAAAGGCTCACAAACATGTCTAACTTTAGGAATAAAGTCAGCAACATAGTTAAGACTTCCTAGAAATCTCTGGAGTTGGGATTTGTCAAGAATTTCATTAGGGAATTTGGAAGAGAACTCTAAGGCCCTGCAAATTGGTTTATAAGATCCTTGGAAAAGATCATGTCCTAAGAATCTTATTTTTGTCTGGAACAAAACCATCTTTCTAGCACTTACCACTAGACCATTGTTTTTGATAACATTAAAAAAAGTGTTAAGGTGTTTAAAATGAGAATCTATATTCTCTGAAAAGATTAACACATCATCAATGTAAACAATTGACATATAAGAATAATCATTAAAAATGGAATTCATGATATTTTGAAATTCAGAAGGGGCGTTTTTAAGCCCAAAAGGCATAACATTCCATTCGAATTGTCCAAATGGAACATTAAAAGTTGTTTTGTATTTATCATTCTCAAAAATATGAATTTGCCAAAACCCTGATTTCATGTCAAATTTACTAAATACATTAGCATTAAAAGTCCTTTTTAAAAGGTCTCGTTTATTAGGTATGGGATACCTAATCCATTTTAAAACGGAATTAAGAGGCTTGTAATTAATTACAAGTCTAGGTGCACCTCTTTCTTTCTCAGAATTTTTGTTAACATAAAATGCAGAGCAACTCCAAGGAGATTTAGAAACTCTAATGATTTTATTTTTTAAAAGAGTATCAATCTCTTCTTTACAAAATTCCATCATTTCATGATTCATTTGAATAGGTCTTGCCTTAGTGGTAATGGCCTGTTCATTGAATCCCTCAATGTATGGCAAAGAAACAATATGTTTCTTTCTATTCCAAAAAGCATTAGGAAAATCAGAACATATTTCTTTTTCAAATTTTTCTCGAAGATTTGTTATTTTATTAACTATCTCCGGGGTTTTTAAAATCTGTTCGATTTTCTTAACACGGATTTCATCCTTTAAGAAGGTGAGATGTTGAGAGAGTTTGTTTACTCTAAAGATAGTATTTTCTCTAATAAAATCACTTTCTTTTTGGGAAAGAGTTTTTACAAATGGGAAAAGTAATTCTTTTCCTAATATATTAGTGGAAATACCATCAAGATTCGTGGAATACGGTTTTATTTGAGTAATAAAAGGTATTCCAAGGATGATATCTTCATTAATATCTTCAGTTATGACAAAATCATTTGTTAAACAAATGCCATTATTACAAATATGAGCCTTGGAGAGCTTATAATTAATTTTTAAAAGTTCTCCTGTAGCGGAGTATAATTTTGAAGTACTTTTTTGCAAATACTTAAGAGGAACAATACCTTTCATGATGCAATTTCTATCAGCACCACTATCAAGCAAAGCAACTTTGTTAATAACAAAATGTTTACTAACAACAATTCTAATAGGAATGTGATGACTCTGAGGTCTAATGGAAGATATTACTGTTATACCTGGTGCTGCAGAAGTAGAGGTGTCATTACCTGTATGGGTAGCAAAGTTTTCTGCTAAGTGGTCATTGTTGATATTAGAAGGATCAATATCAATATCATCATCTTCATCAGAGTCCTTTCTTGAAGAACTATGTTTAGACTCAAAGTCATGAAAAGCTGGTTTCTTAGAATCCTGATGAATAGGAATATCAGTTTCTAGAATAGAAAGACGAGATTTGATATTTCGAATTTCATCTTTAAGAGTGGAGACTTCATGGCGGAGGTCTGAAATAGATGGTTCAGAATTACTTTCTGATCGATTCATGATTTGTTTCATACTGAAAGGTTCAATATTTGGACGGGGTTTTGGTTTGTCTGTATTGAGAAGAATATTTTTGAGTTCTAGAAGGAAACGATTTCTAGCCTCATTATCATTAATGTGCTGGATAACATCAAAGAGAGCTTCCTTAGAATGATCTGAAAGAACTTTAATTTGAGGTTTATTACCACAAGTACAAAAAGCTTCAGTGCAGGTACAGTCTTTACCTGATTGGCTAGAATCTGAATCGTAGTCTAAATTGATGTCTTCATCATCGCTGTATTCATCAGATGTAACTGAAGATTCAGAAAATGGTTCATCAAGAATGGCAAGAAGCTTACCTTTGGTTTCTTCATCCATATTAAGAAGATTAATCTTCTTTTTCTTCGTCTTTGAACGACATTCATTAGCTTTATGACCTGTTTTGCCACATGTCCAACAAACATCATCTTTTCTTTGAGTAGGTCTTTTAGACCTGTGTTTCTTCTTCATAGTTCTAGAAGAATCATCATTCCTTCTAGATTTCTTTCTATAAGATTTTTCTTTACTCTCCTTCTTTGTTTTATCTGGAGGAGTAATAAATCCAAAGTCTCTACAGAAACTTCCAAGTTCTTTTCTCGAAGAGGATTGTTCTTTTTTAAGTTGATGTTTGAGCTTAATATCTGTGCATAGTTCAAGAGCTACAACATTAATGGTGCTTACCAAATCACCATAAGTAAGGTTACCATAAGGAATACTTCCATTATTCCTATCTTGTATCTTAGTTCTTACCTTGTCTGCAAAGAGAGGAGGCAGACCACTAATGAAGCGTTCCTTCCAAAAATCCAAATTACAATCTGGACGAATCATAACCTTACTCAAAAAGGCATGCTTGTAGTGAATAAATTTGTCTAAATTTGGGCAACTTAGATTACTCAGAATCTGGAGACTTCTGTCCTGAAATAACTTTGGTTCTCCAATAAAATGTTTAGCAATATGGTAAAGTAAAGTAGCACAAGCATCTTCCCTTGTTTGGGTAGAAGTCGTTTGCGTATTACCTTCCATTTTTACAACAGTCTCATTTGCCATTGCATTGATAATCAAATGCTTAATTTCATCAGTGCAATAATTATCCCACCAATGTTTCAGCATTCCTGTAAAACCTGCGATTACCATATTAGCAGCATCTTTATCTGTTGATCCACGCATTTTGTACGCGGTAATGGCAACACCCATTTCATGGAGTTTATTATAAACTTGATGTTCTGCAAGGCCATCAATATTCCATTCAGTGATGCTTCTTCCTTCATGAGATGAAGTGGATAAAAAGGCATTTTCCTCATACTGTAAGTCTGGAAATGATGGTTTATCATGGTAATTTTTCATATTATGAAAACGACTACTGGCAAGTTTTTGAAGGAGGTTGGTTTTCTCTTTGGATAGGGAACTGGGTTCTTTTTGGATGGTAGAAACCTTCTTGGGTTCTTTATCATTTTTGACAGAGATATTAAAGTTATTGAGCTGGGCATTGATTTTCTCAATGATATTTCCTGTTACTTCAAAAGTATCAGAAAGCTTTGGGAATTTTTCTTTGGAAAATTCTGGTATTCTGAATCCTGGGTAGGTTTCAATATTATGATTGGACGAAGTAGAAGCCGGTGTTGGTCTTCCACTAAGATGGGGTTTTGTATCTTCTATTTGTTTAGAGATAACATGAAGAATTTGGTTTGAATAGTTGTTTTGTTCAACAACTCTATCAATATCTGCAGATGTGAGAGGAGCACCTGTCTTATCACTTTTCTCTTTAAAGGGAGAAGCTTTGATCACTGTACCTGCAATAGGAATATTGATTCCTTCAAGAGGAGGAGTAGTTGATTCAACTATTTTATTAGAAGATGTATACCATTTGTTAATGATAACCTGTAAAGACTCAGTACAATTTTCAATTCTACCAGTCATCTCAAACCATTTGAAGAATTCTATTTCACAACCGATTCTTCTCATATCTTTTATCCATATATCTCTAAAGTCTTCTCTTTGCTTAAGAGTGAAAGAAGAGACATACCATTTTCTTCTGACTTGGTTGTCAGGATGAGTCCATTGTTCCTGTAGAATGCTAGGATCAGGTTCAAAAGGTTTATTTACCTTTAACATTCCTAGCCAAGCAGGTTTATCAGCAGGAGGTTCCATCTCACTTGCAGTTGGACTTCCCGAAATATCTTGATAATAAACTTTAGGTACATCACCTGTAAAATCTACACCTGTGACATTACCTTTGCTGTTGTCTACAGAGTTATCTGCAACAGTGATGATTTCATCTTCATCCTCCGGGGTTTTTGAAGAAGGTGGTCGGGGAACCGTTCTCGAGGGACACGAAGTAGACGGAGACCAAGATGACCTTCGAGCAGATGAAGATCTCATTGATGGATTTTCAAGAAACTTAAGATCAATAGATCCATCTGGAAACTTAACTACTCTTTCGATCTGAGATCGTTGAGGATGTGAAGTAAAAGGTTGAGTGATATTCTCAAAATGCCAATCATTGTTAGAGAGAATATCTTTCCATTGCAAAGTTCTGAGAACAAAAATAGAACTATGCGAGTGATTAGCCTCCATGAGCATAGTTTCACCTCTAACGCTTTCTAAACAAGCTTTAGGAGCAAGATGAGTTTTCATCAGACGATAATAAACTCGGTAAATAATAGCTATATCACGAGAATCTAGTTTGCTGTTCAGATTTTTGGTTTTGACATTGAGTGTCAAAGTATCAATGACATTAGGATCATTAATGTCAACAGAGAAATTAGGATAGCAATTAAAGTAAATTGGCCAATCAGCAAGGTTACTCTGTAAAACTCCTAATAATGAATCATCAAAATTCAAAAATTTGTCATCTCTAAGGAGGACACAAACAGGGATATCAAGGCCTCTTCTAAATAAAGGCTTAACAGCAACTTGCACTAATCCAATATGCAAATAATTGAAATTATATTTATATTTATCTAAATCTCTTTCTTTAAGCAGATGAATAGTTTCTGAAGAATTATTAATAGCAATAGTCGACTCACAAGTCTTTATATTACAGCGAGTAAGAAAGCTAAAATTAGCTAACTGGTAAATCTTTTTAAAAGGTTCTTCTGGAATACTCCAGTTTTGTAAATCATTTTCAATTTTAGCAATCTTTGTAGATTGCGAAGATAAATTAATTTTATTTAAAATATTTTGATTTTTATCCATGAGAAAAATATACTGTCTAATGGGCTTACAAGACAAAACTAAATTCAATAAGTAAGAATAATTATTAACATACTTAATGATAAGTAAGAATATTAGAACACATTTCAAGATCCAAATAATGTTTCTAAAAGAGGTTTTCTTGGTCTTACAATTAGTTCTTTTGTTAGAGTAGTCTTAGTCACGGGACCACCAATAAGTACTCAGTCTAAACGCCCTCCTGGCTACAACGACTTTTCCTAGTTTCAGGCTGACCAACGCGTGCTCCGGATATTAATCGGATACCTCATACTCTTAACAAAGAACGAATGCCTCACACCAAGTATAGAAACAATATAGAGGAGCAAGAAGTGTATAATAATATATAAATACTTAAAAGTAGCATATTAAAAATTATGATTACTACATTAATATAATTTTGCAATGCCCTAGACAGTATTTGGTATTTAGCTGCTCATCTAAATACAAATACTGCCAACATGATAATTATTAACATACTAATGATAAGTAAGAATATTAGATTATATTATCTAAATCTCTTCTTTAAGATGAATAGTTCTGAAGAATTATTAATAAAAAAATACACAAATAAACTGATATTTATTTCAAATCTGCAAACTTCATATTACAAAGAGAGAGAGAGAGAGAGAGAGAGAGATTTTCAGAATATAGTCAAATTTTCTGATGTTCTCTAATGGGAAAATAAGACTCCTTAAATAGAGAAATAAAGATTTGCCTTTTCATCTTAGGCTTACAAATGGACGACTGAGATGTTGCCGACACTAATTGGGGACCAACTTAAAAGATAGTGGAGCATTATCTGCTTTTCTTCTTTTGTCGGTTGAGTGGGAATCTCTTTCTGAGAAAGTTGAAATAATGGAATGCCTTTTCCAAAAGTGTATTGTCCTATAGCTTCTCAATGGATGCCAAATTTGAAATAGTGAAGACCATTTTATGAAAAAATAATTCCGGCTTTGCCTCTATCTTTCCATGAAAGGTTATTTCCTATTCATAATCAGGATCCATGTAAGCCAAGGCTAAACCTTGAGGATTATTCATGTCACCATTATCATCTGTGTCGCTTCCAGTATAAGCAGCGTCTTTAATCATTTTCACGATTTGAGCTTCAGAATAATCATCTATATTATCCATTGCTTCCTTTAACTTTTATTTTAGGACTGTCTTGGATAATTTCTTGGGAGAAGTCTGGACCTTCTCTGAAACTTGTTTAGTTGGTTGTTTGGGAACCCAACCTTTGACCTGGACTTGTTTACACAAGTATTGAATGCGATCTATATCATTCTTGGAGAAATTCCAAGTAATAATATAAGAAATTCTTCTCTTTATATAATATTTAGCATGGAGTTGTTATTTCCTCCTTGGTTTGAAATTCTTCATACCTGTTGGAAAATTGTTGAGGAAGGATTTCCCTGACTCCGCCGAATAAATTCCACCTCTCATAAAACCACCTGGGAATAATGGCTTTGGTGATAGTTGTGCTGTATTTTACAAACCAAGTATGCCTTGGTCTAAGATAAATAAAATTCAGCCATGCTGCCTTATAATCAAACCAATTATAAGTCTGTGGACGATGTGTCATTGTCAGGGCAATGGGAGTATGTAAATGATCTGCATACCATTCAAATGGATCCAATATTTTCTTGATTGTGAATCTTGAATATTGGATTTGGTTGTTAGCATCTGTAAAATGCTCAATATCAATGGAATCTGTATCCACAAGAATTTCTTCATAAAATCTTTGAGTTTTCAATGGATTATCTGTATCCACATAATTGAAATCTGTGTAACAAGGTTTTATTAATGAATTGATATCCATATGAGCAAATTCTTTGTTGAGTGCCATCAGAGGTAACACCTGTGAAACATGAAATTCAAAAGATTCTTCTTTTGGAATAGATTTAGTAGGGATTGTTTTTGTCAATTCAGGATTGACGGCTTGAGCAAAAGACTCAGGGGTTTTCATAGCATAGGTTTCTTTGGTTTGTAAAGAGCTAGAAGAAGCTTCAGGGGCAACTATTGTGGGTGGTTTCAGAATAAGTTTCTGTGGTTGTGGAGGACAATTTGGCTTTAAAAGCTTTTGTTGAGAAGTAGCTGGCAGTTTAGGGTATTCAGCTAAAGCTGTAAATTTGTTTTGAAATGATAAAACAGGTCAGAATCTATATTCCTTGAAAAGATTAACACATCATCAATGTAAACAACTGACATATAAGAATAATCATTAAAAATGGAATTCATGATATTTTGAAATTCAGAAGGGGCGTTTTTAAGCCCAAAAGGCATAACATTCCATTCGAATTGTCCAAATGGAACATTAAAAGCTGTTTTGTATTTATCATTCTCAGAAATCTGAATTTGCCAAAACCCTGATTTCATGTCAAATTTACTAAATACATTAGCATTAAAAGTCCTTTTTAAAAGGTCTCGTTTATTAGGTATGGGATACCTAATCCATTTTAAAACGGAATTAAGAGGCTTGTAATTAATTACAAGTCTAGGTGCACCTCTTTCTTTCTTAGAATTTTTGTTAACATAAAATGCAGAGCAACTCCAAGGAGATTTAGAAACTCTAATGATTTTATTT
This sequence comes from Solanum lycopersicoides, assembly GCA_022817965.1. Classification (NCBI taxonomy): domain Eukaryota; kingdom Viridiplantae; phylum Streptophyta; class Magnoliopsida; order Solanales; family Solanaceae; genus Solanum; species Solanum lycopersicoides. The sequence goes on along the minus strand of CM040625.1, from coordinate 20,191,318 downwards.
TTTAAAAGAGTATCAATCTCTTCTTTACAAAATTCCATCATTTCATGATTCATTTGAATAGGTCTTGCCTTAGTGGTAATGGCCTGTTCATTGAATCCCTCAATGTATAGCAAAGAAACAATATGTTTCTTTCTAATCCAAAAAGCATTAGGAAAATCAGAACATATTTCTTTTTCAAATTTTTCTCAAAGATTTGTTATTTTATTAACTATCTCCGGGGTTTTTAAAATCTGTTCGATTTTCTTAACACGGATTTCATCCTTTAAGAAGGTGAGATGTTGAGAGAGTTTGTTTACTCTAAAGATAGTATTTTCTCTAATAAAATCACTTTCTTTTTGGGAAAGAGTTTTTACAAATGGGAAAAGTAATTCTTTTCCTAATATATTAGTGGAAATACCATCAAGATTCGTGGAATACGGTTTTATTTGAGTAATAAAAGGTATTCCAAGGATGATATCTTCATTAATATCTTCAGTTATGACAAAATCATTTGTTAAACAAATGCCATTATTACAAATATGAGCCTTGGAGAGCTTATAATTAATTTTTAAAAGTTCTCCTGTAGCGGAGTATAATTTTGAAGTACTTTTTTGCAAATACTTAAGCGGAACAATACCTTTCATGATGCAATTTCTATCAGCACCACTATCAAGCAAAGCAACTTTGTTAATAACAAAATGTTTACTAACAACAATTCTAATAGGAATGTGATGACTTTGAGGTCTAATGGAAGATATTACTGTTACACCTGGTGCTGCAGAAGTAGAGGTGTCATTACCTGTATGGGTAGCAAAGTTTTCTGCTATGTGGTCATTGTTGATATTAGAAGGATCAATATCAATATCATCATCTTCATCAGAGTCCTTTCTTGAAGAACTATGTTTAGACTCAAAGTCATGAAAAGCTGGTTTCTTAGAATCCTGATGAATAGGAATATCAGTTTCTAGAATAGAAAGACGAGATTTGATACTTCGAATTTCATCTTTAAGAGTGGAGACTTCATGGCGGAGGTCTGAAATAGATGGTTCAGAATTACTTTCTGATCGATTCATGATTTGTTTCATACTGAAAGGTTCAATATTTGGACGGGGTTTTGGTTTGTCTGTATTGAGAAGAATATTTTTGAGTTCTAGAAGGAAACGATTTCTAGCCTCATTATCATTAATGTGCTGGATAACATCAAAGAGAGGTTCCTTAGAATGATCTGAAAGAACTTTTATTTGAGGTTTATTACCAAAAGTACAAAAAGCTTCAGTGCAGGTACAGTCTTTACCTGATTGGCTAGAATCTGAATCGTAGTCTAAATTGATGTCTTCATCATCGCTGTATTTATCAGATGTAACTGAAGATTCAGAAAATGGTTCATCAAGAATGGCAAGAAGCTTACCCTTGGTTTCTTCATCCATATTAAGAAGATTAATCTTCTTTTTCTTCGTCTTTGAACGACATTCATTAGCTTTATGACCTGTTTTGCCACATGTCCAACAAACATCATCTTTTCTTTGAGTAGGTCTTTTAGACCTGTGTTTCTTCTTCATAGTTCTAGAAGAATCATCCTTCCTTCTAGATTTCTTTCAATAAGATGTTTCTTTACTCTCCTTCTTTGTTTTATCTGGAGGAGTAATAAATCCAAAGTCTCTACAGAAACTTCCAAGTTCTTTTCTCGAAGAGGATTGTTCTTTTTTAAGTTGATGTTTGAGCTTAATACTGTGCATAGTTCAAGAGCTACAACATTAATGGTGCTTACCAAATCACCATAAGTAAGGTTACCATAAGGAATACTTCCATTATTCCTATCTTGTATCTTAGTTCTTACCTTGTCTGCAAAGAGAGGAGGCAGACCACTAATGAAGCGTTCCTTCCAAAAATCCAAATTACAATCTGGACGAATCATAACCTTACTCAAAAAGGCATGCTTGTAGTGAATAAATTTGTCTAAATTTGGGCAACTTAGATTACTCAGAATCTGGAGACTTCTGTCCTGAAATAACTTTGGTTCTCCAATAAAATGTTTAGCAATATGGTAAAGTAAAGTAGCACAAGCATCTTCCCTTGTTTGGGTAGAAGTCGTTTGCGTATTACCTTCCATTTTTACAACAGTCTCATTTGCCATTGCATTGATAATCAAATGCTTAATTTCATCAGTGCAATAATTATCCCACCAATGTTTCAGCATTCCTGTAAAACCTGCGATTACCATATTAGCAGCATCTTTATCTGTTGATCCACGCATTTTGTACGCGGTAATGGCAACACCCATTTCATAGAGTTTATTATAAACTTGATGTTCTGCAAGGCCATCAATATTCCATTCAGTGATGCTTCTTCCTTCATGAGATGAAGTGGATAAAAAAGGCATTTTCCTCATACTGTAAGTCTGTAAATGATGGTTTATCATGGTAATTTCTCATATTATGAAAACGACTACTGGCAAGTTTTTGAAGGAGGTTGGTTTTCTCTTTGGATAGGGAACTGGGTTCTTTTTGGATGGTAGAAACCTTCTTGGGTTCTTTATCATTTTTGACAGAGATATTAAAGTTATTGAGTTGGGCATTGATTTTCTCAATGATATTTCCTGTTACTTCAAAAGTATCAGAAAGCTTTGGGAATTTTTCTTTGGAAAATTCTGGTATTCTTAATCCTGGGTAGGTTTCAATATTATGATTGGACGAAGTAGAAGTCGTTGTTGGTCTTCCACTAAGATGGGGTTTTGTATCTTCTATTTGTTTAGAGATAACATGACAAATTTATTCACTACAAGCATGCCTTTTTGAGTAAGAATAACCTCGAGAACGGTTCCCCGACCACCTTCTTCAAAAAAAACGGAGGATGAAGATGAAATCATCACTGTTGCAGATAACTCTGTAGACAACAACAAAGGTAATGTCACAGGTGTAGATTTTACAGGTGATGTACCTAAAGTTTATTATCAAGATATTTCGGGAAGTCCAACTGCAAGTGAGATGGAACCTCCTGCTGATAAACCTGCTTGGCTAGGAATGTTAAAGGTAAATAAACCTTTTGAACCTGATCCTAGCATTCTACAGGAACAATGGACTCATCCTGACAACCAAGTCAGAATAAAATGGTATGTCTCTTCTTTCACTCTTAAGCAAAGAGAAGACTTTAGAGATATATGGATAAAAGATATGAGAAGAATCGGTTGTGAAATAGAATTCTTCAAATGGTTTGAGATGACTGGTAGAATTGAAAATTGTACTGAGTCTTTACAGGTTATCATTAACAAATGGTATACTTCTTCTAATAAAATTGTTGAATCAACTAGTCCTCCTCTTGAAGGAATCAATATTCCCATTGCAGGTACAGTGATCAAAGCTTCTCCCTTTAAAGAGAAAAGTGATAAGACAGGTGCTCCTCTCACATCTGCAGATATTGATAGAGTTGTTGAACAAAACAACTATTCAAACCAAATTCTTCATGTTATCTCTAAACAAATAGAAGATACAAAACCCCATCTTAGTGGAAGACCAACACCGGCTTCTACTTCGTCCAATCATAATATTGATTGGACGAAGTAGAAGCCGGTGTTGGTCTTCTTCATGTCCAACTGTTGTGGGTGGTTTCAGAATAAGTTTCTGTGGTTGTGGAGGACAATTTGGCTTTAAAAGCTTTTGTTGAGAAGTAGCTGGTACCTTTTAATGGTATCAGAGCCATGTTAGCAGTATTTGTATTTAGTATGAGCAGCTAAATACCAAATACTGTCTAGGGCATTGCAAAATTATATTTAATGTAGTAAATCATAATTTTTAATATGCTACTTTTAAGTATTTATATATTATTATACACTTCTTGCTCCTCTATATTGTTTCTATACTTGGTGTGAGGCATTCGTTCTTTGTTAAGAGTATGAGGTATCCGATTAATATCCAGAGCACGCGTTGGTCAGCCTGAAACTAGGAAAAGTCGTTGTAGCCAGGAGGGTGTTTAGACTGAGTACTTATTGGTGGTCCCGTGACTAAGACGACTCTAACAAAAGAACTGATTGTAAGACCAAGAAAACCTCTTTTAGAAACATTATTTGGATATTGAAATGTGTTCTAATATTCTTACTTATCATTAAGTATGTTAATAATTATTCTTACTTATTGAATTTAGTTTTGTCTTGTAAGCCCATTAGACAGTATATTTTTCTCATGGATAAAAATCAAAATATTTTAAATAAAATTAATTTATCTTCGCAATCTACAAAGATTGCTAAAATTGAAAATGATTTACAAAACTGGAGTATTCCAGAAGAACCTTTTAAAAAGATTTACCAGTTAGGTAATTTTAGCTTTCTTACTCGCTGTAATATAAAGACTTGTGAGTCGACTATTGCTATTAATAATTCTTCAGAAACTATTCATCTGCTTAAAGAAAGAGATTTAGATAAATATAAATATAATTTCAATTATTTGCATATTGGATTAGTGCAAGTTGCTGTTAAGCCTTTATTTAGAAGAGGCCTTGATATCCCTGTTTGTGTCCTCCTTAGAGATGACAGATTTTTGAATTTTGATGATTCTTTATTAGGAGTTTTACAGAGTAACCTTGCTGATGGGCCAGTTTACTTTAATTGCTATCCTAATTTCTCTGTTGACATTAATGATCCTAATGTCATTGATACTTTGACACTCAATGTCAAAACCAAAAATCTGAACAGCAAACTAGATTCTCGTGAAATAGCTATTATTTACCGAGTTTATTATCGTCTGATGAAAACTCAGCTTGCTCCTAAAGCTTGTTTAGAAAGCGTTAGAGGTGAAACTATGCTAATGGAGGCTAATCACTCGCATAGTTCTATTTTTGTTCTCAGAACTTTGCAATGGAAAGATATTCTCTCTAACAATGATTGGCATTTTGAGAATATCACTCAACCTTTTACTTCACATCCTCAACGATCTCAGATCGAAAGAGTAGTTCAGTTTCCAGATGGATCTATTGATCCTAAGTTTCTTGAAAATCCATCAATGAGATCTTCATCTGCTCGAAGGTCATCTTGGTCTCCGTCTACTTCGTGTCCCTCGAGAACGGTTCCCCGACCACCTTCTTCAAAAACTCCGGAGGATGAAGATGAAATCATCACTGTTGCAGATAACTCTGTACACAACAGCAAAGGTAATGTCACATGTGTAGATTTTACAGGTGATGTACCTAAAGTTTATTATCAAGATATTTTGGGAAGTCCAACTGCAAGTGAGATGGAACCTCCTGCTGATAAACCTGCTTGGCTAGGAATGTTAAAGGTAAATAAACCTTTTGAACCTGATCCTAGTATTCTACAGGAACAATGGACTCATCCTGACAACCAAGTTAGAAGAAAATGGTATGTCTCTTCTTTCACTCTTAAGCAAAGAGAAGACTTTAGAGATATATGGATAAAAGATATGAGAAGAATCGGTTGTGAAATAGAATTCTTCAAATGGTTTGAGATGACTGGTAGAATTGAAAATTGTACTGAGTCTTTACTGGTTATCATTAACAAATGGTATACATCTTCTAATAAAATAGTTGAATCAACTACTCCTCCTCTTGAAGGAATCAATATTCCTATTGCAGGTACAGTGATCAAAGCTTCTCCCTTTAAAGAGAAAAGTGATAAGACAGGTGCTCCTCTCACATCTGCAGATATTGATAGAGTTGTTGCATTAAACAACTATTCAAACCAAATTCTTCATGTTATCTCTAAACAAATAGAAGATACAAAACCCCATCTTAGTGGAAGACCAACACCGGCTTCTACTTCGTCCAATCATAATATTGAAACCTACACATGATTCAGAATACCAGAATTTTCCAAAGAAAAATTCCCAAAGCTTTCTGATACTTTTAAAGTAACAGGAAATATCATTGAGAAAATCAATGCCCAGCTCAATAACTTTAATATCTCTGTCAAAAATGATAAAGAACCCAAGAAGGTTTCTACCATCCAAAAAGAACCCAGTTCCCTATCCAAAGAGAAAACCAACCTCCTTCAAAAACTTGCCAGTAGTCGTTTTCATAATATGAAAAATTACCATGATAAACCATCATTTCCAGACTTACAGTATGAGGAAAATGCCTTTTTATCCACTTCATCTCATGAAGGAAGAAGCATCACTGAATGGAATATTGATGGCCTTGCAGAACATCAAGTTTATAATAAACTCCATGAAATGGGTGTTGCCATTACCGCGTACAAAATGCGTGGATCAACAGATAAAGATGCTGCTAATATGGGAATCACAGGTTTTACAGAAATGCTGAAACATTGGTGGGATAATTATTGCACTGATGAAATTAAGCATTTGATTATCAATGCAATGGCAAATGAGACTGTTGTAAAAATGGAAGGTAATACGCAAACGACTTCTACCCAAACAAGGGAAGATGCTTGTGCTACTTTACTTTACCATATTGCTAAACATTTTATTGGAGAACCAAAGTTATTTCAGGACAGAAGTCTCCATATTCTGAGTAATCTAAGTTGCCCAAATTTAGACAAATTTATACACTACAAGCATGCCTTTTTGAGTAAGGTTATGATTCGTCCATATTGTAATTTGGATTTTTGGAAGGAACGCTTCATTAGTGGTGTGCCTCCTCTCTTTGCAGACAAGGTAAGAACTAAGATACAAGATAGGAATAATGGAAGTATTCCTTATGGTAACCTTACTTATGGTGATTTGGTAAGCACCATTAATGTTGTAGCTCTTGAACTATGCACAGATATTAAGCTCAAACATCAACTTAAAAAAGAACAATCCTCTTCGAGAAAAGAACTTGGAAGTTTCTGTAGAGACTTTGGATTTATTACTCCTCCAGATAAAAAAAAGAAGGAGAGTAAAGAAAAATCTTATAGAAAGAAATCTAGAAGGAAGGATGATTCTTCTAGAACTATGAAGAAGAAACACAGGTCTAAAAGACCTACTCAAAGAGAAGATGATGTTTGTTGGACATGTGGCAAAACAGGTCATAAAGCTAATGAATGTCGTTCAAAGACGAAGAAAAAGAAGATTAATCTTATTAATATGGATGAAGAAACCAAAGGTAAGCTTCTTGCCATTCTTGATGAACCATTTTCTGAATCTTCAGTTACATCTGATGAATACAGCGATGATGAAGACATCAATTTAGACTACGATTCAGATTCTAGCCAATAAGGTAAAGACTGTACCTGCACTGAAGCTTTTTGTACTTGTGGTAATAAACCTCAAATTAAAGTTCTTTCAGATCATTCTAAGGAAGCTCTCTTTGATGTTATCCAGCACATTAATGATAATGAAGCTAGAAATCGTTTCCTTCTAGAACTCAAAAATATTCTTCTCAATACAGACAAACCAAAACCCCGTCCAAATATTGAACCTTTCAGTATGAAACAAATCATGAATCGATCAGAAAGTAATTCTGAACCATCTATTTCAGACCTCCGCCATGAAGTCTCCACTCTTAAAGATGAAATTCGAAGTATCAAATCTCGTCTTTCTATTCTAGAAACTGATATTCCTATTCATCAGGATTCTAAGAAACCAGCTTTTCATGACTTTGAGTCTAAACATAGTTCTTCAAGAAAGGACTCTGATGAAGATGATGATATTGATATTGATCCTTCTAATATCAACAATGACCACTTAGTAGAAAACTTTGCTACCCATACAGGTAATGATACCTCTACTTCTGCAGCACCAGGTGTAACAGTAATATCTTCCATTAGACCTCAGAGTCATCACATTCCTATTAGAATTGTTGTTAGTAAACATTTTTTTATTAACAAAGTTGCTTTGCTTGATAGTGGTGCTGATAGAAATTGCATCATGAAAGGTATTGTTCCTCTTAAGTATTTGCAAAAAAGTACTTCAAAATTATACTCCGCTACAGGAGAATTTTTAAAAATTAATTATAAGCTCTCCAAGGCTCATATTTGTAATAATGGCATTTGTTTAACAAATGATTTTTGTCATAACTGAAGATATTAATGAAGATATCATACTTGGAATACCTTTTATTACTCAAATAAAACCGTATTCCACGAATCTTGATGGTATTTCCACTAATATATTAGGAAAAGAATTACTTTTCCCATTTGTAAAAACTCTTTCCCTAAAAGAAAGTGATTTTATTAGAGAAAATACTATCTTTAGAGTAAACAAACTCTCTCAACATCTCACCTTCTTAAAGGATGAAATCCGTGTTAAGAAAATCGAACAGATTTTAAAAACCCCGGAGATAGTTAATAAAATAACAAATCTTTGAGAAAAATTTGAAAAAGAAATATGTTGTGATTTTCCTAATGCTTTTTGGAATAGAAAGAAACATATTGTTTCTTTGCTATACATTGAGGGATTCAATGAACAGGCCATTACCACTAAGGCAAGACCTATTCAAATGAATCATGAAATGATGGAATTTTGTAAAGAAGAGATTGATACTCTTTTAAAAAATAAAATCATTAGAGTTTCTAAATCTCCTTGGAGTTGCTCTGCATTTTATGTTAACAAAAATTCTGAGAAAGAAAGAGGTGCACCTAGACTTGTAATTAATTACAAGCCTCTTAATTCCGTTTTAAAATGGATTAGGTATCCCATACCTAATAAACGAGACCTTTTAAAAAGGACTTTTAATGCAAATGTATTTAGTAAATTTGACATGAAATCAGGGTTTTGGCAAATTTAGATTTCTAAGAATGATAAATACAAAAAAGGTTTTAATGTTCCATTTGGACAATTCGAATGGAATGTTATGCCTTTTGGGCTTAAAAACGCCCCTTCTGAATGTCAAAATATCATGAATTCCATTTTTAATGATTATTCTTATATGTCAATTGTTTACATTGATGATGTGTTAATCTTTTCAAAGAATATAGATTCTGACCTGTTTTATCATTTCAAAACAAATTTACAGCTTTAGCTGAATACCCTAAACTACCAGCTACTTCTCAACAAAAGCTTTTAAAGCCAAATTGTCCTCCACAACCACAGAAACTTATTCTGAAACCACCCACAATAGTTGCCCCTGAAGCTTCTTCTAGCTCTTTACAAACCAAAGCAACCTATGCTATGAAAACCCCTGAGTCTTTTGCTCAAGCCGTCAATCCTGAATTGACAAAAACAATCCCTACTAAATCTATTCCAAAAGAAGAATCTTTTGAATTTCATGTTTCACAGGTGTTACCTCTTATGGCACTCAACAAAGAATTTGCTCATATGGATATCAATTCATTAATAAAACCTTGTTACACAGATTTCAATTATGTGGATACAGATAATCCATTGAAAACTCAAAGATTTTATGAAGCAATTCTAGTGGATACAGATTCCATTGATATTGAGCATTATACAGATGCTAACAACCAAATCCAATATTCAAGATTCAAAATCAAGAAAATATTGGATCCATTTGAATGGTATGCAGATCATTTACATACTCCCATTGCCCTGACAATGACACATCGTCCACAGACTAATAATTGGTTTGATTATAAGGCAGCATGGCTGAATTTTATTTATCTTAGACCAAGACATACTTGGTTTGTAAAATACAGCACAACTATCACCAAAGCCATTATTCCCAGGTGGTTTTATGAGTGGTGGAATTTATTCGGCGGAGTGAGGGAAATCCTTCCTCAACAATTTTCCAACAGGTATGAAGAATTTCAAACCAAGGAGGAAATAACAACTCTACCAGAGCATATTAAAATATGCAAATATTATATAAAGAGAAGAATTTCTTATATTATTACTTGGAATTTCTCAAAGAATGATATAGATCGCATTCAATACTTGTGTAAACAAGTCCATGTCAAAGGTTGGGTTCCCAAACAACCAACTAAACAAGTTTCAGAGAAGGTCCAGACTTCTCCCAAGAAATTATCCAAGACAGTCCTAAAACAAAAGTTAAAGGAAGCAATGGATAATATAGATGATTATTCTGAAGCTCAAATCATGAAAATGATTAAAGACGCTGCTTCTACTGGAAGCGACACAGATGATAATGGTGACATGAATAATCCTCAAGGTTTATCCTTGGCTTACATGGATCCTGATTATGAATAGGAAATAACCTTTCATGGAAAGATAGAGGCAAAGCCGGAATTATCTTTTCATAAAATGTTCTTCACTATTTCAAATTTGGCATCCATTGAGAAGCTATAGGACAAAACACTTTTGGAAAAGGCATTCCAGTATTTCAACTTTCTCAGAAAGAGATTCCCACTCAACCGACAAAAGAAGAAAAGCAGATAATGCTCCACTATCTTTTAAGTAGGTCCCCAATTAGTGTCGGCAACATCTAAGTCGTCCATTTGTTAGCCTAAGATGAAAAGGCAAATCTTTATTTCTCTATTTAAGGAGTCTTATTTTCTCATTAGAGAACATCAGAAAATTTGACTATATTCTGAAAATCTCTCTCTCTCTCTCTCGTTGTAATATGAAGTTTGCAGCTTTAAAATAAATATCAGTTTATTTGTAAGTCGGCTTCTCCTTTAATTTCCGCATCTAAGTAATTGCGGAAATTAAAGGAGAAGCCGACATACAAATAAACTGATATTTATTTCAAAGCTGCAAACTTCATATTACAAAGAGAGAGAGAGAGAGAGAGATATTTTCAGAATATAGTCAAATTTTCTGATGTTCTCTAATGGGAAAATAAGACTCCTTAAATAGAGAAATAAAGATTTGCCTTTTCATCTTAGGCTTACAAATGGACGACTGAGATGTTGCCGACACTAATTGGGGACCTACTTAAAAGATAGTGGAGCATTATCTGCTTTTCTTCTTTTGTCGGTTGAGTGGGAATCTCTTTCTGAGAAAGTTGAAATAATGGAATGCCTTTTCCAAAAGTGTTTTGTCCTATAGCTTCTCAATGGATGCCAAATTTGAAATAGTGAAGACCATTTTATGAAAAGATAATTCTGGCTTTGCCTCTATCTTTCCATGAAAGGTTATTTCCTATTCATAATCAGGATCCATGTAAGCCAAGGATAAACCTTGAGGATTATTCATGTCACCATTATCATCTGTGTCGCTTCCAGTAGAAGCAGCGTATTTAATTATTTTCATGATTTGAGCTTCAGAATAATCATCTATATTATCCATTGCTTCCTTTAACTTTTGTTTTAGGTCTGTCTTAAATAATTTCTTGGGAGAAGTCTGGACCTTCTCTGAAACTTGTTTAGTTGGTTGTTTGGGAACCCAACCTTTGACCTGGACTTGTTTACACAAGTATTGAATGCGATCTATATCATTCTTGGAGAAATTCCAAGTAATAATATAAGAAATTCTTCTCTTTATATAATATTTGCATATTTTAATATGCTCTGGTAGAGTTGTTATTTCCTCCTTGGTTTGAAATTCTTCATACCTGTTGGAAAATTGTTGAGGAAGGATTTCCCTGACTCCGCCGAATAAATTCCACCACTCATAAAACCACCTGCGAATAATGGCTTTGGTGATAGCTGTGCTGTATTTTACAAACCAAGTATGTCTTGGTCTAAGATAAAGAAAATTCAGCCATACTGCCTTATAATCAAACCAATTATAAGTCTGTGGACAATGTGTCATTGTCAGGGCAATGGGAGTATGTAAATGATCTGCATACCATTCAAATGGATCCAATATTTTCTTGATTGTGAATCTTGAATATTGGATTTGGTTGTTAGCATCTGTAGAATGCTCAATATCAATGGAATCTGTATCCACTAGAATTGCTTCATAAAATCTTCGAGTTTTCAATGGATTATCTGTATCCACATAATTGAAATCTGTGTAACGAGGTTTTATTAATGAATTGATATCCATATGAGCAAATTCTTTGTTGAGTGCCATCAGAGGTAACACCTGTGAAACATGAAATTCAAAAGATTCTTCTTTTGGAATAGATTTAGTAGGGATTGTTTTTGTCAATTCAGGATTGACGGCTTGAGCAAAAGACTCAGGGGTTTTCATAGCATAGGTTGCTTTGGTTTGTAAAGAGCTAGAAGAAGCTTCAGGGGCAAATATTGTGGGTGGTTTCAGATAAGTTTCTGTGGTTGTGGAGGACAATTTGGCTTTAAAAGCTTTTGTTGAGAAGTACCTGGTAGTTTAGGATATTCAGCTAAAGCTGTAAATTTGTTTTGAAATGATAAAACAGGTCTTGTAGAAGGTTCTGCTTTCATTGGAGTGAGAGGGGGAAGTTCGAATGGTCTAGCCATTCTTTGTTTTGGAGAATTGTGTTCTCCTTTAGTAATTGGATTAAACGGCCTCATGCTTACCCTGCAAAAATTCACGGGTTAGGAAATCTGGTAAAGAATTATTTTCTCCGTTGATAAAATCAATATCAAAATCAAAACTAGATAGTAGAGCTTGCCATCTAGCAAATATTTGTTTTGAAACAATGTTTTTAACATCTTTTTGTAAAATTTCTTTTGCAAATTTACAATCTACTCTTAACAAAAAAATTTGTTAATAAGATCATCTTGGAATTTTGTGATACAAAGCACAATAGATAAAATTTCCTTTTTAACAGTTGAATAATTTTTTTTTGAGGAATTCCAGATTCCTGATGTGAAACGAATTAATTGCTCTGTAGATTCATGATCTACTTTTTGTTTAAGAATACTCCATAACCTGCGTCAGAAGCATCAGTTTCAACAATCATGAAAGCATTAGGATTAGGGATTCCTAAACAAGGAATTGTTTGGACAAGGGTTTTAACCTGAATAACTGCTTGGGTTCGTTCAGAACTCCATGGGACTGGATTTTCCTAAGTCTTTTATATAAAGGCTCACAAACATGTCTAACTTTAGGAATAAAGTCAGCAACATAGTTAAGACTTCCTAGAAATCTCTGGAGTTGGGATTTGTCAAGAATTTCATTAGGGAATTTGGAAGAGAACTCTAAGGCCCTGCAAATTGGTTTATAAGATCCTTGGAAAAGATCATGTCCTAAGAATCTTATTTTTGTCTGGAACAAAACCATCTTTCTAGCACTTACCACTAGACCATTGTTTTTTATAACATTAAAAAATGTGTTAAGGTGTTTAAAATGAGAATCTATATTCTCTGAAAAGATTAACACATCATCAATGTAAACAATTGACATATAAGAATAATCATTAAAAATGGAATTCATGATATTTTGAAATTCAGAAGGGGCGTTTTTAAGCCCAAAAGGCATAACATTCCTTTCGAATTGTCCAAATGGAACATTAAAAGCTGTTTTGTATTTATCATTCTTAGAAATCTGAATTTGCCAAAACCCTGATTTCATGTCAAATTTACTAAATACATTAGCATTAAAAGTCCTTTTTAAAAGGTCTCGTTTATTAGGTATGGGATACCTAATCCATTTTAAAACGGAATTAAGAGGCTTGTAATTAATTACAAGTCTAGGTGCACCTCTTTCTTTCTCAGAATTTTTGTTAACATAAAATGCAGAGCAACTCCAAGGAGATTTAGAAACTCTAATGATTTTATTTTTTAAAAGAGTATCAATCTCTTCTTTACAAAATTCCATCATTTCATGATTCATTTGAATAGGTCTTGCCTTAGTGGTAATGGCCTGTTCATTGAATCCCTCAATGTATGGCAAAGAAACAATATGTTTCTTTCTATTCCAAAAAGCATTAGGAAAATCAGAACATATTTCTTTTTCAAATTTCTCGAAGATTTGTTATTTTATTAACTATCTCTGGGGTTTTTAAAATCTGTTCGATTTTCTTAACACGGATTTCATCCTTTAAGAAGGTGAGATGTTGAGAGAGTTTGTTTACTCTAAAAATAGTATTTTCTCTAATAAAATCACTTTCTTTTTGGGAAAGAGTTTTTACAAATGGGAAAAGTAATTATTTTCCTAATATCTTAGTGGAAATACCATCAAGATTCGTGGAATACGATTTTATTTGAGTAATAAAAGGTATTCCAAGGATGATATCTTCATTAATATCTTCAGTTATGACAAAATCATTTGTTAAACAAATGCCATTATTACAAATATGAGCCTTGGAGAGCTTATAATTAATTTTCAAAAGTTCTCCTGTAGCGGAGTATAATTTTGAAGTACTTTTTTGCAAATACTTAAGAGGAACAATACCTTTCATGATGAAATTTCTATCAGCACCACTATCAAGCAAAGCAACTTTGTTAATAACAAAATGTTTACTAACAACAATTCTAATAGGAATGTGATGACTCTGAGGTCTAATGGAAGATATTACTGTTACCTGGTGCTGCAGAAGTAGTGGTGTCATTACCTGTATGGGTAGCAAAGTTTTCTACTAAGTGGTCATTGTTGATATTAGAAGGATCAATATCAATATCATCATCTTCATCAGAGTCCTTTCTTGAAGAACTATGTTTAGACTCAAAGTCATGAAAAGCTGGTTTCTTAGAATCCTGATGAATAGGAATATCAGTTTCTTGAATAGAAAGACGAGATTTGATATTTCGAATTTCATCTTTAAGAGTGGAGACTTCATGGCGGAGGTCTGAAATTGATGGTTCAGAATTACTTTCTGATCGATTCATGATTTGTTTCATACTGAAAGGTTCAATATTTGGACGGGATTTTGGTTTGTCTGTATTGAGAAGAATATTTTTGAGTTCTAGAAGGAAACGATTTCTAGCCTCATTATCATTAATGTGCTGGATAACATCAAAGAGAGCTTCCTTAGAATGATCTGAAAGTACTTTAATTTGAGGTTTATTACCACAAGTACAAAAAGCTTCAGTGCAGGTACAGTCTTTACCTGATTGGCTAAAATGTGAATCGTAGTCTAAATTGATGTCTTCATCATCGCTGTATTCATCAGATGTAACTAAAGATTCAGAAAATGTTTCATTAAGAATGGCAAGAAGCTTACCTTTGGTTTCTTCATCCATATTAAGAAGATTAATCTTCTTTTTCTTCGTCTTTGAACGACATTCATTAGCTTTATGACCTGTTTTGCCACATGTCCAACAAACATCATCTTTTCTTTGAGTAGGTCTTTTAGACCTGTGTTTCTTCTTCATAGTTCTAGAAGAATCATCCTTCCTTCTAGATTTCTTTCTATAAGATTTTTCTCTACTCTCCTTCTTTGTTTTATCTGGAGGAGTAATAAATCCAAAGTCTCTACAGAAACTTTTAAGTTCTTTTCTCGAAGAGGATTGTTCTTTTTTAAGTTGATGTTTGAGCTTAATATCTGTGCATAGTTCAAGAGCTACAACATTAATGGTGCTTACCAAATCACCATAAGTAAGGTTACCATAAGGAATACTTCCATTATTCCTATCTTGTATCTTAGTTCTTACCTTGTCTGCAAAGAGAGGAGGCAGACCACTAATGAAGCGTTCCTTCCAAAAATCCAAATTACAATCTGGACGAATCATAACCTTACTCAAAAAGGCATGCTTGTAGTGAATAAATTTGTCTAAATTTGGGCAACTTAGATTACTCAGAATCTGGAGACTTCTGTCCTGAAATAACTTTGGTTCTCCAATAAAATATTTAGCAATATGGTAAAGTAAAGTAGCACAAGCATCTTCCCTTGTTTGGGTAGAAGTCTTTTGCGTATTACCTTCCATTTTTACAACAGTCTCATTTGCCATTGCATTGATAATCAAATGCTTAATTTCATCAGTGCAATAGTTATCCCACCAATGTTTCAGCATTCCTTTAAAACCAGCGATTACCATATTAGCAGCATCTTTATCTGTTGATCCACGCATTTTGTACGCGGTAATGGCAACACCCATTTCATGGAGTTTATTATAAACTTGATGTTCTGCAAGGCCATCAATATTCCATTCAGTGATGCTTCTTACTTCATGAGATGAAGTGGATAAAAAGGCATTTTCCTTATACTGTAAGTCTGGAAATGATGGTTTATCATGGTAATTTTTCATATTATGAAAACGACTACTGGCAAGTTTTTGAAGGAGGTTGGTTTTCTCTTTGGATAGGGAACTGGGTTCTTTTTGGATGGTAGAAACCTTCTTGGGTTCTTTATCATTTTTGACAGAGATATTAAAGTTATTGAGCTGGGCATTGATTTTCTCAATGATATTTCCTGTTACTTCAAAAGTATCAGAAAGCTTTGGGAATTTTTCTTTGGAAAATTCTGGTATTCTGAATCCTGGGTAGGTTTCAATATTATGATTGGACGAAGTAGAAGCCAGTGTTGGTCTTCCACTAAGATGGGATTTTGTATCTTCTATTTGTTTAGAGATAACATGAAGAATTTGGTTTGAATAGTTGTTTTGTTCAACAACTCTATCAATATCTGCAGATGTGAGAGGAGCACCTGTCTTATCACTTTTCTCTTTAAAGGGAGAAGCTTTGATCACTGTACCTGCAATAGGAATATTGATTCCTTCAAGAGGAGGACTAGTTTATTCAACTATTTTATTAGAAGATGTATACCATTTGTTAATGATAACCTGTAAAGACTCAGTACAATTTTCAATTCTACCAGTCATCTCAAACCATTTGAAGAATTCTATTTCACAATCGATTCTTCTCATATCTTTTATCCATATATCTCTAAAGTCTTCTCTTTGCTTAAGAGTGAAAGAAGAGACATACCATTTTCTTCTAACTTGGTTGTCAGGATGAGTCCATTGTTCCTGTAGAATGCTAGGATCCGGTTCAAAAGGTTTATTTACCTTTAACATTCCTAGCCAAGCAGGTTTATCAGCACGAGGTTCCATCTCACTTGCAGTTGGACTTCCCGAAATATCTTGATAATAAGCTTTAGGTACATCACCTGTAAAATCTACACCTGTGACATTACCTTTGCTGTTGTCTACAGAATTATCTGCAACAGTGATGATTTCATCTTCATCCTCTGGGTTTTTTGAAGAAGGTGGTCGGGGAACCGTTCTCGAGGGACACAAAGTAGACGGAGACCAAGATGACCTTCGAGCAGATGAAGATCTCATTGATGGATTTTCAAGAAACTTAAGATCAATAGATCCATCTGGAAACTGAACTACTCTTTCGATCTGAGATCGTTGAGGATGTGAAGTAAAAGGTTGAGTGATATTCTCAAAATGCCAATCATTGTTAGAGAGAATATCTTTCCATTGCAAAGTTCTGCGAACAAAAATAGAACTATGCAAATGATTAGCCTCCATGAGCATAGTTTCACCTCTAACGCTTTCTAAACAAGCTTTAGGAGCAAGCTGAGTTTTCATCAGACGATAATAAACTCGGTAAATAATAGCTATTTCACGAGAATCTAGTTTGTTGTTCAGATTTTTGGTTTTGACATTGAGTGTCAAAGTATCAATGACATTAGGATCATTAATGTCAACAGAGAAATTAGGATAGCAATTAAAGTAAACTGGCCCATCAGCAAGGTTACTCTGTAAAACTCCTAATAAAGAATCATCAAAATTCAAAAATATGTCATCTCTAAGGAGGACACAAACAGGGATATCAAGGCCTCTTCTGAATAAAGGCTTAACAGCAACTTGCACTAATCCAATATGCAAATAATTGAAATTAGATTTATATTTATGTAAATCTCTTTCTTTAAGCAGATGAATAGTTTCTGAAGAATTATTAATAGCAATAGTCGACTTACAAGTCTTTATATTACAGCGAGTAAGAAAGCTAAAATTACCTAACTGGTAAATCTTTTTAAAAGGTTCTTCTGGAATACTCCAGTTTTGTAAATCATTTTCAATTTTAGCAATCTTTGTAGATTGCGAAGATAAGTTAATTTTATTTAAAATATTTTGATTTTTATCCATGAGAAAAATATACTGTCTAATGGGCTTATAAGACAAAACTAAATTCAATAAGTAAGAATAATTATTAACATACTTAATGATAAGTAAGAATATTAGAACACATTTCAAGATCCAAATAATGTTTCTAAAAGAGGTTTTCTTGGTCTTACGATCAGTTCTTTTGATAGAGTCGTCTTAGTCACGGGACCACCAATAAGTACTCAGTCTAAACGCCCTCCTGGCTACAACAACTTTTCCTAGTTTCAGGCTGACCAACGCATGCTCCGGATATTAATCGGATACCTCATACTCTAACAAAGAACGAATGCCTCACACCAAGTATAGAAACAATATAGAGGAGCAAGAAGTGTATAATAATATATAAATACTTAAAAGTAGCATATTAAAAATTATGATTTACTATAGGTCCTTATGAGATCTTACAGACAGTAGGAAATGTTGTCCACGAATTGAGATTACCACAAGACTTGGGTTCTGTTCATCCAGTGTTCCACGTTTCAATGCTTAAGAAGTATCTAGGCAATCCAGCATCCATCCTTCCTGTTGAGGGGTTAGGAGTTTATGAGAACCTTTCTTATGAAAAGGTTCAAGTTAAAATTTTAGATCGCAAGTGAAGAGGCTGAGGAACAAGTAGGTTGCCACCGTTAAAGTATTATGGAGGAACCACCTTATTGAGGGAGCAACATGGGAGGCCGAGGCCGATATGAGATCCTGTTACCCTCACTTGTTCAGTTCTTGAGGTTAGATATACTCTTCCTAAGTCTGGTATTTTTTAAAGAAACTCATAGTTTTAGTGTATTAGTCGATTTGGTATTATAAGTCCATAATCGTGCGTTTTATACTTGCATTAAATGAGTTAAAATAAGTTCATGCATGCATTATGTTCCTATTTTTGTATAGCATAGACGTAATTTTATGTGTTGCATGAGTTGTGATGTGCATCAAGTTAAGTGTGATTGATAAGGAAGTTCCTCGATCTCAAATATGAAGCTTCAGATAAGCTTGAGTAAGTATGCATCATCTAGAATATGTCTGTATCATATGTTCACAAATGATAACGTTTTAAGTATGTTTAAGTGTTTCAAAATTTCCCTCTTGTTTTAAAATGAGGTGTAAGTGTCATTCTGGGACGAATGTTCCTAAGGGGGGATAATGTTACATTCCGGAAAATTATGTGTCTAGCAGAGAGCCCAATAGGTCTTTAAGAATACGCATTGGGGGTACATAGGCACCCCGATGCCCAATATTTTCAATATTGGGCATAATATTGAAAATTGGCTAAGGGTGTAGCCAATTTCTATAATGTTATCTAAGTAATCGAATCATGCTCCAAGCTTATTAGAAATTGTACCTGTAATGAAGACCCTAAGCTAAGAAAAATATTCCTTAACCATATATACCAACTGGCACATTAGGTACTAGGCATCCAAATGTCAAGCCTAGTACCATAGTACATAACCATTTAAAATGATCATGTAGATTAAGCAGTGCCCAAGGACATAGTGAGGATCCTTGGGAGAATAAGTAAAAATTCCCAAATGAACCATAAATAATATTTAGTTAGGAAAGTACAACCAACCCATGTGCACGACATGTGAAGAAGTGGCCAAAGGAGGGGACCACCCTAACCGAATTCGGTTAGGGTAGTTAGGGGGGAAAACGTGCACAAGGGACCACTCCATGTGGGGCCTAACTTCCTAACCAATTCTAGACTATAACCTACTACCCTAAATAGCTAACTAACCTAGGACCAAACGAAATAACCTAATTAGTACACCCGACAACCTAAGACTTAACCGGGTGACACTAACCTAGTAACTAGTTAAAGAGACAACCTAGTACCTAACCTAGGATGGTCCAAAAGTTTAGTTATGGTCCTAACAACTTAGGGGTACTTTACTAATTCCCTAGGTTACCTAATTAATTAATTTAGAAACTTAATTAATTAATTTAAAAGGGCTAAACCGCAAACTACAAAGGAAATTTTCAGATTTTGGTTAAGACAAGAAAGGGACAACCTAGTACCTAACCTAGGATGGTCCAAAGAGTTAATTAAGGTGTTAAAAACCTAGGGATACTTTAATAATTATCCTAAGCTACTTAATTAATTAATTTATCAACTTAATTAATTAATTTAAAGGGGCAAAACCTAAATCACAAAGCAATTTTCAGATTTCGGTTAAAACAAGTAAAAAGACAACCTAGTACCTAACCTAGGATGGTTCAAAGGATTAGTTATGGTTATAACTACTTAAGGTACCTGAGAATTATACTAGGTCACTTGATTAATTAAATTAGACGTTTAATTAATTAAATTAAAGGGGTGAAACCGAAATTCTTATGCTAACCTAGTACAATTCAAGAAACATCCTAGTACTTAACCTAGGATGGTCCTAAAGGGTTTATTATGGTTCCATTGACTTAGGGGTACGTTAGTACTTACCCTATGTCCCTAAATTAATTAAATTAAGGATTTAATTAATTAATATAAAGTTAAAATGTTGACCAAAACCATAGTCAACACCAAAATTCTAGATTTTGGGTCAAGTCAACATTCTCCTATGTTTAGTCAACTTAGGAGGGGCTTTTTAGTAATTAGTTAATTTATTTATTTAATTAACTGATTAAACCCTAATTTTAATGAGTCAAGATAAGTTTATAAGACTTAGAATCAAGTTCAAACTCATAAAAATAAAAGGACGCAAAAACAGTAAGCAACGAACGCAAGAAAAAGGCAGAAAATTTATCGATTTCTCTAAGGCGATTTCAAGGTTTATTCAAGGTTTCGTTCAAGGTGGTCTTCGTAGATTAATTTATACATAAGGTATGGTCTTCTCTCCTGGACTTCTTTCTCCAAGAGAACTTTCTTTCGAATGATTCAAAGATCTTGAAAACTAGGGTTGTTTCCCGTCGTTCTTGTCGAACTCCTTTCCCTAGTATCCTTGTTGCAATTTCAATGTTGAATAGGTTAGAAATCATGTTGTTGGTATGTGGTGCTGGATGATCTTAATGTGTATGGTTTTTAATTTAATAATGATTGAATGAACCTATTAATTGGACTCGTTTGATGCTAACTTTTATTACGTGAATTAAAAGAATGATACTTTGTTAAAGATATAACTGAAAATGTTATGTATGACGATGTTACGATCTGTTGTGCATACTTTCTGTTAATATGACGTTATAAAGATGATATATTCATCAAATGCTAATATGATGCTGTCCAAGATATTTAATAACATTATGCCTAAAGTTATGTTATAAGGTTGGCTAAACAGATCCCCATGAAATCATAAGTTGAATGAATGTTTAGATTATGCCAATAAAATGGCTAACAATGTCTTGACCAAAAGTTGAATGAAATTGGCTTCATTATTGCTTTTAAATAATGATGGAAAAATTGGCTAATGAAAATCTCATGAGACTATATTTGAATGAATGTTTGGCTTGTGCCAATAAATTGGCTATGAAGTCATTTCCAAATTTTCTAGGCCAATACTAAATTTACACCAATTTATGTGCCCAATATAATGTAATGTCAAATTAAGCATGACCAACAGAACAAAATGAATCCATAACTACGGGTATGTCAATCAATGGGACAAGTCCCAACATACCCTATACTATCTTATATGACTAAAATGTTGGAATGCCAAATGAATAAGCACATCTAAAGTAATTCAATGAATCCATAACCAAGGGCATGCCATTCATTGGGACAACTCCCAAATGCTATAAAGAATGACATATGAACTCAGGAAACTCATTGAATGAAGCGCTCATCGTCCATAAACGGTGATATGAATCTACTACACTAAAGTAAGTAAGTAACGTGAGTTATAACATAATTAAAGGGGTCTAAATTAGGTAAGTGACCAGAATGGGGTGTTAAAGGAAGTGAGACAAGTCTCACTTACACCTAAGCTACTATGTTAAATGAATACTCACGTATGAAGGTGTTAGAATGTGTGGGACCAGTCTCATTAACACCAAAGGATTATATGTAAGGAAAATTCACATTTCATCAATGTAAAGTAAGGATGACCAGTCATCAATAGAGTAAGTAAATCTCAATCTAGAAGCAAGCTTCCATAATGCTTGAGTCAACACTAAAAGATAAAGAAGAAATGAACATTCACGTAATGAGGTGAGTAATTATGTTAATCTATGATGCTAATGAAAATGGTGACAACATGATAAGATGCTAAGATGAATGGTGAGACAAGTCTCAACCAAGCCTAAGTAAAGGTCACTAAAAGTACTCACCTAAGAGAGTGTTGAATATCAAGAAACAAGTCTCAATCATACTCTATATGTAAGTGTAAGGACAATTCACACTTAATACTAATGATGAGATGATAAATCATCTAATGAGCAATGATGCCCTCATGCTAGAAGCCAGTTTCTGTGATGTGTGAGATGAGTGTAATGGAACTTTATACTGAGCACCGATAGGCTAGCTATGAGTCGCGATTTCTTCATTCGGTAAGGCAGAGGTTCGTGTAAATCTCATGAGATGAGACTGTTCGTTTAGGCGGGTATGGTTCTTCTTATATCTCCTAGTCTTTGAACCTATGCGGCCAACATAGGGTTCTAGCAGGGTTCAATTCCCTATATACGCTAGCATGTTTTGGTTTCACCTTGGACAGTGACTCCACCTCTTTTCGGTGTGGGGAAGACACCGGATTTCATGATGCTCACATGATCTATGTCGGTTAAGTTTGGAGTTCCTCAAAGTATGAAAGATAATGAAATGAACGATACCGAAGGTGTTTGTGCATGACAACCAGGAGGTGAAATCAGATTCAAGTAATGACATTAGGTCATTATTGGTCATTGCACTTCATGATCCCGATGAGAGTCTTAAACTTCATCATTTGTATAGCTGGTGCTTACATCAGCCTATGAATGAATTAAATGAATAATGTGAAGTACGAATGAACGTATGAAGCAAACTCTGTGTTTACTAAAGAAGGCCCTCGGGTTGAGGTCCCATATGTTGGGTCCTCACTTGAGATGTCTTAATGCTATATCAACGATTCCAAGGTCTTGTGTATATGAAATGTATAATATATAAAACATGAAAGTGATGAAATCAATGGCATAATCAATAGAGAATGACTTATAAAATGTAATGAATACTTGATGTAATGAATAACTTGTTGTAAGGATAGTCAAATCGTGTCCAATAAAGTTTACAATAAGTAAATGGCATAGCTAATAATGAATCCTCATGTTATGAAAATGATAAAGCAAAATAAATTGGCTTATAATGACTTTATATAATTGGCAAAAGATATTAGCCAAATAAGATTGGCTTATAATGACTTGTTACATTAGGCCAATAATACAATAATAGGAAGTCACTAAAGATTGATTTATAAAAAATTCATGCCCAAAGTAAGCAAGATCATAAGCTTTAATGAAATGCCCCAAGAACTATGCACATTATGCAATCAACTAAAGAATGAGTATAGTCAATAAGTATTGACTTATAAATATATTCAAGCCCTAAATTGTAGTTAAGTCATTTCCATAATCTCTTGAATTACTTACATGATTCATTGTGGGTATGGGACTACAATGAATCATTGCACTTGTAAGTAAAACATAGGACCAAAGGAGTTATTGAACTACACAACAAGAAGAAGAAAAAGACTGAAAAATAATCTAAGTGTACAAAGAGGAGCTCTCGGCCTAAGAGGATCAAAAATCTCAAATCTTTGCTCGAGTTGTTCCAAAATTATGTTGATGATACTAATGTATTGTAATCATATAGAAAATGAGTTGTGTGCTTTGAATGCATTAAAATACATCATATTCATACCACAATTCACAACTAACAAATTAGGAAAGTCTAATGACTAGACTTTCCAGAAATGGCATGTTGCTCAGGAAGAGCTTTCATTGATCATGCATAGATTTATGTGTATGTGTACATATACCCATACTTAGTACAAGTGGTGTACTAAACCCCTACTGTTTACTATTTTTATAGGTGCAGGTCAGAGGACAGATTGACGACACTTGCAGCGGTTGGGACTTCAGCGTTTCTCCAAACCATTTGGTGGGTCCTCTTGATTTCGAGGATGCTACAGTTTTAGTCTAGCCTTAGTTTCAGACATAGCTAGTGGATGTTGTCCCTAGCGTTCTTTCGTACTTTCATTTTGAATTTTTGTAATAAGGCTGTGTTTGGCAAACTATTTATACTATATTCATCTTCAGTTTTGAATTGATTCTTTATGTTTGATGGTTGTTCTCTTATGTTGAGCTTAGTATATGTTGTATCTAGTTAATAATTATATGAAGTCTATGTATACTTCATAAATATAAAAAGTTTTAAATTTTCCGCAAATTTAACTAGATGAATGTGATGAATGCAAGATGAGGCTTGTCTGTGAATCTCTACGGCATGACATAGGAGTAGAAAAAAAGGGAAACTCTATCGTCCTATAGACTCTCTCCCATACATGTGTTGTGACTTAGACAGATGGTCGAGACTCTACTAGACGTGACTTCATGAGATTTTTGGAATCCTAAGACTACATTAATAACCTATGCTCTGATACCACATTTGTCACAACCCGAGACCACACCCTAGAAGTAGGGCCTATCTTGAGTCATGACGCGGCGTACTTGACCACTCAGAGGTCTTGTACAAGCCCTTTCGGATCGTTCATTGCATATACATAAATGAAAATTAATGCGGAATTAAAACTTTTCACAACATGCGAATAGTCTTTCAAAACTTCTTTAATATAAAATCCATAGGAAATATTAAGTCTCATTTCATCAAATCATAGACACGAGATTACTTGGGACACGACCCATACAATAGAAATATAGTACTACTAAGTCTATTACAATACTTCAATAAAAGAAATCAAAGACATCTATGCCCTCGAGACAAATGAGGACATACTTCAACTTGGTTGAAAGATCCTATAATCCAAGCTTCGCTTTCGATAGCACCTTCACCTATGAATCACTTTAGAGATACATAAAATCATGAAATTAGTACAAACACATGTACTAAGTATAGCATAATGCATAAAAATCATGATAACGGACATTTAATGGAAATGTGCTCTTTTATTTTAAAACATCATAGTATAAGCATAAGAAGAACATTTAATACCTTAGAAACACATAATATAACACTTAAGCATTTATTCACATTTTAAGAAAACTTTACAGTAAAGTACTTCACTGTTACAGTGAATTCCTTCACATTGGACACTTTCTAGGATGCAATCCATTCACTAAATGATATCCTAAGACTCATATAAGTAAGAAAAAGAGAGACCGCCCATACACCCTCTCTAGGTACACCTAAATGATCCTTAATACCACCTATAATGAGATATACATCCTTACAATACACCAAACATATGCACATGAGATTTCCTACCAAAGGTGATTCTAAGGTTCACTTGAGTGAGTTGTGAAGCGACCGCCCATACAATCCCTTTACAGACACTTAAGGGATCATTTATTTACCTAGGATAATATCATTCTCGCTTAAAACAACAATATACATGTAATATGACATTCTCCCTTCCAAAGGTTATCAAAAGACTTACTCAAAGTAAATCAAGAAGATAATGTCAATACTTGAACTCTTCAAGATTACCTAAGTAATCCTTGAGACTACCTATGTTTGGATCGTGTCTACATAATCAACCAACTATCCTAACTAGAGTTATTCTTTAGACTCATCTAGGTAAGATATGAAGTGACCATTCCTATGCCTCCTTGACACCTTAACTAGAAAACTCTGAACTACTCTAGATAAGTACTTATTCATTTAACATTATTCTTAATTTAAGTCATTACATTCATTAGTTCATTTAAGAGACATTCATCACATAAGGATATTCAAGTAATGTTCTTGGAGAAGACCTTGGGACTCTTACTAACATCTTCAAAGCCTATTGTGCAATGTCTAGATAGCGTCCCATACAATAACCTAAACTTCATAGAACTTCTCAAATAATAGTACGTATCCCATATGATGAGAATAAGCAATAATCGGCATAGACCATGGTAGAAAAGCATGGAATCCGGAGTTATAACATACTCCGATGGAGGGTGTTCTACTTTCCAATGGTAGAACTTGGACACATCCCATGTAGGCACATTGTTAAGGAATATGAAGGGTTTACTTTGAACTCTAGCCTTATACTTTAACTAGAGCTACTTCCCTTACCATACTCACTCGGTGCTAGCCTTTGTTTTCATTGAGTAATTTAACATAAAAGATCACATGAAGGGGTTTCATATCTGGTTCATAAACCAATCACATTCACCCAACCAAAGAGGTCCCCTAGGTCTTCCTTACAATGGTGAAGAGGATAACTTAATAACTTTCCTAAGGTTGATATGATGCCATTCCAGCCAACCAACCTTAAGTCCACCATTCATTACAAGAAGGATACCATTATGACTTTCGACTTCAAGGACCATAACCATACCACTAGGTTGAAGGCTTCACATAATTTGACCTTCTTACTTATGTTAAAGGACACGTATCATTCATACATACAAGACTAAGATAATTTAGCATAATAAGTCTAGACATCTCATATTCATAGTCATGCATGTATTTTTAATGGACACAAGTCTACCACACAAGACACACCCATGACTTCACTTTATCACATTTAGCATATAATTTTTGAAGCACATAGGAATAACCATTATCATCTATAAGTCATCATATACACTACTATAACATCATCAAGATAACCATCATAGACTCATATAGTCAAGTAGGATTAATCATGCATCAAGTCTAAGAATACACACATAAGGACATAGTTCTAGTCTAACATGATCACCTAATAACATCAATAGAAGAACACATACTTTCACATTACTTAACATGTAGGTAGATATTATCATACTTCACATAATCAACTACACAAATCATCATAATACGTAATGTAGTGCCGACAAGGCCACGATCATCATAATACGTAAACTAACGCCGACAAGGCAAAATCATTCACATAGCACTGCCACCATAAGTGGACCAAACCAATCACAACATAATTCAAGAGCTACATTACACAAAATAAAGAGAATTAGGGAAGCATACCACCAATCCATTCTCAGCACTTCAATCCATAGTTAAATCATCCAATTAAATACCATAAGGCCCTTACCAATGGCCATGATCATCAATTCAATTCAAAAACCATAATACTCAATGAATCTAGGTCAATTCAATATAGATTTATCAATATAAGATAGACTATACATCAATTGAATACAATTGTTACATCATTCAATAGCCCATAGAAAACTACACTAGAATTCATAAGCATTAAGACAATATCAAGTCAACCATAAAGTCGTAAAAAACTAGGGTTCATGAATTACATTGTTTCATAGGTTAAATTTATTAAAATCATCTAATTAACATCAATATAATAAATATATAATGACTCAAAACCTTTAATGGAAGAACCCATGGATAGATCATAAAATTTGACAAGTTCATCTTTAGAAAGCTTTAGAAATCTCTTTGAATTTTGGGGTCCTTGATCAATAGAGTTTCAAGGATAAAAAACCATACCTAGATGTTGTTAATCCACGAAATTTATGAATAATCACCACTCAAATCTCCAATTCCAGCCCTTCCTTGTGTTTTGTCTTGAATGGAGTTCTAGAAAATTTCTTAGGGATTTTGGGGTTTTGATTAGGAAGAATGAATTCATCTAGGTATTTAGGACTTATATATACACTTAAAATACCTATAATACCCCTAAGTAACTGTCCAAACTCTTAATTGGACTTGGGGTAGATTTACCAATTCACCGCTTCACTTTACGGTGAAGCACACGAATAGCAGACCCATCAACGACTTTGCAACAAACAGACTGTTTGTGCACAAACGCACCGTCCTGTCTGGCCGTAGTTTGGGACTAAGAATGTCTATTGGGATCTTGATCTACCTAGGATAAGTCTTGAACAACGACTTTAATCGATGGGCGTCAGTCGATTGGCAGTGGTCTTGACAACCTTTGGCTCTTATGAAGGGTCCTTTCTTAAGGATCCTTGTATTGTCCTTTGGGACTTTCACCAAGACGTTTCCAACCCAAATATGATCACATAGGAGTTTAGGAAATCCCAAATCTTTTTCATCCAAAAAGAACACATAAAACTCGACAAAATATGCCAAAACACACAAAGTTGTTTCAAGGCAAACCTTTCGTACGTCATGGACGTTTGGCGTCAAAACTTCATGAAACCTGACACTGCAAATAAACACCATTATAACTCATATAAGGATCTCATAAGCTAATTAAACACACTTATAGGTACATAACCACACATGAGGCACATAGGTGACTAGTTGTCGAACTTCCAATTCACCAAAATCTTTAGATACTGCCTCATTACCACATTATAGACCATTTTAGGACCTTATACCCTCATGACAAACATGTTACTCTCTAGCTTAACCTAAGTCGTCTTAGAGGTGTCACACTACACATGGAATTTGTAGTCTACCCTACTCCGATGGAGGGTGTTCTACTTGCCAATGGTAGAACTAGGACACAACCCATGTATGCACATGACTAAGGAATATAAAGGGTTTGTTTGTACTTTAGTCACCATCTTAACTAGAACTACTCCTCAAGAATATTCTGTCGGTGCTAGCCTTTGTTCTCATAGAGTAATTCAATAAAGGAGCATATGAAGAGATACCATATCTTGTTACAACCCAATCATATCCCACCTTACCAAAGAGGGTCCACTAGGTTTGCCTACAATTGTTATTAATATAGCTCATCAATGACTTTCCTAAGGATTATTTCTTGTTGTTCCATCCAACCACCCCTAAGACCACCATTCACACTTGAAGGATACAATTACGACTTTCAACTTTAAGGATATCATGACCTCCTTTCTAAAAGGTTCCACATAAATGTCCTTCTTTACTATATTCAAGATAATATTCCATCATACATATACATTCATTACAAAGGTTCTTTAGCCTACTATGTCAAGAGTCATATTCATATTCTTCATTTATCAAGTAAGGGACGTAGGTCTACAAAAACAAGACACACTTTATTGCCATCATATCACATGTACAATATCAATCATGTGGAATATAGGCACAACTAAGTGAACTTACAAGTCATCCTACACACTTCTATAGAATCATTAACATAACTCATCATAATGTTCATACAGTCAACTAGGAAGGTTCATACTTCAACATCAATCAACACACATTAAGGCATGACAATAGTCTACTATAGATACCTATCATCAAGTAAAATAACACATGCTTTGACTTCCATATGCATATAAGTCATATATACCTTAACAATGATCACATATCCAAGTTATAACATGATAATACCATACTTCACAAAGTAATGGCGAAGAGGCCACATTGTTTCACAAAAATATATTAATGCCGACTAGGCCACATTCTTCACAAGTATAGCACATAAGCATCGCCATCATAAGTGGACCATACAAAGCATCATAATTAAAATACCTATACTACAAAATATAGAGAAGGTTAGGTTAAGATTGCACCAATTCAATCTCAACAACTCCAATCCTTAGCCAATTCAACCAGTTTAATCAGCATAGGCTCTTACAAATAGCCATGATAACCAATTCAAACGAATAATAAAACTACACGATGACTAAAGATACTATAATATGAAATTAATCAATTTTGGACAACCTAGTTACATTTCTAATCTGATACTTACATAATTGAATAGCCCAAAGTAAACTACACAAGAATTCAATACAATATAGATATGATCAAATCTCCCATAATATAGTCATAACTAGGAATTAATGGTTTTCATGGGTTAATGACACTTCTAGTCTAAAATCATCAAATTAACATCAATTCAATCATAGTTCATTGATTCAATTTTTTTTATGCAAGAACACATGGCTAGATAACAAAATAAGATAATTCATGTTTGATCATCTTTCAAAAATCTTTGAAATTGACTCCTCGAATGAAGATAGTCCAAGGATGAAACACCATACCTTATGAGAAGCAAGACCCACTAAATTGATGGGGAAAAACTTGGAAAATCAGTCTTGTTCCTTAAAACTTCGAAGCTGCATCAATGGAGGTCTTTGGAGAGAAGGAATGGAGAGGTTTTATTTTTATTTGAGTGTTTTTTCATCAAAAAGAACACATAAAACTCGACAAAACATGCCATGACACACAAAGTTGTTTCAAGGCAAACCTTTAGTACGTCATGGACGTTTGGCGTCAAAACTTCATGAAACCTGACACTGCAAATAAACACCATTATAACTCATATAAGGATCTCATAAGCTAATTAAACACACTTATAGGCACATAACCACACATGAGGCACATAGGTGACTAGTTGTCGAACTTCCAATTCACTAAAATCTTTAGATACTGCCTCATTACCACATTATAGACCATTTTAGGACCTTATACCCTCATGACAAACATGTTACTCTCTAGCTTAACCTAAGTCGTCTTAGAGGTGTCACACTACATATGGAATTTGGAGTCTACCCTACTCCGATGGAGGGTGTTCTACTTGCCAATGGTAGAACTAGCACACAACCCATGTATGCACATGGCTAAGGAATATAAAGGGTTTGTTTGTACTTTAGTCACCATCTTAACTAGAAATACTCCTCAAGAATATTCTGTCGGTGCTATCCTTTGTTCTCATAGAGTAATTCAATAAAGGAGCATATGAAGAGATACCATATCTTGTTACAACCCAATCATATCCCACCTTACCAAAGAGGGTCCACTAGGTTTGCCTACAATTGTTATTAATATAGCTCATCAATGAATTTCCTAAGGATGATTTCTTGTTGTTCCATCCAACCACCCCTAAGACCACCATTCACACTTGAAGGATACAATTACGACTTTCAACTTTAAGGATATCATGACCTCCTTTCTAAAAGGTTCCACATAAATGTCCTTCTTTACTATATTCAAGATAATATTCCATCATACATATACATTCATTACAAAGGTTCTTTAGCCTACTATGTCAAGAGTCATATTCATATTCTTCATTTATCAAGTAAGGGACGTAGGTCTACAAAAATAAGACACACTTTATTGCCATCATATCACATGTACAATATCAATCATGTGGAATATAGGCACAACTAAGTGAACTTACAAGTCATCCTACACACTTCTATAGAATCATTAACATAACTCATCATAATGTTCATACAGTCAACTAGGAATGTTCATACTTCAACATCAATCAACACACATTAAAGCATGACAATAGTCTACTATAGATACCTATCATCAAGTAAAATAACACATGCTTTGACTTCCATATGCATATAAGTCATATATACCTTAACAATGATCACATATCCAAGTTATAACATGATAATATTATACTTCACAAAGTAATGGCGAAGAGGCCACATTGTTTCACAAAAATATATTAATGCCGACTAGGCCACATTCTTCACAAGTATAGCACATAAGCATCGCCATCATAAGTGGACCATACAAAGCATCATAATTAAAATACCTATACTACAAAATATAGAGAAGGTTAGGTTAACATTGCACCAATTCAATCTCAACAACTCCAATCCTTAGCCAATTCAACCAGTTTAATCAGCATAGGCTCTTACAAAT
Source organism: Solanum lycopersicoides (assembly GCA_022817965.1). Taxonomy (NCBI): domain Eukaryota; kingdom Viridiplantae; phylum Streptophyta; class Magnoliopsida; order Solanales; family Solanaceae; genus Solanum; species Solanum lycopersicoides. The sequence continues at coordinate 20,159,969 of CM040625.1, read as the reverse complement.
AGCCATGATAACCAATTCAAACGAATAATAAAACTACAAGATGACTAAAGATACTATAATATGAAATTAATCAATTTAGGACAACCTAGTTACATTTCTAATGTGATACTTACATAATTGAATAGCCCAAAGTAAACTACACAAGAATTCAATACAATATAGATATGATCAAATCTCCCATAATATAGTCATAACTAGGAATTAATGGTTTTCATGGGTTAATGACACTTTTAGTCTAAAATCGTCAAATTAACATCAATTCAATCATAGTTCATTGATTCAATTTTTTTTATGCAAGAACACATGGCTAGATAACAAAATAAGATAATTCATGTTTTGATCATCTTTCAAACATCTTTGAAATTGACTCCTCGAATGAAGATAATCCAAGGATGAAACACCATACCTTATGAGAAGCAAGGCCACTAAATTGATGGGGAAAAACTTGGAAAATCAGTCCTGTTCCTTCAAACTTCGAAGCTGCATCAATGGAGGTCTTTGGAGAGAAGGAATGGAGAGGTTTTGTTTTTATTTGACTGTTTAGCTTTGATTGGTGAGTTTAGGGGATTAAAAAGACTCAATAACCGTCAATAAGTTATCCCAAATTGCCCAAAACACCCCTGCACTTAATGGACAGTTTAACCAATTCAAATTTGACTTAAAAACGCGCTCGACTAAAATTGAGAGGCCAGTGTGCGTCGTGGGGTCACCTCTGATTCTTGGTTTTGGAAAATTTTAAGACAGAATGTTTCTTGATAGCCCCGTGTCACAGGGCAAACTTTTTCCCTTTAAAGTGCAGCTAGCGTGACGTGCAGCCACACCAATATCTATTCTGCCTCGGCAGCTTACTTGGCCATGTATGGGTCCTCCTTGGGGAACTTAGGCTGGTGCTCAGGGTGTCGTTCTCGGATATTTCAACCCTTTACATGTCAGGTTATGCTTAGGAAGCATCGATACTCAATTTCACTACCACAACTAGTGAGAACCCCCTAGACGTAACCGGCGTCATCATCCTCAGAGAGGACTAAGACTAGCCTCTTATATTTCGTCATTACATTTCATAATAATCCAAAGAAATCAAGAACAATACAATTTGAAACATCAATTTTGGATTAAGAATGAAACCCATGTCTTCCCAACTTTTTGGAAATCAATTTGAAAGAACCCTTTGGGGAAATGAGTACCAAAACTGAAGAGTTCCCATACTTGAACAATCCTTGAAGATTGATGAAGAGAAAGTGAAGTTCTTTCACACCTAAGCCCTTTGACCGTGGTCTTCTGTGGAGTCTTCTTTGAGGGGAGAGAAGGTAGAGAGAAGTTGGAGGATTTTGAGTTTTGGGAATTGAGGCGTGTTGGCTTTGATTAATGAAAGTTAGGTCTTTATGTAGTTCTTTAATTAACTTAATTACGTACCCCTAACCCTTAATTAACAAACTAACAAACTAACTAACTAAAAAGACCCAACTTAAAACGTCATAGAAAAACAAGGCCTAACCTACGAGACCCCAACCTACGGTCCGTATGTCAGTCGACGCTCACTGTACCCACCGTAGTGCACTGGTGTCAGAGACTTATTCTTGGATATTCCTCAGTCAATTGGCTAATTGTTCAACGACGGAGCCATGGACGGAGAGTCGTCCAATCAAAGGCTCGTCGATTGACTCGTCTATTCCCACATCCCAAAATGGCAGTTTTGGTGAATCTGGAAATGTCCTCCTCAAGGACCCTTAGGGTGGTCATTGGGGACTCGTACCCGGACGATGCAACCTCAAACATATTATAATACATGTTTGACACCTTGCTACCTAATTACATTGAATTCCAACTCTTAAAACCCCATGAAGCATGTCAAGGCACACTAACCACTTTTTCACAATTCACTGAACGTCATGACTTTTTTACTCTAAAAATGCCTAAATGATTTATATGAATTATTTTTGTCTTAAAATAGTGTTTGAAATCTTAGTTCAAGATGTGAGACTCTATATTAGGTATTGGACTTCTGGAGTTTTACATTATCCCCACTTAGGAACATTCGTCCCAGAATGACACTAAAATCTTTTGAAAGGAATAAATAGACTCAATACTAGAAGCCCAACCAACAACATATATAATAAACATTAGTTTCAACTAAAATCAACATAACAACATGACATTTACACATAGCAAATCAAATCACAATTTACCATATTTAAGAGCTCAACATTACCACATGAGGAATTTCCTTCTCAATATCAACATGAGCTCAACATGATCATCAAGTCACTTATGAAAATCTCCTTTCAACACATCTACATGCTCATTACTATTTCAAGAAGGTAACAATACACCAAATACACAAATTAGTGCAAACCAAGCAAAAGAGCATTTTCCATAAAAACTCGTTTTAGCATAAACCCTTTTACTATAATTATGCATATTTTTGCAAAACAAGTCAAATTCAAATTTACTTATGATTTTCATTATTAAAAGGAACAACTAACCTTAGTTAGGAAAAAGATAACGATAACGGGACTTTATGTCGTCCTCGGCCTCCCATGTTGCCCCTTTAATTAGTGGTTTCTCCATAACACCATTACCGAGGCCACCTCCTTGTTCCTCAATTTCTTATTATTTATCAAGGATCTCCACCGGAAACTCTTCATATGAAAAGCTCTCATCAACAGCGAATCCTTCAATAGGAAGTATGGACACGTCATCACCAATACACTTCTTAAGCATGGATATATTGAATACTAGATGAACCAAAGCTAGTTCACTAGGTATCCTCAACTCATATGCAACCTTTTCGACCCTTTAAAAAACCCCATAGGGATCCATATCCCGGGGACTTAACTTCCCCTTATTGCTGAATCTCATCACCCCTTTCAGAATTGAAATATTCATATACACCATATCACATACTTTGAATTCAAGATCCCTTCTTCTATTGTCGGCATAGGATGTTTGCCGTCTATAGGCTTATTTTCACCAATCCCTTATAACCCAAACTTTCTCCAACGCTTTATAGACTATTTCGTTACCAAGGAATGAAGACTCACAAACTTCAAACCACCCAACCGAGGAACTACATCTCCTACCATAGAGTGCTTCAAATGGAGCCATTGAAATACTCGAATGATAGCTATTGTTATAGGAGAACTCAATCCACGGCAAGAGATCGTCCCAATTCCATTTGAAGTCTGTCACACAAGATCTTAACATGTCTTTAAGAGTCTTGATAGTATGCTCCACTTGACCATTCATTTTTGGATGAAAAGCGGTGCTTAACTTCACTTTTGTACCCAACCCTCTTTGAAAGGATCTCCAAAAACAAGATGTGAATTGAGCACCTCTATCTGATATGATGAACAAAGGAATCCCATGAAGACTCACAATCTCATTAATGTAAATGCTTGCATAATCCTGTGCCGTATAAGTAGACATAACGGGGATGAAGTGAGCATATTTCGTCAATCTATCGAATATAACCCCAATTGAGTCATTTTGCCTCCAGGTTTGAGGTAACCCAACTACGAAGTCCATATTAATTTCTTCCCACTTCCAAAACACCCATTTCTTTGATTAGACCGCTAGGCTTTTGATTCTCGGCTTTCAGTTGTTTGCAATTTTGACACCTAGCTTCAAACTCTGCTAGGTCTCTTTTTAGGCCATCCCACCAAAATACCTCTCTAAGGTCACGGTACATTTTGGTTGAACCCGGATGGATAGAATTGCGGAAACCATGAGCTTCCTCTAACACCTTATTCCTCAAATCATCAACATCTGGTACACATAATCTATTTTTGTACCGTATCACACCATCCCCCGGAGAATTACTCTTTCAACTTGCTAAGTACCAATTCCTTCAAATCTATCGATAGAGGATCAAGATGTTTTTTGGACTGTACCTCAACCACTAAGGATGACTCAGAGTTATTATGAACCACAAAACCACCATTTAGAGAATCTTCTAACTGACCACCCAATCTAGAAAACCTATGAACATCTTAACTAGGTCTTTCTTTCCTTCTTCTACATGGGATATACTAACCATGGTCATAAGACTCAAATCATCCGCAACCACATTGCCCTTGCCGGGGTGGTAGGAACACTCATATCGTAATCTTTCAACAATTTCATTATAATCTTCTTTGTCAGAGATATAACTCCTTTTGAGTAAACACATATTGATGACTCATATGGTCGGTATACACATCCACAGGAACACCATAGAATTAATGCTTCCATATTTTGAAAGCAAACACTATGGCCGCTAATTCAAGATCGTGAGTTGAGTAATTCTTCTCATGCATCTTGAGTTGTCTAGAGGCATAGGCTACTACCTTCCCATGTTGCATAAGAACACACCCCAAACCCACTCGAGATACATCAAAATATACCACAAAGCCCTTGGTACCATCCGGTAAAGTCAATACCAAAGCGAAGGTAAGACTATCTTTCAAAATTTGTAAGCTTCTTTCACATGTCTCCGACCACTACAATTTCACACTCTTTAGGGTCAAGATAGTCAAAGGAGAAGCAATAGACGCAAAGCCATCCACAAACGTCCTATAGTACCCGACTTAACCTAAGAAACTTCTAGTGTCGGTTGGAGTCAATGGTCTAGTCCTATTCTTAACCGCCCCATTTTTCTTTTGATGTACCGCTATACCCTCAATTAAGATAATATGACCAAGAAATGTCACCGATCACAACCAAAACTTACACTACCTATACATGGCAAATAGTTGGTGTTCCTTATGACTTGTAAAACCACTCTCAAATTACCCATGTGTTAACTCATTCTTCGAATACCAAAATATTGTCAATGAAAAAATGACAACGAAATCTAAGTAATTTCAAAAAACCCTATTCACGAGGTCCATAAAAGCCGTCGGGGAATTATTGAGACCTAAGGACATTACGAGGAACTCTTAATGACCATATCTAGTTCTAAATCCATTTTAGGTACATCCTCACCTCTCACCCTAAGTTGATGATAACCTGACCTCAAGTCAATCTTAGAAAAGTAGATTTCACCATGGAGTTGATCAAACAAGTCGTAAATCCGAGGGAGAAGATACTTGTTCTTAATACATACATTATTGAGTTGAGGATACTCAATGCACATCCTAAGCGACCTATCGTTCTTCTTAACAAACCACACCGGAGCTCCCCATGGTGAAATACTAGGTTGAATAACCTTTATCTAGCAAGTCTTTGATTTGAAGCTTTAACTCTTTCAATTCCACCAAAGTTATACGAGAAGGAGGATTTGAAATTTGATTCGTATGTGGTAATAAGTCAATACCAAAGACAATTTCCCACTCAAGAGGTATTACGGTCAAGTAATCACGTAAGACTTCCAGAAAGTCCTTCACTACGTGGAACGACTCTATTGGAGGGATGTCGGACTCAAGATCTTTGACTCTTAAAATATGGTAAAGAAACCCTTTAGTGATAATTTTACAATATTTTAAACAAGAAATGATACGACCTCTAGTAATTGAGTTATCCCCCTTCGACTCTAAGACGGGTGCATTAGGAAAATTGAACTTAACCATTATTGTTCGACAATCAATGGAAGCAAAACAAGCATGAAATCAATCCATTCCCAATATCAAATCAAACTCAACCATATCAACTTCTACCAAATCAACTCATGTCAGTCTATTGCGAAAAGATATAAGACAACTCTTAAAGACTCTTCAAGCCACAACGGAGTCACCCTCCGGGGTTGTAACTGAAAATGGTTAAATCAAAATATCAGGTGTAGTATCAAAATTTTTAGCTACTAGTGGAGTTACAAATAACAAGTAGCAATAGGATCAAGTAAAGCATAAACATCAACAGAGAAGACTATGAACATACCAGTGACTACATTGGGAGACTCCTCTTGCTCACCCGTAAAGCGGAGAGTATATAACCGGTTCCTATTTAGAGCTTTAGAACTAGTAGCACTAGCATGATCTTGACCACTCCCCTTCTCTTGAATCACTACATTAGTTAAATCTCTAGCCTTGTGGCCACTCTTGCCACACCCAAAGCGATTCTCTGTCCCATCTAGACAATCACACCAATGCTTCTTACCACACTTGGAACAATTTGGTTTCTTGCTAGGTGAATTTCCACTTCTAGCCTTTTGGTACTTAGGGTTAGACAACCTATCCTTTGTTTCCTTAGGGAAATTAGAAAGAACTTGGTCGGAAACGCTCTCGTTGAACCTAGGCTTGTCATGAATCTTAAGCCTACCCTTTGAAGTATCTCCCTAATATGACTTGGCCCACTTAAACACCTAATTCTTCCTCTTGAGTCTAGTATCTTCAACTTGTCATGCAGGAACCATCAACCTAGAAATATTCATGCTGTCACGGATCTTCGCTGAATGACACTCTTAAACCAAATCGTCAAACATTCAAGTCACAAAGAAACTCATTACATCCCTTGGTTTACACCAAGGAAGAAGCATATTTGGACAATTTGGTTAACTTCAAGGAGAACTCTTGAACACTCATACCTCCTTGATTAAGGTTGATGAATTGTTCCACTTTCACCTCCCTTTTCTCCATAGGAAAGCAACGATCAACGAAAAGCCCTTCTAAATACCTCCCAAGTGATCGGATCTGATGTCAAGGCCATATTATATCTCCATTGGGTGTATCACATTTGAGATACATACTTGAATTGATAGGAAGTTATCTCGGCCTTTTCTTTTGAAGTTATCCCCATAACATAGAGAATCTTGTAAACTTCATCAATGAAGTCTTGGGGATCTTCATTCACTTTCAACCGATAGAACATAGGAAGTCTCATCATCATAAAGTCTCTCAAGCGGGAAGTCGTGGTGCTAGAACTTTGTTGAACACGAGGCTGAACCTCCAAATTAGCTTGGGTCGTCATGGCTTGGGCTTGAGAGGCTACCTCTTGATCTTGGGTAGTTATGGTGTAAGACCCTCACTGTGAAATAAGGTGCCTAGAGCCTCACATGTGCTTAAAAAGGTTTAGAATATTTTAATTAAGTGTTTTAAGTATATATGATTTACTTGAAGTGATTTGGAATTCAAATGTCCAAGAACATCAAAACGTTCGAAATTTAGCACTTGGACGTAATTATGTGTGCTAAGCAAGTTTTGATGTGTTGCGTATATTGTTTAGTGCTCAAACATGTATGGAAGGATGCTAGCATGTATAGGAGTGTATTTAGGGTCGAGACGTCAAGGCACGACTCCCTAAAGGCCCCGCAAAAGAACCTCAAGAAGGACCCTAAAGGCTGCCAAGACACTGCGTTGGCTTTATCTATCTACGCTGAAGGATTGATATAGGACAACTCTTAAAGACTGTTGTAGCCACAACGGAGTCACCCACGCGGGGTTTTAACCAAAAATTGTTCAACAAAAATATCAAGTGTAACATTAAAAATTTTAACTAATAGAGGAGTTACAAATGATGAGGTAGCATTGGGATCAAGTATTGCATAAACATAAATAAAGAAGACTTGTAACATACCGTTGACCAAATCGGGAGACTCCTCTTGCTCACCCATAGAGCGGAGATCATATAAATGGTTCCTCTTTGGAGCTTCATAACTAGTAGCACTAACTTGAGCTTGATCACTCCCCTTATCTTGACTCGCTACATTAGAGAAATCTGTATCCTTGTGTGCACTCTTGCCACACCGAAAAGCGATTCTCTTTCCCAGCTAGACACTCACCCCAATGATTCTTACCACACTTGGAACACTTTGGTTTCTTACTTTGTGAATTTCCACTTCTTGCCTTTTTATACTTGAGGTTAGAAATCCTATCCTTGGTTGCCTTAGGGAATTTGGAAATAACTTGGTTGGAAACCCTCTCCTTGAACCTCGGATTGTCTTGAATATCAAGCCTACCCTTGGAAGTACCTCCCTCACATGACTTGGCCCTCTTGAACTCCTTGTTCTTCCTTTTGAGTCTAGTCTCTTCACCTTGTTTTGCATGAACCATCAACCTAGAAATATTCATTTTGTCATGGTGAATCGCCAAACGACACTCTTAAACCAAATCGTCAGACACTCCCGTCACAAAGCAACTCATTGCATCCCTTGTGTTTTACACCAAGGAAGAAGCATATGTGGAAAATTTGGTGAACTTCAAGGATAACTCTTACACACTCATACCTCCTTGACAAAGCTTGATGAATTCTTCCACTTTTTCCTCCCTTTTCTCCCTAGGAAAGAAAAGATCAAGTAAAGCCTTCTAAACACCTCCTAATTGATAGGATCCGCTCTCAAGGCCATATTATCTCTCCATTGAGTGTATCGTGTTTTAGCTACATCCTTGAGTTGATAGGAAACTAGCTTTTCCTTTTCATTTGAAGTCAACCCCATAGCATAGAGAACTTTGTGAACTTCATCAATGAAGTCTTGGGGATCTTTATTCACTTTCAACCCATAGAACATAGGAGATCTTATCGTCATAAAGTCTCTCAAGCGGGAAGCCGTGGTGCTAGCATTTTGTTGAACACGAGGTCAACCTCCCAATTAGCTTGGGCCGTCATGGCTTGGGCTTGAGAGACTACCGCTTGAGCTTGGGTAGTCATGGTGTAAGACCCTCAAAATGAAATAAGGTACCTAGAGCCTAACACGTTCCTAAAAAGGTTTAAAATAATTAAATCAAGCGGTTTACAGTATTTATTATTGATTTGAAGTTATTTGGAAGTAAAACGTCCAAGAACATCCAAGATGTTGGAAAGTTAGCCCTTCGACGTACTTGTGTATGCTAAGCCTGTTTTGATATGTTGCGTCTATTGTTTGGTGCTCAAACCTGTATGGAATAACGCTAGCATGTATATAAGTGTATTTAGGGTGGAGACATTATGGTACGACTCCCCAAGGCCCCCGCAAAAGGCCCTCAAGGAGGACCCCAAATACTGCCTAGACAATGCCTTAGTAGTGTCTATCTTCGCCCAAGGATTGATTCCCCATTCCTAATTTGACCCTCCGTCGATGGGAGGTGTAGCTCAACACATAGACTTTTGAGCATGAAGCGCCAAAATTAGATTCTCAGTCACAATTGATGGAGCATCAAGATGACCCGTCGTTCAGGAGATGCATCGTCAACTGTTGTTCGTCGATGCAGCCTACAAACTTCCACTTTTTCATCACAGGAGTGAATAGAAAATTCACCGCACGTTCCTAAATTACTATGGATGGTTATTATGGGATATTTTAGGTGTATTAGGTTAGTTAATAGCATTAAAACCCCATTTCCAATTCATTCTTCAAATTTCACTCTGTCAAATCAAAGGAAACTTCTCAAGAAACCTCCATTGGAGATGAAGCTCAAGGTAAGCTTGTACAATTGATTTACATAGATTAATAATCATGTTTTCGTGGCTTCTTCATGTAATGAGGTATGGTGATTCTTCATCTTTAGATATCCATTCATCTAGAGAGCTCCTTCAAAGGTTTTGGAAGAGATTTTATGATCAAATTGTCTATCTTCTAATCTAGCCATGGGTTCTTTCTAACAAGGATTTAAAAAGCATGATGATGATAATTTGATGATTATATACTATTTTGAATGTGATTTTCAATCCAATTTAATGATGAACTCATGATCATCCAAATTTCTCAATTTAGCCTATATTGTGGTTATTGTGATCTTTATGTTAGATTGATTATTGTGTGATTCAATTATGGGAAATTTATTATAGATATTGTCCTCTATGTTAATTGATGATGAATTTTTTATAATTTATCAATAGGGATCAAGGATTGGAGGTTTGGAAAGTTTGATCTATATTCCTCTACTTTTTATAGACTTGTTGAAGTATTGTACATGATATGGTGTTGATTCTATGATGGTTAGAGCATGATTTCGTTTATGTTTATGTAATTTTAGATACTGACCTATATATGACTTATTGATTAATTATAAGTATTTATAAATGATGATCAAAGGTTGGAGAAATTGTATGTTGGCCCTATTTCCTCTACTTCTCTATAGAATTGCTAGTTGAATTGTCCTTGAACGGCATTATGTGGTATGGTCCACTTATGGTGGAGGTGTTTACCTTATTGTCAATGTATATGTGATGTGATCATGGCCTTGAAGTCAATTGTATTATGAAGGTGTGGTGATGATGATCACCCAATGTAAAGTATCATGCACAATCTTCCATTGTAGTTAAGATCTAGGTTGAATTACTAATGTTATAAGCATTTTTATGCCTATATTAGAGTTAGTTATAGGTGATGCAATTGATGAAGTAATAATGGTAAATGACCCCTACCTATGTATCCTATATGAAAGTGTGAGCTTAGCCAATTTTAGCAGTATAGAATGCCAACGGTGAAGTTGACTTGTCTCTTATGCTATTATGTGGTGTGTTGTTTATGCTTGAATGTGAATTATGGTCCTAAGAGGGTGTCTGCCTCAATGTGATTTTGATAGCCAATATGTGATCATGTTGACCAATGTACAAACACTTACACGTCATGCATGCTTATAAGTAGTACAAGTTCATGGAGCTCAATGAAAGTTTAATTCTTATATACACTAATGTCTACTACTATTACTGTAAAGTATGTGTCCATGAAGCATGAAATGTATCTTAACAAGGATGACTTGATAGGTGACTAATATAGGTAAAGGTATGGGCTTTTGTCTATACATTGCACATGTCTACCTTGGTAGAATAGTTCCTAAGGTGATTACTCTATGCATATGATATGAATGCATGGCTAAGATATGAACATGAAAGTACATAATATGATTAAGTATGCATATGTGTGGTGTCTAAATGTGTTTGTGTAACAACCCTAAGAATGGATATGATAAGTAATGCTTAATGTGTCTATAATGCCTACGATTAGACCGGGTTCACACGAATTTATGCGCGTAGAACCAGACCTCTGAACCCTTGCTACAGCCAAGCCAACTAACTTGGGGAGTTAGTTCAGCTAGGAAAGGTTGGGTCCATCCATGTAGGGCTCTCGAATACGAAGATTTAATCGAATGAGTCTTTACCTGACTTAAAAAGGGAAAATCTTAGGTTTGGAGGGTCTAGGGGTAAAATGGTCTTTTACCAGGCTAAGGATAGTATCGTAATTACCTTAAATATGTAATTAATTATTTAATTAATCAGGTGGAGGGGTAGTTTGGGGAGAGAGGGTCAAAAATTGGCTTCTTGAGTGAAGTCTTGCTCCACCCGGGTTCGAACCTAGGCGGAAACAATGATTTAAATTGTTTTTATTTAAATTGGTAAATTAATTTAGTTAATTAATAATTATTAGCTGATTTAAGAAAAAGGAAAATCTGATTTTTAATTAAATTAATAAAGAGTCCTAGTTTGACTAAGTCCTTACCTAAGCCTAAACTACATTCACGTTTCACTCTCTCATGTCTATCTCACTTCACGATCATTCTCTCTTCTCTTTCACGTTCTCTCTGCCTAAACAACTACAAGATCAGAAAATTGACTAAAGTTCTTCACACTTGAAGAACCCACAACGAAAATTATAAACAAACAACTAATCAAACACGTTAGGCAAAAAGAGGGTTTGTCCGTCGAATTGGTGTTGAGGTTCTCGGTGTTGGATGTGAGTTTGGAGGAGAAACTTTGGGCAGCAGGTCAAGGTTTAAACGTCAAAAAGGTATGGGTTTTCTTACTATTGGTCCCTTTCCCAAGAGACCCTTAAGATTCAGTCAATTCTAATCCGAAAACTAGTATTGTTCACCGTTGCATTTCCCTGTCACTAGCTCCCATTGATTCGTAGGTTGGGTATGTTTTCTGGTGGATATTAGGCATGTAATGTGTTTTCGTGATGAATATATTCATGAATGTGTGTTTGGAATCGTATGAATGACAACCTATGTTTTCCGAAAATATGTGTATGTGAGTGCAATTTTAGCCGTGACTTGTTACTCTCGGGTTTAAGGCTCAAAAATGTAATGTTATGGTTGTATTCTTACGTGCACAAACTTCTGTAAATCGCGATGTTCATATGAAGTGTAATATGGCGGATTTGAGGGATAAACTCTTGGCTAAATGAATCTATGAAAAATGAACCTAAAGACGTTCTAAATGAACCATGAAATTTCCCTAAGAACTAACGTGTAACTTGATGAAAAAGATGCTGAAAAACTACATATTTTCCAGCTACAAGTTGATGAATTTCAATCAAGTTGAAGTAGTTCAAAATGCTGTGAAAAATGAACTAAAACAAGTGAGGTCATGCAGGATCGAACCCATGATCTCACTATGTTAAAAATCATGAAAATAAGTGAGTTAAAATAATGTGGTGAGGGGGATTCGAACCGTGATCTTGGCTGGAAAATGAAATTATGAAAATAAGAAATGAGAGGAGTGGGATTTGAACCCACAACCTCTCAGTCAGACTTAAGAAAATTAAAAGAAAATAAATGTTGAGGTGTGTGGGAATCGAACCCACGACCTCTAGGCTGATTAAGGGAATTAAAGAGAATAATAAAGTGAGGCTGTGGGGATTCGATCCCACACCCTCATGGTCAACTTGGAAAAAGTCAATGAAAAACAAATTAAAATAAAGGGGCTGTGGGGGTTCGATCCCACAACCCATCGGCCAAGAAAGAGAGAGTTTAAAGAAGAGATATTAAAAGGAAATGAAGATGTTGGGGATCGATCTTGGGTCCCCAAGACGTATGGATCAAACCAAAATAAATAAATAAAATGTAAGTGTTGTCCAAGGGATTCGAAATCGGGTTCCCTTGCCCAAATTCCGTATTGATACATAAGTCATACGTGAATACATGTTCAAAAATAATGTTTCCTACATAGATCGAAATTGAGATCTTGGCATACTTACAAGATGCATAAGTCTTGTACCACATAATCTTAGGAAGATATGAATCACTTAAACAAACTATGAATGAAGCCTCATGGATTGTATGTATAGACCCATAAGTCTAGCATACGTTTAGAAGTAAGTGAACCTAAGATGTATGTAATGAAATGATGAGATGAACAATGAATGATAAGACCCTAGAAGGGTTAAGAAAGAGTGTGAAACACACTAAATGGCCAAGTGCATTGGCATATGATGAAGTGAACATTCACGTAAAATGGGTGAGTAATTATGAAGAGCAAATGTGCTAATGTTAACGAACGTGGTGACAACATGATAAAAGGCTAATGTGAAAGGTGAGAGCAATCTCAAATGAGCCTAAGTAAATGTTACCAAAACTTACTCACCTATGAGAGTGTTAAGTTAATGAGGAGATCATTCTCTATGAACACTCTAATGAAAGTATTGAGAATAATGTATACTTAATACTAATGATGAGATGAGCAATCATCTATTGATCTATGATATCCTCGTACTAGAAGTCAGCTTCCATGACGTATGAGTTGAATGTAATGGAACTTTATACTGAGCACCGATAGGCTAGCTATGAGCGGTGATGCCTTCTTTCGGGAAGGGCGGAGGTTCACGTAACTCTCATGAGATGAGACTGTCCGGCATGCCGGGTATGGGTCTCCTTATATCTCCTAGTCTTCGAACTTATACTGCCAATATAGGGATCTGGCGGGGTTATATTTACATGTACGCTAGCATGTTTTAGGTCACTTTGGCCGGTGATTCCACCTCTTTTTGGTGTGGGGGAGACTCTGGATTTCATGATTCTCACATGATCTATGTCAGTGAAAGTTAAAGTTCCCAATGAATGAATGAGGTCAGCCTCAAATGATGCACATAATAAAATGAACGATACCAAAGGTGTTAGGATAGGATGATCAAGAGGTGAGCTAGACTCAAGTAATGACACTAGGTTATTCTTGATCATTGCACATCAAACCCGATGAGAGTCTTAAACTACATCCTAGATATGGCTAGTGTGTACACTAACTTATGAATGAACGAAATGAAGTACGTACGAATGAATGAAGCAGACTATGTTTTTGCTAAAGAAGGCTCCCTAGTTGAAGTCCCATATGTTGAGCCCTCATTTTGGAAAGTCTTAATGTTAAGTCCATGATTCCAAGGTCTCGTGGCATATAACGAACGATATGAAAGATGTTATGCGCTATACGCAGTATGTTATGTGCTATATGCAATATGTTATGTGCTATGTGTAAGATGTTATGTGCTGTGTGCAATATGATACGTATGATGATGCATGTTACTATCATGGCATGACTTTCCTAATCCCAATTTGGCAAGTCCCTGACTTTCCTAATTCAAATTTGGCAAGTCCACTGACTTTCCTAATCCTAATTTGGCAAGTCTATTGACTTGACTTTCCATAAATCATGTTACGAAAGAGCTATTCTTACTCATGCATGTCCTTGGTGTGTGCTTGCATATACCCATACTTAGTACAAGTGTGTACTAATCCCATACAACTCTATATTTTTAGGTGCAGGTGCAGGTGGACGCTAGAGCTTACAGGTTGACGTTGCAGCTATCCGGACGTGGAGCTTTCATCCGGACTTGGTAGGACCTCATGCTTTCGAGGATTTCTACCGTTATATCTAGCTTAGATGTACGCTTTAGCTAGTGGAGCATGTTCCACTAGTGTTTCATTCCACTTTCATTTAAGATTTTGTATTGGTGCCATTTTGGCAAAAATACGTTTAATGAAATTATGAACTGTTTCTTTCATTTGATTATCTCTATATTTGATGGTTAATTTTTGAACGCCTATGATGTTAAGTTTAAAATGTTTCGCATGAAATAATAAATCAAAAAGTTCAAATTTTCCGCTAAAATTAACCTAGATGAAGTAAGAATGACGTATGTACGCTTGTCTGCGACCTCTAAAGGTCAACGACGCCGGTCTCATCTGGGATCTAGATTCCATTCGTGACAAAGTTTGTATCAGAGCACTAGGTTAAACTTCGAGAATAATAAGTTCACATCAACCACATTGAGTAGTTTCTAAGTCATGGTAGTGAAGTGCACCACTATCTTGAATTAGAGACTTTCGCTAAAGGAAACTAAGCTTAGCACCGAGAGAACTTGACAAATGAGAGGGAGTTTCCCCTTCCTAATCAGGAAGGCTTGTTCACTAATGGTCCCATATGGGGTGTTACCTACCCTTGGAGGGAGATTCACCTTATGTTTCTAATGAGATTGAATAGACAATTCCAATTGGCATGAAGAGGTCTTCAATATATATCTCATAGTTCCATAACTAAGTTGCCCCCATAAGACCTAACAAGTGGATCCACTTAGATGCTAGCATGAACATTAATGATCTTATTTGCCAAGTAGAACACCTCTTTTTGGTGTGGGGTTCCATGAGACCGGATTACATGTTTGGCTCACATGGTCTTATTGTAAGTTAAGGCTAGGGTTTCCCTAAAGTAAAATGGACAGTGGAAGTAAAGTAATTGACCCTAACTAGGATAACCTAAGGGAAGTTTCTTAGTGTAGTCTAGGGTATGTGACTTTACCTATCCAGTGCACAAGTAGATCTTAAAGGGAGTTCTAGGAAGGTGTTCTATATGCATATGTATATGTATATCTTTCTTATGAATGATACTATGACATTGACTTACTGATATGATAATATGTATTGCATGAGTCTTATAGAGTCTATGTGATGAAGTCTTACTATAGAAGCATAATGGTGGTTTGATTGACTATATGATGAAGGTTTTACATGGAATGTATGAAGTTGTCTTTACTTGCCTTGTTGATGTATGAAGTAAATCATATGCATGTGATCTCTCTATGTGTTTAATTATTATGCGTGAGGTTATGGGGATTCACGTGTACATTACACTAGTAGGCTTAGATTGGGATTATGAGTAAGGTCTTATGATGTCTTATGAAGTGAAGTCCAAGTATGTAATGTTCACTAATGTTTCTTATGTTGTTTTTTGTAGAGTTGACTTACATGATGTCTTGGAATAAGTCTTATGTGAGGTTCATGCATTATGTTGAGTTTTATGTGAAACTTGTATTGTCCTTATATGATAATCTTCTATAAATATGCATATATGATTGATGATTAATGAAGGTTGTATTTATGATTACCCTATGGCCTCAAGGTGATGCTTGAGTGTGGATATTGTAATGGGACATTATCTATACATTGCACCAATTATAACTAGATGGTTACTTGGTAATATATGGACCTAAAGTAAAAGGAGCTTACTCTGAATGAAGAAGGAGCTTACTTAAAAGAAAATTCGTTACTGTAAAGCGATGCTAAATGTGCCTTAATTGCAATGGATGGCTTTATTGGATATTGTGACTATTGTATATGCCTAACTGAACTATGTGAACTGTATGATGCTTATGGTATCAAAGTTTTATGAAGTTCTCACATAAGGCATGATGCATGGTTACAAAGTAAAATGTCCTCTTTAAATGCATGTTTTTGCATGGTTGCCATACTTAGTGCATTCTTGTACTAACAACATTCTTCTTCACCTTTTTACACAAAGTGTAGGTTATGGATGCATAAAGGATGTTTCTAAGGTGAAGGGCTTGAAATGTGTTTCCCATGCTCAAGGAAAGGTATCCTTCAAATTCCATGATTTCCAATATCATGTTTTAATAACGTTATGCAATAGCGTAGTTACTATTTTATTTGAAAGGGTCGTGTCCCTATTATACTCTAATGATTATGAGTCTAAGATGGGAAAGAGACTTAGAGTCTAACTATGTGTTTACTTATTATGTGTGAGGTTATAGGGATTCACGTGTACAGTACACTAGTAGGCTTAGATTGGGATTATGAGTAAGGTCTTATGATGTCTTATGAAGTGAAGTCCAAGTATGTAATGTTCACTAATGTTTCTTATGTTGTTTTTTGTATAGTTGACGTACATGATGTCTTGGAATAAGTCTTATGTGAGGTTCATGCATTATGTTGAGTTTTATGTGAAACTTGTATTGTCCTTGTATGATAATCTTCTATAAATATGTATATATGATTGATGATTAATGAAGGTTGTATTTATGATTACCCTATAGCCTCAAGGTGATGCTTGAGTGTGGATACTGTAATGGGACATTATCTATACATTGCACCAATTATAACTAGATGGTTACTTGGTAATATATGGACTTAAAGTAAAAGGAGCTTACTCTTAATGAAGAAGGATCTTACTTAAAAGAAAAGTAGTTACTGTAAAGCAATGCTAAATGTGCCTTAATTGCAATGGATGGCTTTATTGGATGTTGTGACTATTGTATATGCCTAACTGAAGTATGTGAACTGTGTGATGCTTATGGTATCAAAGTTTTATGAAGTTCTCACATAAGGCATGATGCATGGTTACAAAGTAAAATGTCCTCTTTAAATGCATGTTTTTGCATGGTTGCCATACTTAGTGCATTCTTGTACTAACACCATTCTTCTTCACCTTTTTACACAAAGTGTAGGTTATGGATGCATAAAGGATGTTTCTAAGGTGAAGGGCTTGAAATGTGTTTCCCATCCTCAAGGAAAGGTATCCTTCAAATTCCATGATTTCCAATGTCATGTTTTAATAACGTTATGCAATAGTTTAGTTACTATTTTATTTGAAAGGGTCGTGTCCCTATTATACTCTAATGATTATGAGTCTAAGATGGGAAAGAGACTTAGAGTCTAACTATGTGTTTACTTATTATGCGTGAGGTTATGGGGATTCACGTGTACATTACACTAGTAGGCTTAGATTGAGATTATGAGTAAGGTCTTATGATGTCTTATGAAGTGAAGTCCAAGTATGTAATGTTCACTAATGTCTCTTATGTTGTTTTTTGTAGAGTTGACTTACATGATGTCTTGGAATAAGTCTTAATCCGAAATTGATGTTTCAAATTGTATTGTTCTTGATTGATTTTGATTATTATGAAATTTAATGACGAATGCTAAGTGGCTAGTATTAGTCCTCTCCGAGGATAAAGACGTCAGTTACGTCTAAGGGGTGGTTAAAGAAATCTTAAGTTTGATGCCTTATTGAACCATGTCTACCTAGAGTCTTATTCATGGGTGTGACTCACCACACTTATGAATAAGAAGCTATGTGATGCTTAGGAATTAACACTGATAGGCAATCTTGAAAGTCGTGCCTTATTAGTGGTAACACTATGCATCCCTTTTCTTGTAGATATAGGATATGAAAATAAGAAGTGCAGCGGCAAGAAGAGTGGAGAGAGATTTGGATAATGCCTGAGTTCCTCGGAAAGATAACCAAGCCCCTCCACAAGGCAACGAAATGCCTCCACAAGTCCAAGCTCCGGTCATTCCTCCACCTATGAAGGATGGAGAGATAAGGTTGGCATTTTGTCTTTGGCACAAGCCATGTGTCATGAACGGGGAGCACCCCCTAGAAGTAACATGGCGTACTTGACCTCTCGGAGGTCTTATACAAGTCCGTATTTATCATTAATCGCATTGTCATAAGTAATTTAGCAGAAAATTTTAAACTTTCAATACATTGTATGCTAGAATCATCACTTCCATTAATATAAAAATAACATAAGTACAAAGTTAGAATCTAAGGCTCTTTGTCATCTTAGACTCAACATCATTAGAGTATAATAGGGACACAGCCTTTTAACAGAAAATAGTAACTAAGCTTTTACATAACTTGAATAAAACATGACATAGATTCTAATGATATTGAGTCTAAGATGGGAAAGATACTTAGAGTCTAACTATGTACTTATGTTATTTTTATATTAATGAAAGTGATGAGTCTAGCATTCAATGTGCTATGAATGTTTTAAATTTTCCGCTAAATTTACCTATGACAATGCGATGAATGATAACTACGGTCTTGTATAAGACCTCGGATAGGTCAAGTACGCCATGTTACATCTAATGGTGCTCACCGGTTGTGACAAACGTTGTATCAATGCGTGAGGTTATAAAAGTAGTTTTAGGGTTCAAAGTCTCATATTGCCACGTCTAGTAGAGTCTCGTTCATCGTTGGTGAGTCGCGACAGATGTATGAGAGAGAGTCTATAGGACAATAGAGTTTCCCTTCTTCACTAATCTCATGTCGTTCCATAGAACTTAACTCTATATGATAGCTCTCTTATGTTATCTTGTCCGGTGGTCTTTTAGATTTGATTGCTTGGATGAGATGGTATATCTATGCTTGAGGGAGAAAAAGTTGAGTTTGATTCTTATCTTTGTTTTATGGTTTGATGAATATATGTGAAGGTATATTTTACATGTGTGCATGTGATGCCATTTATGGCCATGCATGTGAATTATGTGAAATGATATGTTATAATAGAATTTATGTCATGATACGGTTATAACTTGCAAATGGTTGTTATTGTTACTTGAGCTTCCTTTTTGGAATGATAAGTTTCTATATTATTTTGTCTAATAATAGTGTAATGATATGGTTTAGGCTTGAATTTTTTTGAAGAAGTGTGATAAATACCTAAAGTATGCATGTTTCTTTTATATAGGTGTAATGATTCAAATGTTGCCCTTGTATATGCGTAAATGTTTCATTGTAGATTTGGTATTTGAGAATTGCTTCGTAGTTGCCTTGTATGGATTTGAGTCCTTTGGTATAGGCTTGATCCTAGAAGTGAAGGTAGTGTGCTTACCTTGTAGGGTGATGATATGTGTTCGTATGAACTAGAAATTACCTTCCCTAGTGTTGAAAGAAAAGAAAGAGGCCTTATGGCTATGTCTCCTCTATTGTTTCCCCTACGGTTTTATGACCCTTGGTATTTATGGTATTGTTGAGACCTTATGTGGTTAGGTAGTATGATCTATCTTGAATGTTATGGATTTCATATAGGTATTGAGCTTTGAGGAATGGTGATGTTTGAGGTGTTACCCTTTGGTTATTAAGTTAGTAGACTCCTTGATATGAGAATTGGAGTGAAAACCCTCAAGGATGTTAAACCTTCATGTGTGAGGAGTATATAGGATTGTTTTAACTTGCCTTGACGTTGGTGTTTAAGGTCATGATGTGAGTAGGCTTACCCCAAGTGGGGGATAATGTGCCTAGATGGAAAAATTTTAATGCCCTTGATGTTCCTATTTTGAGTTCTTTGAACTTCTCTATGTTGTGAATCACTTTTAGGTGATGTTGATAAAGGGTGTTCTTAAGCTTAGATCCCAAGAGTGGGATGATGTGCTTAGTTTCTAAGGTTGGTAATCTAAGGTTCTCTTAAGGTTAAGTTAATTTGATCTTAAATGGGTTTACCCTAAGTGGGGGATTATGATGTGAGTAGTAAGATTGTAGATATTTCTATGTTGTCCTTCTATTCTCACTTGTGCTTGAAACCGAAAAGTTCCTAGTAGCTTTTTCAGGATAGGAGTCTTGCATAAAAGCATGAGTTGCATGTTCTCCATATGTTATATATGTATTAATTGCCAATATGTTAAGCATGTTTTGAAGATTCTAAGTAGCATAAGAAAGGATTTTGATCATATATTCATGTTTTCTCATGTTGATTGTGCATCTTGATATGTTAGTTGTGCATTTAACTTAATGAGATAGGGTAAAAAGCAGGTTGAAGTTACTCTTAATGTATGGTGTTTCAAGCCATCAATGACAAATTGAGTCTCCTTAAAATGAAAAATGATGAGTCTCTTAAAAATGTATGACTTTTATGACTTGGGAAGTCTTAATGTAGGCTCACTCTTGAGAAGTGATAGTGGGTTGAGCTAGTGCTCTTGATGCGTGCCTAGAAATTGCAAGAATTTCCCTAATTTATGCATTTTATGAAGACTATTTTCATGCTAGAAATTGAAATTTTATGAAATGACTTCCTATTGTTGTGATGTGTGTGGTTTGATTTACCATGTGGGCTTTATTTAGGGAAAAAATATGAACATGCTTTGGTTAAAAGTTGAGAACTTCTCATTTAAGATGAATTGACCTTTGTGCATTGTTTGTATATCAACTCATGAGACATGTAAGTGTGTTGAGGATATGTACATTCCTCCTTAAACAGAACTAATCATGGTAAAGTAGAGTATGGCCTTCATGGAATTATGTCTAAGTAATAAGGGTCTTTGGTTATCTACTTGACTCATGTTTATGTGCATTGAAGAATGAGTGCTTATTTGCTTCTCATGTGATGTTGACTTGCCTATGTGTGACCTAAAGGTTGTTGCATAATGAGCTCGTAATTAATTGAAATTGAAACACCATGTTATGATTAGGAGAAAGATGTTCCTCTTATGAATATGATAAGAGCCTATGTGTTTGATGCATTAAAAGTGAGTGAATAAATGTTTTACTTGCTTGTGTGTCATTGAGTTCTAAATGGTATGAAAGTTTGTGTTCCTAGTATGTTTGGTGCATTTACTTCTATGTGATGATGTGTTTAATGTTGTGATTTGATCTATGGATCATTGAGTCCTTGAAAGTGTTTAAAAAATATTCCAAGTGTCATTCTACGACGAATGTTCCCAATTGGGAGATATTGTAAGACCCTCAAAATGAATTAAGGTGCCTAGATCCCAACATGTTCCTAAAATGGTTTAAACAATGTTAATTAACTTTTTTACAGTATGCATGATTGATTTGAAGTAATTTGGAATTCAAACGTCTAGGAACGTCCATGATATTCGAAAATTAGCCCTTGGACGTACTTGTGTGTGCTAAGCATGTTTTGATGTGTTGCGTACTTTGCTTGGTGCTCAAACTTGTATGGAACGCCCCTAGAATGTATAAGAGTGTTTTAGGGTGGAGACGTCAAGGCACAACCCCCCAAGGGCCCCGCAAAAGACCATCAAGGAGGACCCGAAAGGCTGCCTAGACACTTCTTTAGCAGTGTCTATTTACGCCCAAGGATCGACGCCCCGTCGATGGGAGGCGTGCTCAAAACTTAGCCTTGTGAGAATGAAGCCCCAAAAGTGGAGTCTCAGTCACAATCTACAGAACAACAGGAAGGCCCGTCGTTCAGGCGATGCCCCGTCTTCTGTTGTCCATCGATGCAGCCGTCAAACTACCTGCACACACTGTTTCATTAAAGGGGTGATTAGGATATTCACCCCACTTTATTCAATTACTTTAAACGGTTATAATGGTGTATTGTAGATATATTACGTTAGTTAATAGCATGAAAACCCCATTCCCAATTCATTCTTCAAATTCCACTCTTCCCTCTCAAAAGAAACCTCTCTAGAAACCTCCATTGGAGATTAAGCTTAAGGTCAGCATGTAGATTGGATTTCCATGGATTCATCATCATGTATTCGTGGCTTCTTCATGTAATGGGGTATGTTGATACCTTCATCTTAGATATATATTCATCTATAGAGCTCTTTCAAAGGTTTTGAAAGAGATTTCATGATCAAATTGTCTATCTTCAAAACTAGCCATGGGTTCATTCTAAAAATAATTTCAAAAGCATGTTTATAATGAATGGATGATTATCTAGTATTTTGAATGTGATTTTCAATAAAATTTCATGATGAACATATGATGCTCCCAATTTCTCAATTTAGACTATATTGTATTTGTTGTGAACTTGATGTTAGATTAATTGTAGTGTGATTCAATTATGGTAAATTGATTATAGCTACTGTCCTCTATGTTATTTGATAATTAATTGTATATAATTGATCAATGAGGATCAAGAATTGGTGGTTTGGTAAGTTGGATCTATATTCCTCTACTTTCTATAGACTTGATGAAGCTGTGTACATGATGTGATCTTTATTCTTTTATGGTTAAAGCCTGATTT
Organism: Solanum lycopersicoides; assembly: GCA_022817965.1. NCBI lineage: Eukaryota > Viridiplantae > Streptophyta > Magnoliopsida > Solanales > Solanaceae > Solanum > Solanum lycopersicoides. The sequence continues at coordinate 20,137,351 of CM040625.1, read as the reverse complement.
CGTTTATGTTCATGTAATTTTAGCTACTTCCCTATTTATGACTTATTGTTGGATAACGAGTATTTATCAATGATGATCAAAACTTGGAGTAATTGTAAGTTGGCCCTATTTCATCTACTTCTATATAGAATTGCTAGTTGAATTGGCCTTGAATGGCATTGTGTAGTATGGTCCACTTATGGTGGAGGTGTTTACCTTATTGTCAATGTATATTTGATGTGATCATGGAATTGAAGGCAATTATATTATGAAGGTGTGGTGATGATGATCACCCAATGTGAAGTATTATGCCTAATCTTCCATTCTAGTTATGATCTAGGTTGTACTGCTAATGTTATAAGCATGTTGATGTCTATGTTAAAGTTAGGTATAGGTGCTGTCAATGATGAAGTAATAATTGTAAATGACCCACCCCTACCTATGTACCCTATATGAATGTGTGATCATAGCCAATGTTAGGTGTCTAGAATGCAAATGCTGAAGTTGCCTTGTCTCCTATGCTATTTTGTGGTGTGTGGTCTATGCTTGAATGTGCATTATGGTCCTACAAGGGTGGCTTCCTCAATGCGCTTTTTATAGAAATTATGTTATCATGTTGACCAATGTACATACACTCATGGCTTATTCATGTTTATAAGTAGTATAGGTTCATGGCGTATAATGAAAGGTTAATTCTCATATGCACTAATGTCTACTACTATGCATGTAAAGTATATGTCCATGAAGCATGAAATGTATTTAACTAGGATTACATGATAGATGACTAATGTTGGTAAGGGTTTGGGCTGTTGTCTACACATTTCACATGTCTACCTTGATAGAATAGTTCCTAGACTGATTACTCTATGTACATGATATGAATGCATGATTAAGATATGAACATGAAAGTATATGATATGATGAAGGATGCATATGTGTGGTGTCTAAATGTGTTGATGTGAAATTTCTTCTCATGTAAGTACACATACACAGACATGAATGCAGATAATGAAGCATGTTAAAAATCTAGTAAATAGAGAGTCTCTTGAAAAGTATTCTCAATTCTACTCTAATTTAGATTGTGCTTGAATATATTATGTCAATGTGAAAGGTTTTCTCACACGAAATAAGTTGATGAATGGACATTCTCATCTATAACCTATGAGCTAAGCATATGAGGGGTTAATTCTCCTAAAGCCAATTTTATGAAGTAAACTTAATATAGACAAAGGGAACATAGCTTAGCATCGAGTGAACTTGACAAATGAGAGGGAGTTGCCCCTTCCTAATCAGGAAGGCTTGTTCACTAATGGTCCCGTATGGGTGTTGACTTCCCTTGGAGGGAGATTCACCTTATGTTTCTCATGAGATGGAAGTCACATTGTTGATTGGCATGAATAGGGCTTCAATATATATCACCTAATTCCATAACTATGTTTCCCCCATAGGACCTAGAAAGTTGATCCACCTAGATGATAGCATGAATGTTAATATTTATTGAAAGAAGAACAACTCCTTTCGGTGTGGGGTTCAATGACACCGGATTCCATGTTTGTCATACATCATCTTATTATCGGTTAAGGCTAGGGTTTCCCCAGAGTAAAATGGACAATGGAAGTATTGCAATGGACCCTAATTAGGATAACATAAGGGAAGTTTCTTAGTATAGGTGAGGGTATATGATTTTACCTATGCATTGCACAAGTAGCTCTTGAAGGGAGTTCTAGGAAGTTGTTCTATATGTATATGTATATGTTTCTTATGCATGATTCTATGACATTGACTTACTTGAATGATAATATGTGTTGTATGATCCTAAAAGAGTCTATATGATGATGTCTTACTCTAGATGCATAATTTTCGTCTTATTAACTATATGATTAATGTCTTACTTGGCATGTATGAAGTTCTCTTTACTTGACTTGTTGGTGTATTAAGTAAATGATATGCTTGTGGTCTCTGAATGAGTATACTTTGTATGTATGAGCTTATCGGCCTTCACGTGTATGTTGCACTAGTAGGCTTAGATTGGGATTATGAGTAAGGTCTTATGATGTGTTTATGAATTGAAGTCCAACTATTTAATGTTAACTAATGTCTCTTATGTTTTTGTTGGTAAAGTTGACTTACATGATGTCTTGGAATAAGTATTATGTTAGGCTCATGCATTATGTTTAGTTATATGTGAAACTTGTATTGTCATTATATGCTAAGCCTCTATGTATATGCATATATGTTTGATGATTAATGTAGGTTGTATGTATGATTACCCTATGGCCTTAAGGTGATGCTTGAGTGTGGATAGTGTAATTTGACATTATTTGTACATTACAACCAAGTATCACTAGAGGGTGACTTGGGAAGTTAAGGAGTCAAAGTAAAAGGAACTTCCTATGAATGAAGAAGGATCTTACTGTAAAAGAAAAGTAGTTACTGTAAAGTGATGCTAAATGATGTTTATGAATTGTATTATGTTTAAGGTATCAAAGTTTTATGAAGTTTTCACAAAAGGCATGATGTATAGTTTCAAAGTAAAATTTCCTCTTTAAATGCATGTTTTTGCATGGTTACCATACTTAGTGAATTCTTGTACTAACACCATTTTTCTTCACCTTTTTACACAAAGTGTAGGTTATGGATGCTTAAAGGATGTCTCTAAGGTGATGGGCTTGAAATGCATTTCCCAAGCTCAAGGAAACGGATCCTTAAGATTCAAGGATTTCCTATGTCATGTTTTATTCAAGTTATGTAAAAGCTTAGTTACTATTTTATGTTAAAAGGTCGTGTCCCTATTATACTCTAATGATGTTGAGTCTAAGATGGCAAAGAGACTTAGATTCTAACTTTGTACTTATGTTATTTTTAGATTAATGGAAGTGATGATTCTAGCATATGTATTGAAAGTTTAAATTTTTTTGCTAAATTACCTATGACAATGCGATGAATGATAACTACGTACTTGTATAAGACCTCTGAGAGGTCAAGTACGTCATGTTACTTCTTGGGGTAACACAAAAATGCCAACCTTATCACTCCATCCTTCATAGGTGGAGGAATGACCGGAGCTTGGACTTGTGGAGGCACTTGGTTGCCTTGTGGAGGGGCTTGGTTATCTTTGTGAGGAACTCAGGCATTAGCCAAATCTCCCTCCACTCTTCTTGCCACTGCACTTCTTATTTTCATATCCTATATCTACAAGAAAAGGGATGCATAGTGTTACAATTAATAAGGCACGACTTTCAAGATTGCCTATAAGTGTTAATTCCTAAGCATCACATAGCTTCTCATTCATAAGTGTGGTGAGTCACACCCATGAACAAGACTCTAGGTAGACATGGTTCAATGAGACATCAAACTTAAGATTTCTTTAACCTTATGCTCTGATAACAAGATTGTCACGACTGGGGAGCACCCCCTAGACGTAACTGACGTCTTCATCCTCGGAGAGGAATAATACTAGACTTTTAGCAATCGTAATTACATTTCATAATAATCAAAATCAATCAAGAACAATACAATTTGAAACATCAATTTTGGATTAAGAATGAAACCCATGTTTTCTCAGTTTATGGAAATCAATTTGAAAGAACCCTTTGGGGAAAGGAGTCCTAAAGCTGAAGAGTTCTCATACCTTAACAATCCTTGAATATGGACGAAGAGAAAGTGAATTTCTTGCACCTGGAATCCCTTTGACCTTGGTATTCTATGGAGTCTTATTTTGGGAGAGAGAAAGGAGAAAGAAGTTGGATGATTTTGAGTTTGGGAATTGAGGGGTGTTGGGTTATATTAATGAAGGTTAGGTATTTATATAGTTCCTTAATTAACATAATTAAGAACCCCTAACCCTTAATTAACCAACTAACCAACTAACTAATTAAAAAGACCTAACTTAAAACGTCACAGCAAAACTAGGACTGATCAACGAGACCACGACCTACGGTCCGTAAGTCAGTCGATTCCCACTGCACCCATCATACTGCACATCATTCAATGGTGTCATAAATTGGTTCATGGACCTTCCGCGGCAATTTGGCTTAGTGATCAACGATGGAGCTATCGATGGAGCGTCGTCCAATTGACGGCTCGTCGATTGACTCGTCGATGGACACTACCCAAAATTTCAGTTTTGGTCAATTTTGAAAGCTCATACTCAAGGACCCTTAGGGTTGTCCTTGGGGAGTTGTACCTGGAAATTTCAATCTCAAATATATTCTAATACATGTTTGACACCTTCTGTAACACCCCGTACTCAAATTAGAACAAAAGTAAGATTTTAAGAAAAAAATTGCAGGTCCAATCGACGGTTACCTTCGACGGACCGTAGTCTAATGTATGGCCCGTCCTGCAGGTCTGTAGATTTTCACTGCAGCCCTCCCAAAATTCAGCTCAGCAAAATCGACTAATTCTCGACCCACAGACGGACCGACGGTTCGTAGTGTAACACTCCGGAAATATCATGATTTAGACTAGCGATTAATCTATTAAATAATATTTAAAATGATGTTTCCAGATATATATTAATGTAATAAACTCATTTGGAAAAGGTTAGAGCCAAAACGACAAAAAATGACCTTGTTGTCGGAAACTAGCTAATTTAAACTAGTTGACGTCCCTATGTTTGGTGAAGGTTTTGAGGGGTCAAATGTAGTCCAAAACTTGTAAGGAGACCTGTTATAGGTAGTATGTAGTACAAAGGGTCTAAACATTCGGTAACGACACCCCAAGTATTACCGGAAGGGTCCTTGGGGAGGACCAAAACATGGGTGGCCAGGCTGCCTGGCAGCCTGCGAACAGGCAAGAATTGTAGGGGTGGTGCGCGACGAACAAGCAGCACGCAGGCCACTGCCTCAAGATTTGAGAGGAATCCATGCGATGCGAGTCTGACACGCACCTCATGGACTCAACCAAAAAGTTAATAAAAATGATGGTATTTGGCCCCGCGACGCGCAACCACTTCCCAGAATCGTTAAAGTTATATTTTTGGTAATTTAACTTCATAAAAAGAGCCATTTAAGTGGAGGGTATTTTGGGTAATTAATAGGATGAATATATATGTATATTAGGCTTGATTTAGACCACTTTTACACGTCCACATAAGATTCAAACGAAAATTCTCTCATCTCTCAAGAAACACTCTCTTTTCCAAACCCCATTATAGAACAAGAAGAGCTTAATGAGAAAGACGAAGACTTCATGTTTTTCATCCAAATTTCGTGGATTCTTCATCTATAAGGTATGGGGTTTTCACTCTAGGGATCCATTTCCCATAGAGGTCTTTTAAAGATAAGTTTTCAAGATATTCTAATACTAGGGTTTTCCCTCAAAACATATTTTTTTCCTAACCCTAGATTTATGATTTTCAATGAAAAGTAAGTGTTTTCTATGGTCGAGTTCACACGGATTGATGAGTATGTGTTTAGTAATGTTTGAATTTCGTGTGATGGATGTTCTTATCTAGATGATGGTTTCACATCATTGTTTCCACTACTTGATAATATGAAAACGTAGGGATTGGAACTAAGACTAGAATGAACTCTTAAATGACCCTTTACCTTATCTTACATTATGAATTGATCTCATATATGATTTGAAGAGTTGTTCTTGATTATGCTATTGAGTATTTCACTATGTTATGGTTATGTATGTTGTAAGTTGAATGTAAGCTCTTGAATAAGATTCTTGAAAGCAAGAGGTAAGTCTTCTAAAGTTGTGATTACTCTACAATGTTTATGTTAGCCTATAAATCATGACGCTATGTTATGGAACCATGTATGATGTTTCTATGTGTATATGTCGGTCTATGAATATGTTTAATGTGAGATCATGATAAGAATACGAAAATGCAAGTTTATTATTTCTCTTGTATGCTTTACAGAAGGTGATTATTTTACGTTAATAACACATATGAAGAGTTATGATGAAAGGAAATTCTCAGCTAATCCTAAAGATCTCATGATCATATTTATAGAAGTAGTTAATCTCCTATGACCTATGATAAGTTTATGATAAAAGATAACTTAAAGGTTATTTAAGAAAGGGACTTTAGCTAAGCACTGATGGACTAGATATTAGAGGTGTCCCTTCCCTTGTTGGAAGGCAGGTCAGAATGACTCTCATGAGATTGAGGCTGCCATGTAATGTGGAACTATGGGTCTCTAATACATCTCCTAGTTCTTGAACTATGTTTCCACCATGGGATACTAGCTAGTGGATCCACCTAGAAAGCTACGTCATGTTAGGTTCTACTTTGGCCGGTAGACCACCTTCTTTCGGTGTAGGGTTTTATGATACCGGATTCCATGTTTAGCTCACATGGTCTATGTCGGTTAAGGTGAATGTTCCCTCATGTAAACTGAAATACAAGTAAATGAACATTGACTAGGGTGACTTGAAGATTCTACTTAGTATAGGTAGGGTATGGGACTCTACCTAGACATTGCACAACTTTACTCTAAGGGAAGTCCTAGGAGATTGTTCTTATGCAATATTATAACATGAAAGATATACATGTATGAAACATGATGATACTCTTATATTGTGTTGGTTATTATGATGAACATGTTATTGGTTTATGTTACTATGTGAAGTGATGACTACTTATGTTACAAGTTATATGAAGCAAAGATTTACTCATGGTTTCCTATCTTATCTACTTGGTTGTGTGGGGTTATGGGGCTTCACATGACCATTGCACTTGTAGTTTGGGGATGGGATCATTGGTAAGTGTTTTATATGTTATGTATATATGATCTATTGAATATGAACGTTAATATGACTCTATGATAATATGTCTTTGATTATGATCATGTTGTATGTTGATAAATCCTTATCTTGTATATGTTATATGGTATGTGCATTGAAGACTTTCATATGACTTAGCATGTTTTCTAAAGAGATGATAAATGGTCCTTTTTCAAGCATGCCCTTATATGTTATGTGCATATACCCATACTTAGTACATGTGGTGTACTAACCCCATTACTTTATAATACTACAACTGTAGGTTCCGGCCATTGAAGTTTAAGGAGGTCGACTTGAAGAAGCTTGAAACTCTTTCTCCAAGTCTTGGTAAGTCCTCATGTTCGGGGATGCTATCTTTCATATTCCAGCTTATGAAGACTTTTATTAGTTTTAAGAATACACTATTCTCATTGTGTTCTTTGGATTCTTTTGTACTAAGGCCTATATGACATAATTACTATTTATTGGCTAAGTCAAGATTTGTACTCTTAGATGGTTTTAATATATGTGAGACAAGTTTTTAGAATACATGAAGTCTAAGCATACTTCAAATAGAATGTAAAAGTTTTAAATTTTCCGCAATTTTTACTGATCACATGTTATGACGAATAGTCCTCTGATAGGACGACGACGCCGGTCGCGTCTGGGGTATGCTCTCTGGGTGTGACCAAACTTCGTATCATAGCATGAGGTTAAATATCCTTAGGATCAATGTCTCACTAAACCACATTACCTAGTGTCTCGTTCATGATTGTGAAGCGCACCACAATTGTGGATGAGAGGCTATGTGATGACTAGGAAACTTCTGTTTTTCTATATACTCATATGTTATGCATTTAGAGTTTTGACACTATGTGTCTTTTTAGCATCCCTTTTTTGTTGTTATAGGACATGAATACATGAAGGAAAGTCGCGAGAAGAGTAGAAGAATAGATTGAGAATGCGGGAGCTACTCCCAAAGGCAATCAAGTTCCTCCTCAAGTGCAAGCTGCTGCAAATGATCAAGTTCAGGTGAATCCTCCGGCTATGATGGATGGTAAGGTGAGGGCATCCCTATTATAAATGGTCCAAGCCATCACGGCTCAAGCTAACCGGGAGGTTGTTCCTCGAGAGAACCAACATTTTATTACTATGTCTAGCCGCTTGAGAGATTTTACGAGAATAAATCCTCCCATGTTCTTTGGATCGAAAGTTTATGAAGACCCCCATGATTTCCTTGATGAGATCTATAAGATTTTTTTTGCTATGGGGGTGAGTACTATTGAGAAGTCTGAACTTGCTGCTTATCAACTCAAGGACGTGGCTCAGACATGGTATAATCAGTGGAAGGATAGTAGGGCTCTATAAGGTTTCCCCGTTACATGGGAGATCTTCAAAAAGGCCTTTCTTTAGAGATTATTCCCAAGGGAGAAAAGAGAATCTAAGGTAGAGTAGTTCATCAACGTTCGTTAAGGAGGTATGAGTGTTAAGGAATACTCCTTAAAATTCATCAAGTTGTCAAAATATGCTTTTTCTTTGGCCTCTAATGCTAGGGATGAAATGAGCCGTTATGTAATAGGCGTGTCCGAAGAGCTTGAAGAAGAATGTCGTGCAACCATGCTTCATGAAAATATGGATCTTTCTAGGTTGATGGTTCATGCTCAACAGGTTGAGGAAAGTCATCTAAGGAAGAGGAATAGGGAAGCTAAGATGGCAAAGTATTTTGAAAGTGGTTTTTCTAAAAGTAGGCTTTATGTTAAAGACAAGCCTAAGTTCAAGAAGAGGTTTTCTAAACAGGTTTATTCAAATTTCTCCAAGAATCACAATGATAGAGGTTCTAATCCTACACCTCAAAAGGGGAGAAATGTTGATCCACCAAGAGAAAGACCAACTTGTAGTAACTGTGGTAAGAAAAATGTGGGTGAATGCCTTGTTGGAACTAATAGTTTCTATGGTTATGAAAAGGGTGTCCATATGGTGAAAGATTGTCCTAATGTGAGAAGTCAAGTAAAGGGGAATAGCCAAGATCAATAAAGTGGTCCTAGAATTGAAGATCCAAAAAGGAACCGTTTCCTTGAACTCAAGGCAAGGGGTGAACAAGAAAGCTCTCCCGACGTTGTGACGGATATGTTACAAGTTTTCTATGTTAATGTTTATGCTTTGCTTGACCCAGGTTCTACCCTTTCTTTTCTTACACCTTTGGTAGCTAGGAAGTTTGATGTACTTCCCGATATTTTGTTTGAACCCTTTTCGGTTTGTACCCCAATGGGTGACTCTGTAGTTGCAAAAGGAGTCTATAGGAAATGTCATGTAATGATGTCCAATAGATTTACTCTTGTTGATTTAGTAGAACTTTACATGTTCAATTTTAATATCATCTTTGGTATGGATTGGCTCAATGATTATTCTTCTTCCATAGATTGTAGAACAAGGGTAGTGAAGTTTCAATTCCCTAATGAACCCATTTTACAGTGGAAGAGGGGAAATTCTATACTAAGGGGTCAAATCATTTCGTGTTTAAAGGCTTGTAAAATGATAGCTAAAGGTTGTTTAACCATATGGTGAGAGTTAAGACCTAGAATGTGAGACTCCTTCTATTCAGTCAGTCCTGTAGTGAGGGAATTCCCAGAGGTTTTTCCGAATGACCTTCTTAGAGTTTCTCCCAAATGGAAAATTAACTTTGTCATTGATTTCTTACCGGGTACGAATCCCATTTCAATTTCTCCATATAGGCTGGCTCCGACTGAATTGGAAGTGTTGAAGCTCCAACTCAAAGATTTACTAGACAATGGTTTCATTCAACCTAGTATTTCTCCATGGGGTGCTCCATTGTTGTTTGTTAAGAAGAATGACGGGTCCCTTAGAATATGCATTAATTATCGCCAACACAATAAGGTCACCATAAAGAACAAGTATCCCTCCCCAAGGATTGCTGATCTATTTGATAAAATCCAAGGTGCTAGCTACTTCCAAGATTGACTTAAGGTAGGGATATCACCATCTTAGGGTGAGAGGTGAAGATGTTCCCAAAACAGCCTTCCGAACTACATATGGTCACTATGAATTCCTAGATATGTCTTTTGGGTTAACAAATGTCCTGACGGTGGTTATGGACATAATGAATAGACTATTCCGAGATTAACTCGACTCATTTGTGATTGTGTTCATTGATGATATTTTGATATACTTCACGAATGAAGATGAGCATGATAGTGACTTGAGGTTGGCCTTGCAAGTCCTCAAAGAACACCAACTTTATGACAAATATAGCAAGTGTGAATTTCTGTTGAGGTCAGTTGCTTTTCTTGGGAATATTATCTCTGGTGGTGGTGTAGATGTTGATGCGAAGAAGACGGATGCGGTCAGAAATTGTCCTAGACCTTTGACTCCCACAGACATAAGGAGTTTCTTGGTCCTAGCCGGGTAATATAGAAGGTTCATTGATGGATTTTCGTCCATTGCTTCTCCTTTGACAGCTTTGACCCAAAATAATGTGATGTTTGAGTGGTTGGAAGCTTGTGAGAAAGGTTTTTAAGAGTTGAAAGATAAGCTTACCTTCGCCCCAGTTTTGTCCTTACCGGAGGGAAATGAAGGTTTTGTAGTGTATTGTGATGCTTCCCGAGTGGGCTTGGGATGTGTCCTCATGCAGCATTGTATGGTGATTAGCTTATGCTTCTAGGCAACTCAAAGTTCATGAGAAGAATTACCCAACTCATGACCTTGAGGTAGCTGCTGTAGTTTTTTCCTTGAAAATATGGAGACACAACTTTTATGATGTACATGTTGATGTATTTACTAACCATAAAAGTCTTCAATATGTGTTTACACAAAAAGATTTAAATTTCCGAAAGAGAAGATGGTTAGAATTGTTGAAGGATTATGAAATTAGTGTCTTTTACCACCATGGCAAGGCTAATGTGGTTGCAGATTCTTTGAGTCTAATTACTATGGGTAGTGTGTCTCATGTAGAAGAAGAGAAGAAAGAACTTGTGAAAGTTGTTCATAGGTTGGAACGATTAGGTGTGCGGTTAGAAGATTCTCCATATGTGGATTTATGGTCCATCATAACTCTGACTCGTCGTTAGTGGTGGAGGTGAAATCCAAGCAACACCTTGATCCTCTATTGACTGAGTTGAAGGAATCGGTAGTTGGTAATCTCAATGAGTCATTCTCCCAAGGGGGGGATGTTGTTCTTAGGTATCAAGGGAGATGATGTGTACCCGATGTTGAGGATTTGAGAAATCGAATTCTAGAAGAAGACCATGGTTCTCACTATTCTATACATCCAGGTGCTCCAAAATTTATCATGACCTTAGAGAGGTCTATTGGTGGGATGGTTTAAAGAGGGACATACCAGAGTTTGCTGCTAAGTGTCAAAACTACCAACAAGTTTAAGCTAAGCATCTTAAACTGTGTGGTTTTACCCATATCATGGATGTTGCTACATGGAAGTTGGAAGCTATCATTATGGACTTTGTTGTTTAGTTGCCTCGAACACGAAAGCAAAATGATTCTATATGGGTTATTGTGGATAGGTTCACCAAATCTGCCCATTTTATATGTGTTCAGTCTACTTATACTACCGAAGGTTATGCTAGAATCTACATTATGAGATTGTGAGTCTTTATGGGATTCGTTTGTCCATAATTTGGGATAGAGGTGCCCAAATTACTTCTCGTTTTTGGAAGGCTTTTCAAAAGGGTTTAGGTACTGAAGTGAAACATAGCACTGCTTTTCATCCTCAAGCAAATGGTCAAGCGAAACGTACCATTGAAACCCTTCAAGAAATGTTAAGAGCCTGTGTCATTGATTTCAGGGGAAGTTGGAATGATCACTTTCCTTTAATCGAGTTCTCTTATAACAATAAGTATCATTCGAGCATCTCCATGGCACCTTTTGAAGCTCTTTATGGTAGAAGGTGTAGATCTCAAGTTGGATGGTTTGAGGTTGGTGAGTCCTCATTCCTTGGTCCAGAGATTATCTATGAAGCTATAGAGAAGGTTCGAATCATAAGAGATAGATTGAAGACTACCTATAGTAGGCAAAAGTCTTATGCCGACAATAGAAGAAGAGATCTTGAGTTTTAAATAGCTGATCATGTCTACTTGAAGATTTCACCTATGAAAGGGGTGATGAGATTTGGTAGAAAGGAGAAGTTAAGTCACCAGTATGTTAGTCCTTCTGAGGTTTTACAACGCATTGGAAAGGTTGCGTATGAGTTGAAACTACCTAGTGAACTAGCTTTGGTTCATCCGGTGTTTCGTGTTTCCATGCTCAAGAAATGCATAGGGGACCCGGTGTCCATTCTGCCCATGGAAGGTTTAGGGATGGATGAGAGTCTCTCCTATGAAGAGGTTCCGGTTGAGATTCTAGATTGCCAAGTCAAGAAGTTGAGAAACAAGGAGGTTGCCTCTGTAAAAGTTCTATGGAGGAACCATCTTGTTGAGAGTGCAACATGGGAGACTGCAGCCGACATGAAGTCTCGCTACCCTCATCTTTTTACTCCTTAAGGTTAGTCATTTCCTTTGATAGAGAAATTTATTAACAATCATGAAATTAACTTTTTTTCCTGAGTAGGTGCATGTTTGGTAAAAGATAGTACCAACTAGAGTTTTAAGAAAATGTCTTCATACTCTATTCTTGCACTTATAGGAAATATGTATGCCTATGTCTTCTTGAGATTTTGTTGTTTTGTTATTGACTTGAGATGAATGATAGCACGATAACTCTTTGATGCATTTTTAGATTTTGATAAGGTTGAAAAGGAAATTCCTAAGTATGTGTTATGAATATTGAGCTCTTGTATGTTTGTGCATCTTGAATTGAGTGCTATGTGTAATGTTATAATATGTGTTGCAAGGAGTTGTGAAGTACTCCTATGAGCTGTGACACATTATTATTTTATGTTGTTTATTGGTTGGGCTTCTAGTATTGAGTCTATTCTTACCCTCCAAATGATTTTAGTGTCATTCGGGGACGAATGTTCCTAAGGGGGAGATAATGTAACATTACGGAAATGTCATGAGTTAGACTAGAGCTTAATGTATTAAATAATGTTTAAAATAAAGTTTCCAGATATATATTAATGTAATAAACTCATTTGTAAAGGTTAGAGCAAAAATGACAAAAAAAGACCTTGACGTCCGGAAACTAGATAATTTGAACTAGTTGACATCCCTATGTTTAGTGAAGGTTTTGAGGTTTCAAATGAAGTCCAAAACTTGTAAAGAGACCTTGGATAGGTATTATCTAGTACAAAGGGTCTAAAAATCCGGTAATGACACCCCAAGGATTACTCGAAGGGTCCTTGGAGAGGACACAAACATGGGTGGGCAGGCTGTCTGGCAGCCTGCGAACTGGAAAGAATTGAAGGGGTGGTGCGCGATATTGAAAAATATTGTGCATAGTATAGAAAATTGGCAAAGGGGGTTAGCCAATTTCTATATAATACCCAAATGAACAATATATATTCCAAGCTTGTTTAGAAATTGTACCTGCAATGAATACCCTAAGCTAAAAATTATTGTAATCGCTAATGCATATATTGATTCTCAACTCAACACATCAAGTACTAGGCATCCAAGTGTCAAGCCTACTACCATAGCACATAACCATTAAAATGATCATGTAGAGTAAGCAAGGCCCAAGGACATAGTGAGGATCCTTGGGACAAGTAGTAAATATTCCAAAATAATCTTCCCAATAGTTAGTTAGGAAAATTCAAGAAGCACATGGGCTAGCACATGGGCAAGGACGGCCGAGGGGACCACCCTAACCAATTCGTTTAGGGAGGTTGGGGGACACACGCACATGCGGGTCCAACCGCGTGGGACCAGACTCCCTAACCTACCCTAGGCCCTAACCAACTAACCTAACTGACTAACTACCCCAAGACCTACCAAGACCGACCAGCCAAGACACCCGACAACCTAGGACCTTGTCGGGTGACACCTAACTAACCTAACTAACTTAGGGGCAACCTAGTACCTAACCTAGGAGGGTCCAAAGAGTTTGTTATGGTCCTAACCACTTAGGGTTACTTTGGTAATTACCCTAGACTAATTAATTAATTAATTTAGCAACTTAATTAATTAAAATAATAGTAAAAAACCGAAACTACTAGGAAAGATATAAAAAAACGGTCAAGTCAAGAATCTTCTAATACTAGTCAATCTAGGAGGGGCATTTTTGTCATTAGCTAATTTTTCTATCTTAATTAGGTTATATAATCCAATTAGAGTTATTTAACATTCAGGTTTAATGTCTAGACACGTTATTCACTCGAAGAAGACGCTACAACTAAAATAAGATTAAAAACGGTAAAGCCTAAGAGTTCTCTAAACCTAGTCAATCTACGAAGGGCGTTTTGTGTAATTGACTACCTAAGATATTTTAGTTAAGTATATAATCTAAATTAACTTAGTTAACAATCAGTTCCTAAAAATATCTAGACTTAGAAGTTGTTCACCATTAACGTCCAAAGCAAGAACAAGAGATCGTGACCAAACCCTAGGCGACTAGCAAGAACGTTCAAGGTTCCTTCGTTTAAAGTTCGTAGTGATCATCGTAGATTTAATTCTACAGCAAGGTATGGGTTTTCTCTCATGGAATTCTTTCTCCAAGAGGATTTTCAAACGTTTTTACTTCAAAAAAATTGAAACTGGGTTGTTCCCATCGAATCACATGTTCATCTCCCTAGTTCTTTCGATTTCCGATTCTTGTAGTATAGTAGTATTATTCTCGATGCATTGCTGGTTGTATATGGTGTTAACTGATTTTATATGTGTGTTTAAGTGATTTAAATGTCGAGTGAGATACACGTAATTAGATCTGCATGCTAGCGTGTTAATTACATAAACGTTAATTGTTATAATGCCTAATTATGTTTTTAGAATGCGAATTGTCATGAGTATTCGTTGAATTGTTGATATGTTTATCATATGTGAAAAGTCAGCTTGTCTAACATGTTAAATTACTATAATGTATTTATGAATTGATTGAATTAGTTAGTGATAACATTATGACAAGTAATTGGTGAAATTCTGAATGATGCCAACAAATTGGCTAACAAATCAATATCTAAATATAGTACTCCAAAAAGTCATTCTAATCTCAATGAAATATCTCATAACATAGGGTATGCCAATCAATGGGACAAGTCCCAACATACCCTATCCACACAACTTGTGAACGCCATAAAATCTTACAAAGAATCAATAACAATCATAAAGAATGATATAAGGTTAGTAAGTGACGTGAACAAGTTAAGGTGAGTAAAGAGATAACTAAGAGTTAAGTTATAAGATGGACCTAATATAGAGTGTTAGAAAGAAGTGAGACAAGTCTCAAGAACACATAATCATTACGTCAATAATACTCACATAATAGGGTGCTAGAGTCCGTGAGACAAGTCTCACTCACACCATGATGATTAAGTAAAGCTTCAAGATCAGAATCATCAAGTAAAGATAGGGATGAACAGTCATCCATAGAGTAAGTAAACCTCATAACTAGAAGCAAGCTTCCGTAATGTAATTAGTCAACTCTAAAAGATAAGAAGATAAAGTATGAGCTTAGCACCGATAGACTAGCTATGAGCGAGTGGTAAGCACTTGTAAGTCTCATGAGACGAGATCGCCAGGGTGTCAGCACGTCTCCTAGTCTTAGAACTATGTTGCCAACATAGGGGCACCTAGATAGTGGAGGCAACCCACTAAACACGCTAGCAAGTTAGGTAATCATCTTGGCCGGTGATTCCACCTCTTTTCAGTGTGGGGGAGACACCGGATTTCATGTCTAGCTAACATGATCTATGTCGGTTATAGCTCAGTACAACCATTCGGTTCACTATTGTCATGAATCCCCTTTTACGATGTAGGGAAAACATCGATCGATTCACCTTAGCCAGTGAATCCCCCTTTTCGGTGTGGGGAAGACATAGAGATTGGTTCACTTTAATTGGGGAACCACCCCTTTTCGGTGTGGGGGAGACACTGGATTTCATATAGCTCGCATGATCTACTTCTGTCAAGGCTAAAAGAATTCTTTAAGAGAGCAAGAAAGAATAAGAAGCAAGTTCAAAGTGAACGATCGAGCAAGGGAGTAGAATCATAAGTTCATAGTGAACTAATTAAAGTACTCTTAATAAACATTAACCATTAGTGTTTGATAGAAATAACAAGTTGGGGGTAGCCAATAATGGAGCGTAAATTATGTCCCAAGAACTATATATTATGAAATAATCAAATAAGGGGGCGTAGATAAAGATTGGCTTATAAATGTAAGTTACCCAACAAGAAGAAGAATGAAAAATCTAACTCAAGGTAGGTAGCCAATCGTGTCCTTCATCTTGTAAATTGCTCACTCGATTCATTGTAGGTATGGAACTACAATGAATCATTGCACTTGTAAGCGAAATGTAAGATCAAAGGAGATCACTGAACTACACAACAAGAAGATAGAAGAAACTGAAAAAATATACTAAAGTATAGAAAGGGTGACTCTCGGCCTAGTGAGAAAAAATATAAACGTGTGTTTAAGTAGTTCTAAATTTTATGTTCATGATTCCAAGGTCTTATGTTTATATAGAAAATGAGTTTTATGCCTTAATTGTGTGAGAACGTGTCATATTTACATCATTAATCAAGATTAACGTTTTAAGTAAGAAAGTGACGTTGTGACTGTAACTTGACATGTTGTTTAGGAAAGAGCTTTCCTTGTTCATGCATCGTCCCTTATGTGTTATGTGCATATACCCATACTTAGTACAAGTGTGTAATAACCCCATATATTTTTACTATTTTTATAGACACAGGTTCTCAAGAAGGTTGAAGTCCGTCGAAGTAGTTTGGAAAAGTGATCTCCAGACTTTGGTAGGTCCTCTTGAGTTCGAGGATGCTACATTTTATTATTCTAGATTTGTTCATTAGATTTAGCTATTGACTACTGTACCTAGTGTTTCTTTCCAAGTATTTATTTCAAAGCATTATAATAAGGCCAATTGGCGAATGATTATTATTATTATTACGGTCAATTATTTCATTGTTTAATCTATTGATAGATGGTTGTAAAGTTTGAGCTAGTATAATATCACTCTTATACAAAATTATACCTCAAGAAAAAGCCATGTAGGTGTACTCTTGGAGCTTTCGTCGCATATTTTCTTCGGATTTCTAATTCTAGAAGGTGTTGCAATCCTTCATCCCTAGATAACCATTCATCTATGGAGTCCTTTCAATGTTTTTTCTAACATGATTCCATGTCAAAAATATTATCTTTCAATCTAGCCATGGGTTCATTGTTAATGTGATTTCAAAAGCATTCTAATGTTGAATATGTGAATAATCTATGCTTTTAACATGATTTTCAATCGACTTCCATGAAGAACCCATGATCTCCTTATCCTATAAAATTATTATATGTTATTGGCCTTGTGATCTTGACTAGATTATGATTTAATTGTTATTATATTATAGAATATTGATTAATCATAGTTTTATATATATCAATTGTTTATGAATTGTGGAGAATTGATCAACATGATCATTAGCTTGGACATTTGGTAAGTTTAGCTATTCCTTCTTGTTAGATTAGAATGTATATTGAATTGTGATGATTGATATGGTCCACTTATAATGGTGATGTTTACATTCTTTTACATGTTTATGTGATATGATCACGACCTTAAAGGCATTAGAATCAAGATGAACTGATATGATGATTTCATATTTAGGAACTTGAAGGATGTAGCCTTGATTCTAATATCATATCTAAGTGAATTGATGTTATGTGAAGTTATATGTATAGTCTTTCACACTAGTTGCATCATTTAGGTGTGTGGACGATATTGTATATATGTGGATGATCATGTTAGTGTCATGTGTGGTCTATATGGCTAATGTTGATGAATACTCTTATAGCATGACCCTAAATATATGCACCATATATAAATGTGTGATTAAAGTATGTTAGAAGTCTTCTATTTTAGTGTTGAATATGCTTTTGTCTCTTATGATGTAAGGTGTGTGTGTGTACTTTATAGTCCTTAATATTGTATATGTTTTATGACTTGAGACTTGAGGAATGTTGTAAATGTGTTTTGATCTTTAGAGGGTGGCTTCCTCAAGGTTATGCTATAGCCATTATGTGATCATATTGACCAATGTACACATACACACTTCATGCATGACTATGAATAGTATAGATTCATGATGACTAAGGAAAGGGTAGTTCTCCTATGCATCATTACCTATTTCTACGCATGTGAAGTATATGATTAATGAAGTTATGAACATGTGTGAAAAGAGGTGTTATGTGAAGGTAGATCTCACGTTGTATGCACACACACATGATATAAGATTGTATGATTGTATGCACATACACATAAGGCTTTTCAAAGTAATTTAGCATGGTTTGATCAAATGTCCTCTTTAGCATGATTTCACTTGTTTATGTGCATATACCCATACTTAGTACAAGTGTGTACTAACCCATGTTTGATGGTTACTACAAATGTAGGATCCGACCTTTGATATTAGAGAAGGCTTTGAAGACTACTTGGATTCTTATCTTCCAAGTTCGGTAGGTCCTCACTTTTCGAGGATGATGCCATTATCCACTTATTGGATGTTGTTTAGTCTTAAAGACACTTTGTTCATTCTCTTTAATTTTTTACTATAATTGTAAAGCCTACATATGGCTATAATTATTGATGTAAAGTCTATGCCCAAATTGTGATACTCTTATCTAGATGGTTTAATATGATAACATGTTATAGACTTCTTATGAGACTATCTTATATGATGCATGTGCAATAAAAGTAGAAGACTATGTAATCTTCTTATACGAAGGGTCAATGTATAATCGATATAAATATATTATATGTATGTACAGGTCTATGTAAACCTCAATGTATAAATCAAAAAGTTTTAAATTTCGCATGTTTAACATATTAATATAATGATGTATGCTAAGAGGCTAGTCTTAGTCCTCAAAGAGGACGACGATGCCAATTACATCTAGAGGGTGCTCTATGGATGTGACAAATTTGGTATCAGAGCATGAGGTTGAATACTTTTAGGATTGATGTCTCATTAAACCATGTCTATGTAGATTCTTTTTAGGAAACACTCATCTTCTTGTAATCATATGACGGCCTCTAGGGTATACTTTATGTGTGATTTCACCTAAACCATCTATGGTGGTTATAGGTATGAATACTTAAAGAACAGCCACAAGAAAGGACGAGGTAGGAACTGCTAATGCGGGAGCACAAGATAACCAAGTGCCTCCACTTGAAGAAGTTGCTATAGGTGATCAAGTTCTGGTTGATCCTCCTCCCATAGCGGATGGGGATATAAGGGAAGCTTTTATCCAAATGTCCCAAGCGATTACAAAACAAGCACAAGGAATTACTACTCAAGCACAAGCTATGATGGCCCAAGCTAATCGGGAGGTGGTACCTCAAGGAAACAAAAAAATGAGAACCATGGCCTCCCGTTTGAGGGATTTCACTAGGATGAATCCTAGTTCTTTCTATGGGTCCAATGTTGAGGAAGACCCCCAAGATTTCATTGATGAAATCTACAACTCAAATATGACGTACCAAGTTTGGGCCACTTACCAACTCAAATATGTGGCCCAAACTTGGTACGTCAAATGGAGAGACAATAGGCCTCTAAGGGGTGGTCCGGTGACATGGGAGATTTTCAAAAAGGCTTTTCTTGATTAATTCTTTCCTAGATAGAAGAGGGAAGCCAAAGTGGAATAATTCATCAACCTTCTCAAAGGAGGTATGAGTGTACTTGACTACTCTTTAAAATTCACTAAATTGTCAAGATATATTCCATCTTTGGTTTCCGATCCTAGAGATGAAATGAGCCGCTTTGTGATGGGAGTGTCGGATGACATGATATAAGAATGTTGATCTGCTATGCTACATGATAATATGAACATTTCTCGTCTCGTGGTTCATACTCAACAAGTGGAAGAGACAAGGGTTAAAAGAAAGAGTAGATATGACAATAGGGCAAGGTCATTTGATGGTTGTTCTTCAAAGGTTAGACTTGACATTTAAGACAAGCCTAAGTTCAAGAAGAGGTTCTCCAATAAAGTTAATTATAAGTTCCCTAAGCCTCGTGATAATAAGGTGCCTAAACCTAAGTCCCAAAAGGGAAAGAGTGGAAACTCACCTTATGAGAAGCCTACTTGTAAAAAGTATGGGAAAGGTCACTTTGGTGAATGCTTCGTCGGAATGGGCAATTGTTTTAGTTGTGGAAAAAGGGGTCACTAGGTGAGAGATTGCCCTAATTTTAAGGGGCAATACAAGGGTAGTGAACAATCAAGTGGTTCAAATGATGATGCTCCGAAGAAGAATCGATTTTACGCTCTCCACACTAGGGGTGAGCAAGAGACTTCTCCCGATGTGGCGACAGGTATTTTTAAAGTCTTTTCTATTGATATATATGCTTTACTTGATCCAGGTACTAATTTGTCATTTGTTACTCATCTATTAGCTAAATATTTTGACATTTTACCCGATATCTTAAATGAATCTTTGTGGTGACTACCTAGTGGGTGAGTCGGTTGTTGCTAAGAAAGTATATAGAAATTGTCCTATAATGTTTCCCAATAGAGTTACTCATGTAGAGTTAGTAGAACTCAATATGGTTAATTTTGATGTTATCTTGGGTATCGATTGGTTGCATGCTTGTTTCGCGTCCATAGATTGTAGAACAAGGGTAGTGAAGTTTAACTTTCTAAATGAACCCGTTTTAGAGTTGAAGAGGGGAAATTCTATTCCTAGAGGTCGTATCATTTCTTGTTTGAAAGCTTGTTGGATGATCTCTAAAGGGTGCTTATACCATATAGTAAGAGTCCAAGATTTAGACTCCGAAATTCTTCCCATTGAGTCGGTCCCCGTAGTGAGGGAATTTCCAGAGGTCTCTCTTAATGATCTTCCCGGCATTCCTCGCGAACGAGAAATAATTTTGGTATCGACTTGATACTGTATACAAATCGTATTTCAATTCCTCCATTATCGGATGGCTTCGGCTGAATTGAAAGAGTTGAAGGCTCAACTCACATACGTACTAGACAAGGGCTCTATTCGGCCTAGTATTTCTCCATGGGGTGCTCCGAAATTGTTTGTTAAGAAGAAGGATGGGTCCCCTAGAATGTGCATCGATTACCGTCAATTAAACAAAGTTACAATAATGAATAAGTATCCTCTCCCTCGGATTGATGTTTTATTTGATCAACTCTAAGGTGCGAGTTACTTTTAAAAGATTGACTTGAGATCGGGATATCACCAACTTAGTGTGAGAGGTAAAGATATTCCCAAGACGGTATTTCAGACTAGTAATGGTCACTATGAGTTCTTAGTAATGTCATTTGGTCTCACTAATACTCCGGCGGCATTTATGGACCTAATGAATAGGGTTTTTCGAAGTGACATACATTCATTTCTCATTGTCTTTATTGACGACATCTTGCTATATTTGAAAAATGACGGTGAACACATAGAACATTTGAGAGTGGTTTTGCAAGTTCTTAAGGAATACCAATTGCTTGCCAAGTATAACAAATGTGAGTTTTGGTTGAGGTTGGTAGCATTTCTTGGTCATATAATCTCTAGTGAAGGTGTAGAGGTTTATCCAAGGAAGACCGAAGCAGTGAAAAATTGGACTAGACCTTTGGCTCTTACAATATTAGGATTTTCTTAGGCCTAACTGGTTATTATAGAAGGTTTGTTGATGGGTTTGCATCCATTTATTCCCCTTTGACAACCTTGACTCAAAAGAATGTGAAATTTGAGTGTTCGGAGGCATGTGAAAAGAGATTCCAAATGTTGGAGGGTAGGCTTACTTCCGCTACGGTATTGACCCTATCAGAGGGTACTAAGGGTTTTGTTGTATATTGTGATGCATCCCGAGTCGGTTAGGGGTGTGTTCTTATGCAACATGGAAAAGTTATAGCCTATTGTTCTAGGCAACTCAAAGTTCATGAGAAGAATTATCCGACTCATGACCATGAGTTAGCGGCTGTTGTATTTGCCTTGAAAATATGGAGGCATTATCTTTATGAGGTTCATGTTAATGTGTATACGGACCATAAAAGTCTCCAATATGTATTCACTCAAAAGGAGTTGAATCTCCGACAACGAAGATGGTTAGAGGTGTTGAAAGACGATGATATGAGTTTTCTCTATCACCCTGGCAAGGCTAATGTGGTAGCAGATGCTCTAAGTCGAATGTCCATCGGAAGTGTGTCCCATGTGGAAGAATCCAAGAGAAACCTAGTGAAAGATGTTCATACGTTGGCACGTTCAGGGGTTTGAGTTGAAAGTTCTCCAAATGGGGTTATGGTTGTGCATCATAACTCTAAGTTATTTTTAGTGGTTAAGGTGAAGTCTAAGAAACACCTTGATCCATTATTGATGGAGTTGAAAGAATCAACTCTTGGTAATATGAATGGGTCATTTGGAGGATGGTTTTCTTAGGTACCAAGGGAGATTGTGTGTACCTAATGTGGACGATTTGAGGAATAGGATCCTTGAGAAAGCTCATGGATCCCGTTACTCTATTCATCCGGGTTCTACAAAAATGTACCATGACCTTAGAGAAGTGTTTTGGCGGGATGACCGAAAAAGGGATATTGCGGAGTTCGTTGCAAAATGTCCCACTTGCCAACAAGTGAAGGTTGAACACCAAAAGCCGAGAGGTCAACTACAAGAAATAAAAATTTCTACTTTAAAGTGGGAAGATGTTAATATGGATTTTGTAGTAGGTTTGCCTCGAACTCGAAAGCAATATGACTCTATATGGGTTGTACTGCATAGATTGACGAAATCCATTCACTTTATTCCCATTAAGTCTACTTATTCGGCGTAAGACTATGCAAGGACCTATATTGAGAAGATAATTAATCTTCATGGGGTTCCTTTTTCCATTATATCGGATAGAGGTGCTCAATTTACGTCTATATTTTGGAGATCATGTCAAAGAGGTTTGGGTACTCAAGTGAAGTTAAGCACTGCTTTTCATTCTCAAACGGATAGTCAAGGGGAGCGGACTATTCAAACTTTTGAAGATATGCTTATGTCTTGTATCATTGACTTATAGGGAAATTGGGATGAGCATTTACCTTTAATAGAGTTCTCTTTTAACAATAACTTTCATTCATCCATATTTATGGCTCCTTATCAAGTCTTGTATGGTAGGAGGTTTAGGTCTCATAAGTAACCGGTTACAAACAGCCTATAGTTAGCAAAAGTCTTATGCCGATCATAGGAGAAGAGACTTTGAATTTAAAGAAAGTGATAAGGTGTATTTGAAAATTTCTCCCATGAAAGGGGTTGTTAGATTTGGCAAGAAAAGTAAGTTAAGTCCTCGTTATGTGGGTCCCTATAGAATTTTGCAAAGGGTTGGTAAGGTTGCATAAAAGGTTAAACTTCCTAGTGAACTATCTTCGGTTCATCCGGTTTTTCATGTATCTATGCTTAAGAAGTGCATTGGTAATCCCGAGTCCATTCTTCCTATTGAATGTCTTGGTGTGAAGGAGAACATCTCCTATGAGGAGGTTCCAGTTGAAATCCTTGATCGTCAAGTGAAGAGGTTGAGGAACAAAGAGGTGGCCTCAGTAAAAGTTTTATGGAGAAACCACCTAGTTGAGGGAGCAACATGTGAGGCCGAGGCCGACATAAAATCCCGTTATCCTCATCTCTTTGCTAATTATGGTTAGTTGTTCTTCTTATTAACGAAAATCATTAGTTAATATGATTTTGACTTGTTTTGCAAAGATATGTATATTTATGGTAAAAAGATTTATGCTAAAATGATTTACCATGGAAAAATGCTCTTTTGCTCGAATTGTAGTTATTTGTGTATTTGGTATATTGTTGCCTTCATTATGTTATAGTGAGAATGTTGATTTGTTGAGAAAGGAACTTTGGCGTGATTGACTGTTTAATGATATGTTGAGCTCATGTTGTTGATATGAGAAGGAAATTCCTCATGATGTGACTTTGAGTCATTATGTGTAAAGTTGATGTTTTGGGTCATTATGTAAATGCCATATTTTAATGTTGAATTAATTTTTAAATCATTTTGATGATGTATATTGTTGGTTGGGCTGCTAGTATTGAGTCTATCCTTTCCCTTTTAAAAGTTTATTGTCATTCGGGGACGAATGTTCCTAAAGGGGGGATAATGTAACACTCCGAAAAATCAAGACCTAATCTAGAGATTAACATGAGTTTTTAAAGGTTTAAATACTATTTTAAGACCTAAAATAATGTATATAAGTCATCCAAGAAGTTTTAGAGCCAATACGTCAAAGAACGTCCATGACGTCCGAAAACTAGCTTAATTGTACTACTTGACATCGCTATATTTGGGGATGGTTTCGGAGGGTCAAATCAAGTCTAAAACATTAAAAAAGACTTTGGTTAGGTAGAGTGTAGTATTTATGGTTAAAACATCCAAAAAGGACACCCCAAACATTGGTCATGGAGGAGGACCCCAACATTGGTATGCAAGCTGCCAAAGCAGCCTGTGCAGCCAACACGGACCTCACTGGTTCAATTTATTTTTCAAAAATAAAAGTGTGTGTTGGCCCTGCTACGCTGAGCCACTTCCTAGATCCGATAAAATCGTATTTTTGACATTTTGACTTCACAAAAAGACCCATTGAAGTGAGGGGTGTTTTCGGTAATTTAAGGGGTGATTATATATAGATTAAGGGTCATTTTAAAGTCATTGTTCACTCACCCAAACCCAATTCCCTAAAAAAAAAAAAACTCTCACCTCTCTCTACTTTCTCTCTCCCCAATTCCTCAATTGAAGAAGGAAGAAAGCTTGAGGAAGAAGGTCAATTTCTCTAGGATTTCAGTTCAATTTTGTGGATTAAGTTTCAATAAGGTATGGGTTTTCTACTAAACTTAAAATTAATGATAAATTGTTATTTCCTATGACTAATTGAGTATATATTGTTGATTAATTTATGTTAATTGTTGCATTTTCATGTTGATCAATTTCCCTTCCCCAATTTCCCAAATCTTGGATCTTGGTCATGAATTGATGGGAATTGAAGAATGATTTAATTATTAGATTTGTTTTGTCTATTCTAATTCATGTATGGATTGACTATTGTAATGTTTTGTTGGGATTGGATCTATTTCTTTATGAATTCATGATAAACCCTAATTCCTTAAACCCTAGGTTATGAGTTGATGTTAATTGGGATAGTGATGATGCAATTGACCTAGTTCTTGTATTAATTACTATTGATCGATTTTACTCCACCTATTATTGGATGTAAATGGTTGGTTGATGGTAAGACCATGATGATGGCTTTTGAATTTGATTTTGTAAGTCTTCATGATCCTAACCTTTACTTCAAGTATGATGGCTTGTTATTGGTATAATGTTAAATTGAAATGTCTTGACTATGTGATTTTGAGATTATGCTTAAGATAAAATGCTATAAGGTTGTTGATGACTTTCCTATGTGCCTTGTTATGAAATGATGATGATATGCTAATTTCACATGTGAGGGTTGCCATAAAAGGATGTTCTCATGCAATATCTATTAAGCTAAATGACTATGATTATACAAGGGATAGACCCTATGACCTAAACTAAGTGATGATTAATAAAGAAAGACATTTCAAAGGGACTTAGCTTAGCACTCAGTGAACTTGACAATGGGAGGTATTGACTTCCCATAGAGGAAGATACACCCTATATTTCTATATGAGGTGTTGACTCCCCTATGAGGGACACTCAACCAATGGATTCGCATGATATGAGGCTTCAATGCCATAGGCATGTAGAGGGTTCATACATATCTCCTAGTTCTAGAACTATGTTGCCACCATAAGAAGACTAGCTAGTGGATCCACCTAGAAAGCTACGTTTATGTTTGGCTCTACTTTGGCCGGTAGAGCAGCTTCCATCGGTGTAAGGTTTTACAACACCGGATTCCACACTTAGATCTTGTGGTCTATGTCGGTTAAGGCAAATGTTCCAGAATGTAAAATGAAGTAATGATGTGTACTCTAGATAGGGTGACTGGAGAGGTTGGCTTAGTCTAGGTAAGCGTATGGGACTCTACCTAGTCATTGCACTAGTTGACTTTGAGGGAAGTCCTAGAAGGATGTTCTTATGATATAGAAATCTTATAAAGTAAATGTTATGCTTATGTTGATTTTACATGTTGATGATCCTATATGATGTTAGTTTCGTCTATGAACATGATATTGGTCTATATTGCTAAATATGATGATGGTTATTATTCATGCTATGTTATGTTAAATTAGGCATTATTTGTGATCCTTTGTTTGGTTTACTTGATTGAGTAAGGTTATGGGGCTTTTCTTGGTCATTGCACTTGTAGGCTAAATGGTGGGTTATGAGTAATGGTCTTGCTTGTAATATGATGTTGTGAACTCTTGTATTTGTTGACTTGACTATTACTTGTTGATGTTAGTCTTGTGTTGTACATGGGTTTGAATTATTGCTTATATGAGTATTGGCTTATATGGGTTCTCAATTGTGCATAAGGCTTTTCAAAGTACTTTAGCATGGTTTGATCAAATATCCTCTTTAGCATGATTTTCCATGTTTGATGTTTACTACAAATGTAGGATCCGACCGTTGATATAAGAAGTCTTTGAAGACTACTTGGGTTCTTATTTTCAAAGTTCGGTAGGTCCTCATTTGCTGAGGATGATGCCATTATATACTTATTGGATGTTGTTTAGTCCTAAAGACACTTTGTTCATTCTCTTTCATTTTGGTACTATAATTGTAAAGCCTATATATGGCTATAATTGTTGATGTAAAGGCTATGTCCAAATTGTGATACTCTTATCTAGATGGTTTAGTATGAGACAATGTTATAGACTTCTTATGAGACTATCTTATACTATGTATGTGCAATAAAAGTAGAAGATTGTGTAATCTTGTTATACGAAGGTTCTATGTATACTCTATATGAATATATGATGTGTATGTAAAGATCTATGTAAACCTCAATGTAGAAGTAAGCAAATAGTTTTAAATTATCCGCATTTTTAACCTATGAATGGAATGATGTATGCTAAGAGGCTAGTCTTTTTCCTCAAAGAGGATGACGACGCCGGTTACGTCTAGGGGGTGCTCTCCGGATGTGACGATAATTCATTCTTGATTCTTATCTCATTCAAGGATCAAATCCAAAGTCTTTTCAAAAGGTTTCAAATTCCTAAAATCTCTGATTTCAAATTCTAAGTATGAGTTCTTGCATTAAAAGGTTTTAACTAATGTATTATGATGTTTTCAATGTTAATTGATGATTTATTATAAAAAAAAACTCCATGGACCCATAAACATCCTAATCCTCTAATTTTGGCTTATGAACTGGGTTTGATGATTGTAATTTGATATTATTAGAATTGTATTTATACAATGTTGTATTATCGTTATCTACTGCTAATTATGCCTAATTATGATGAATTGTTGGAGAATTGAGAAAAGGTCATCATGGCTTGGATGAAGGGTATGTTGACCTAAATTGTCTGGTTCTTATTGAATTGATCTTCCGTGGTATGGTCCCCTTATAGTGTGATGTTTACTTTATGTATATGAAGGTTCATGTGAATTGTGATTATTGCCTTGAAGGAATTGAATGTGAAGTGAAGTGATGTTATGAAGTATATGTATAGAGATGTCTTATGAAGTTATGAATGTAAATCTTGATGATAGTTTGACTAATTGAAGTATGATTTGAAAGTGAAGTATGATTGTGTGTGGATTATTATGAATGAAGTGTGATCATGCTTAGAAATAAATATTATGAATGAGGGTTGTTATGTTAAACATTACCTCATATATATTCACACAGAATGAATGAATGAAATAAGCTAATCAAAATGTAATGAATGAGAGTCTATTGAAAGGTTTCTCAATAGAACCCTCAATAATGAAAATGGGGGATTTTTGGGTGGACACTTTTCGTTAGTTAAGATGTAGTGTCTAGTAGCAACCTGACTATTTCTAAGAGCTTTCTAATGAATGAATTATAGGTTGGAGGTTGGATACTCTTCGTGAGTTTAGATGTAGTATCCAAATGTGACATCTAGAGATGAGTACTCTTCGTGAGTTGATATGTAGTACTCAACAACAATATCTTAACCTATAGATAAGGAATGTAATGAATGTCTAAAACTCCGTGGGATTTGTGCGTACAACTGAGAGGATTTGGCAAAGGGGTGGATACTCTTCCTGAGTTGAGATGTAGTATCCAAATGTACCTCTTGAGATGAGTACTCTCTATGAGTTCATATGTAGTCCTTAGAAGGATTCTCGTTCTCCCTTAGCTATGCACCCACATAGGACTAGCTATTGGCGATCCATGTAAATTCTAAAAGAATGACACTACCTTAGGCAAGTGGGTAACCCTCATCCGGTAGGGGTTAATACCGGAATTTCATGTCAAGCTCTCATAGTCCATGTCGTGTAAAGATAGCCCCACAAATTAATATAATGGACTAGGTCTTCCTAATGGTATACTACTTAGGGTAGGTCGTGGAATTGGACGACATCTACGCATTGCACAATTACACATTTGGAGGGAGTCTTGGTGTGTCCTTGTAAGTTAATGAATGAATGGGTTACTATAAGATTTGAATGAAGTAATATCACTTTATGTGTAATGTTAATGAAGCATGTTGGTATTGTGTCCAATGATGATGAAAGCTATGTAAATGGTTGAATGTGATGTGTCTAGTCTATAATGACTCCTAAGGAGAAATAAGTGGGAGTAGTAGTATGGGATGTTACTTTCACCTTGCACTAGTGTAACTTGGAGTTGTCTTAGAGGATCGTGTTTATATAAATTTCTTAAATACATGAATGTTTCCTCTAGTAATGAATGTTTAGTTGTCTTGTTGTGATGAAATATCCTTATCTTTTGTAGTCTTAAGGATCACTTAGGTGTGTATTGAAGAGGTTGTATGGGCGGTGTCTTCATGTCTTACCTAGGTGAGCCTTAGGATAACTTTCAATAGTTGCCTAAATGAATAGTGGATTACTAGATAATGTGGGTATATGTTGAGAATTATGAAAGTATTACCTTGTATGTTTGTGATGACTCATATAATGTCTTGTACACTTAAAACATGAGGTTTTACCAAAATAGCATTAAAAACATGTTTCTACTAAAATGTCCTCTTTAAAGCATGGATTTGGATATTCCAATACTTAGTGTATTATTTGTTCTAACTCCATTTTCTTCTCTAGAGTTGAAGCTTGGGTAGTATATTGTTCTCTCAATTCTGTTGGTACGTCCTCATATGTTCGACGACGTGGATGTTATGTTTAGTTTCCTTTATTTTAAATGTATTTGACATGAGTTTCTTTTTTATGTAAGTGTCGTGAATCTACAATAATAAGATGTGTCTAAGATGCCTTGTAATGTTGAGACTTAGTTTATTACGTTATATGAAAGAGTTTCTGTAATGACTATTATTGTGAAAAGTTTTCATTCCGTACTACTTTTCATATCTATGTGATGAATGAATGCTAAGAGGCTTGTACAAGACATTTGAGAGGTCATGTATGTCGTGTTACTTCTAGGGGGTACTTCACGTTCGTTACACTGGTTACTTTAGATGAGTAGGTGACCAAGAGTAACCAAATTGTTTTTTCTCGTTTTGGGGACTTGAAATTTTGTGATATTTGCAACCTTGGTTAACATAATTGTTATCTGAATTTAAGGTATTGTATGGGGTTATTTGCATAATTTTCTAATTATATTTGAATATACAGTTGAAGTGTGGGTATAAGGTATATAAATATAGGTATATATCTATGCTTTTTGGACAGCAAGCTATTTGTTTGGGCAGACTCCTTTTGAGACCTATGTCCATGTCATAAGGATCACTTTTGTAGCTATATATTTTCACACATCCTTTGATTTAATTCGTTTTCTACTCAAGTATAAGAACCTTATAGCCTTAGATAAACAAGTTGTTCTTCAAAATCAGGAGAAAAACTAGGTCCTTTTAGCAGGATTTCGAAATACACACTTCTTTTTGGTAAGTGACGAAATATGTTTATCAGCTGGGTAGTATTTGATATTTTATACATATCTATTTCTATAGAACTTAGTCTATAGTGAATAAATATGATTTGGAAAGATAATTCCTATACCTGCAACTCTTATGTTTATGTAAAACTCTATTTTAACTGATATTCATTCGAAATATGGAACGCAACATAGGACATGTTCTGTCCAAATTTTGGAATTTTAAATATGAACAACTGTTAGTGCTTTGAATATATTTTTTTGCACAAAATATATTTTCCTGTGATTATTGTGTTTTTGCAACCTTAAATGATGTATATACATCTTTCATGAAGGTTATAAGGTCATGTTTTTCCATTTTCCTTTACAAATCTAAGTTGCGACATGATGTACTAGACTAGCGAGAAATACTGTTTTGGGATTATAGTCGTATTTGTATAGGCTAAATTTAAATGTTATGATAATCCTATTAACGTTAACATTATTTAGCAACTAGGAATTAAATAAGTTATTTCATTTTATTTGTAAGGTTTTATATACTAGTGAGTACCTTCATACGGTAGTTTTTCTACGGTTTGAAGTCTTGAAGTGGTGTGGGATTGATTCTTTGCTAAAGCACTGAGGTTTGTGTATAAATGTAACAAACCTCAAAATGAAATAGGATAAATTAGTGCCTATAATGAGTTTTATGAGTTAATAATGTGTTAAAATGATGAATAATAGCAAAGGAAGTCACTTTGAAGAGTTTGAAAGTCGAACGTCGAAGAACGACCAAGATGTTCGGCAACTAGCCATGTGTGTACGCTAGTGTGTCCTTGTTTATTGTATACGTTTTTAGGTGTTGTTTTGTGTCTAAACATGAGTGGGTATGACCCAAACACATAGAGGACATACCTAGGGTCAAAACGTCCGAGAACGACTCCCCAAGGACCAACAAAAGGGTCCTTGAGGAGGACCCAAGGTGTGGCATGGAGGCTGCTGAAACCAGCCTGTTTGTGACAGTGCCTGCGCGTCGCGCAACTGGCATTTAATGGCAAAAGTTTGCCTTGCGACACAAGCTTGTCACGAACCGTTATGCACCACAATTAATTCCAGAAACCAAGATGTGGAGGTATCCCCACGACGCGCATTCATGTCCTTGATTTTGTTGCATCCTTTTTAAGACAAATTTGTCACATCCCGAGAGCACACCCAAGAAGATATGGCACTGTCGGAGTGCGACAAGGCGTAATTGAACTCTCGGAGGTCTTTTACAAGACCTTTGACATGATGCATTGCATATATGTATGAAAGGTAGTGCGGAATTAAAACTTTTCACACGAAATAGTACTTCAAATATTTTTCGTTAAAAAAAAATTAAGGAACATAGCTAAGTTTCATGTCACCATTTTAGACACATGAATACTTTGGACATTGCCCATACAATCGAAATGTAAAAACATAGTCTATTATAGTACTTGTTTAATAAATGAAATCTAAGGATAGTTTTGTCCTCGAGTCAAGTGAGGACATACTTCAACTTTGATTTAAAGAGTTTAGATTCCAAGACTTGCGTCAAGACGCCTCTTACCTGCTAGCCACACCTTTACGAATAGAAAAAATGCAAGGAATTAGTACAATGCAAGTACTAAGAATTACATAATGCATAAAATCATGAGAAATAAATATTTGTATCAAAATATGCTCTGTTTGTGTAAAACATTATATCATAATATAGAGAACCAACTATCACACCAACTTCACCTATATAACTCATATATCACAAGATAGCATCAAGAACCCATCAAAACACATAAACATGAGACCCTACTACCAAAGGTGATTCTAAGGCTCACTTGAGTGAGTTATGAAGCGACCGCCCATACTATCCCTTCACACACACCAAGGAGATCCTATAGACTACCTAATATAAGATTATTCCCATTTAATTAATCAAACTCCCTATCTAGAATTACTCTAGTACTCACCTAAGTAAGACAAGAAGATACCACTCATACACCTTCTACCACCTTACCTAAGCAAACTTCAAAGCT
The DNA here is from genome assembly GCA_022817965.1 of Solanum lycopersicoides. Lineage (NCBI taxonomy): Eukaryota > Viridiplantae > Streptophyta > Magnoliopsida > Solanales > Solanaceae > Solanum > Solanum lycopersicoides. The sequence continues at coordinate 20,105,552 of CM040625.1, read as the reverse complement.
ACTCTAGATAGATAATTTTTTTATTAACATACCTTTACATAAGTCATTAAATTCATTAAATAATTTAGAATACATTTATCACTTAAGGACATTCACATAATGGTCTTGAAGAAGACCTAGGGCACTCAGGCACTAATATCTTCAAAGACTAGTCGTGCAATGTCTAGATAGTTTCCCCTTCCACTACCTAAACTTCATAGTACTTATCCGACACTAGCATGTATCCCACATGATGAGAATAGACAATAATCGACATTGACCATGTTAGGTAATCATGGAATCCGGATTCATAAACCTACTCCGATGGAGGGTGTTCTACTTGCCATAGGTAGAACTAAGACACTTCCCATGTAGGCACATGGTTAAGGAATATGAAGGGTTTCTTTGTACTCTAGCCTCTCCATTAATTAGAGTTACTCCCCAAACCATACTCACTGGGTGCTATCCTTTGTCCTCATAGAGTAATTCAATAAAAGAGTAGATGAAGAGGTTTCATATCTAGTTCATAACCAAATCACATTCTACCTTACCAAAGTGGTACCCTAGTGTTGCCTTACAATGGTTAATAGGATAGCTCAATGACTTTCCTAAGGATGATTTCATGACGTTCCAGCCAACCAACCCTAAGTCCATCATTCACACAAGAAGGATACCATTATGACTTTCAACTTTAAGGATATCATAACCTTCATTCTAAAAGGTTCCACATAAATGACCTTCTTTTCTATATTCAAGATCATATTCTTTCCGTGCATACATATTCATTACAAACGGTGTCCTAACCTACTAAGTCAAGGGTTCATATTCATTCATGTATCAATTAAGGGACATAGGTCTACCTAGACGGTACAGACTTCACTTTACATTATCATATATAGAATCTCATTCAAGAAGCACATAGGAACAACTAGATATACTTGCAAGTCATGCTACACACTTCTATAGAATCATCAACTTGACTTATAATAAGGTTCATATGGTCAACTAGGAGGATTCACTCCTGAACATCCAACATATACATACAAGACAATAATCTAGCCTATCATGATCAAATAGCATCATTTAGAAGAACTCATGCTTTGACTTCACATATACGCATAAGTCATCAAGACCTTCACACTACTAACATAATCAAGTTATCACATGATAATATCATAACTCATAAGGTAATGTCAATGAGGCCATATAATTCACAATTATAGAAGAACTGCACCATAAGTGGACCATACAAATCATCATCATAATTCAAGACCTATACTACACAATATAGAGAGAGTTAGGTCAACATACCACCAATCCAATCTTACAACTTCAATACATAGCCAAATAAATAAACTCAATATACCAAGGGTCTTACCCATAGCCATGATAACCAGTTCAATACAATAATCTCATTCTACAATGAATCCCAAGTAATACAATACAAATTCATCAATTAAGGACAGTTTACACATGATTCTAACACAATTTATTGATAATTCAATAGCCCAATACAATCTAGATAAGAAATTAATACAATTGAGGCGTGATCAAATCATCCATAATATAGTCTGAATAAGGATATCATAATTTACATGCGTTCATGGAGTTTTTTTATCCAAAATCATCAGATTTACATTAATTCAATCATAATTCATTGATTAAAAACATTTTATGCAAGAACCCATGGCTACATCACAAAAAAGAGAATTCATCCTCTTGATCATTTTTAAAATAATTGAAATTGAATCTTTGAACCTTAATAGTGATGAAAATCCCACTAAACTTACGAAGATAAACTTGAAAAAGATGTCTTCTTCGTCGGAGCATCAAAGCTTCATCAATGAACGTTTTTTCAGAGAATCGATGGACATGTTTTGTTTTGGACATGAGGGTTTGTATTTCAAGAGTTAAGTGTGGTTTTAAAAATGTCTAATAACCTCCAATTACTAGTCCCTAAAATACACAAAAGACCCCAGAAGTAATACTCAACTTAAATTTCCGGAATTATCATCGGGAAACAAGTCCGCGATGCGGAGCTGCTCCTACAATATTTTCAAAAATAAATTCCCAGCAGTAGAGTCCGTGTTGTGTCTGCGACACGGACCAACTTTTGTCTCCAGGAAACTTCAAGTCCGCGACTCGGACCAATTTGATCCATGAACAAACGAGGCTGCCTTGGGCATCTTGTTAACCCAAGTCTTGGGTCCTCCTAAAGGACCCTTTGGTCAGTCCTCGGGGTGTTTTGGACTGGAAGTTTCTACCTCAAATATTCTCTTATACATTTTACGAACCTCTCACATCAATTTGAACTCAAAACAACACATAAAACATGCTAAGACACACTAGGACTCACAAGCACGTTTCAAGGCAAAACTTTCCAACGTCATGGATGTTCTTGGACGTTTGTTCTCCAAACTTCACCAAACTTTAGACACTGCCTAATAACATCATTATAAGCCATTTTTTGACATTAAAAATCAAGACTCAATTGTGAGGGTCTAGTTTAATCTAAGTCATTTTAGAGGTGTTACATTCTCCCCCACTTGGACAACATTCGTCCTCGAATGACACTTGCTTCATTTTAGGAACTATCAAGAGATAAGAAACTCAAGACATGCAAAAAATAACCATACCACACTAATACAATACACCTATGTATAAAGAATATAAATTTCACATACTTAAGAGACTCAAACCACAAGAAGAAGATAGAAACAAATCTACGACTCATTATGCAATAAGACTCACATTATTCATTACAAATAGGAGGAATCCTTCTCCATACATTATCATGCTTATATACATCAATTCTAAGCACATTACATCAATTTTCAACAACAGAATAATTTATTCATTTTTCCAAAAACTTACAGTACTATGCTCAACTTTTCAAAAATCCAATTGTTAAGCTATTGATGAAGGAAGCACGATAATATGAGAGATAAAACCATATAAACTTAAATATTTACATAACTATAGCTCCATTAAATGCACAATGCAAGTAACCAATGAAATTCAATTTCAACAAGACTCCTAAAGAACATGGAACAAGCAACATGCTACTATGACTTTCTAATTCTCAAACTTGAGTAGAATAGAAGAGAAGAGACACAAATCATACTCTAATACTCACCATACTCCCCCACTTAGAAGGAACTCATAAAACTAAAATAGAAAAAAATTGAAAAACTTACCAACATCCTCATCATCATCCGACTTTGATCCTCTAGCCTGCAGTGCATAGAAACGATTCCTCGTTAGAGCACCACCTTCGGAGCACTAGGAGGATCTTGTTTATATTCTCCACATATAAATGCAACATTAGGACAATCCCTCACCTTATGTCCATCCATACCACAACAAAAGCGATTCCCGGTACCAACTAGACATTTCCCATAGTGCTTCTTGGCACAGGTAACACAAGTAGGCTTACTATTTTGAAAACCACTACCCTTCTCAAGTTTGACCTTAGGAGCACTAGGCCCATCATGATTTGGAGACCTATTCTTAAACCTAGATTCATTTTGATCATTGGATCCACTCTTCTTTAAAATCTTTGACATTCTACTAAGTTTGGAGTCTTCAATGGATTGAGCATACACCATAAGCCTAGGCAAGTTCATGTCATTGTTGAGTATGATCGTACAACACTCTTCTTTCACAAGATCGGCAACACTTGTCACAAACCTACTCATATCATCCCTAGGGTTAGACACAAAGGATGGAGCATATCTAGAAAACATGGTAAACTTCAAAGAATACTCCTCAACACTCAGATTACCTTGCTAAGGTTAATGAACTCTTCGACCTTCACCTCCCTCCCCTCACGGGGAAAGTAGTTTTTTAAGAAAGCCTCCTTAAACTCCTCCCACTCTATAGTACCTGACTCAACCGGCCTATTATCATTTCGTTGGGTGTTCCAGACTTCAGCATCATCTCTCTATTGATACATAGCTAAATCCGCCTTCTCCTTGGAAATCACTCCCATGGAACTCAACACCTTATACACAACATCAAGAAAATCTTGGGGATCCTCTCCCACCTTAGATCCTAGAAAGATAGGAGGATTCATCCTCACAAAGTCTCTTAATCTACAGGTCATGGTAATTTCCAAAGCATTCATTGTAGGCCCAATGTCTCTAGTCACATGAGTAGTCGTGGCTCCACCTAGGTAGGGTAAAGCATCTCTATTCTCTCCATTTGTTAAGTTCGGGGAACCACCGGAACCTCATTACCTTCTTCCACAATAGGAACTTGATCATCCCTAGCACCTTGTTAACCTTGTCCATCTTTAAGAACTTGTTCAACTTGCTGAACTTGAGGAGGAATTTCCTCATTCACCCTCTCTTTTTTATCCCTTCTTGCAGTCATCCTTCTAGTATTCATTTTCCTAAAAACACAAGGAAAAATATTAAGAAGGACACTCATAATATTTTACGCTACGGTACGACACAAGAGTAGAAAATAAGGGAAACTCTACCGTCCAATAGTCTCTCGCTCATCGATGTGTCGCAACTCACAACAATGAATAGGACTCTACTAGACGTGGCTTTTTGAGACTTTTTGATTTCTAAGACCACTTTCACAACCTTATGCTCTGATACCAAATTTGACACATCCAGAGAGCACACCCTGGAAGATATGACACTCTTGGAGTGCGACAAGGCGTACTTGACCTCTCGGAGGTCTTCTACAAGCCATATGACATCATTCATTGCATAAATGTATGAAAAGTAGTACGTAATTAAAACTTTTAACAAGAAATAGTAATTCAAATATTTTTTGTTAAAAAAACATAAGAAATATAGCTAAGTCACAATCTAAGACACATGAATACTTGGGATACGGCCCATACAATTGAAATTTAAAAACATAGTTTATTACTATACTTTCTTAATAAAAGATATCTAAGGATAGTAATGTCCTCGAGTCAAGTGAGGACATACTTCAACTTTTCTTGAAAGACTCTAGATTCCAAACCTTGCTTCAAGACACCTATCACCGGCTAGCCACACCTTTAGGAATAGACAAAATGATTGGAATTAGTACAATGCATGTACTAAGTGTGGTATAATGCATAAAATTAAGAGGAACAAACATTTTTCTCAAAATTCTCTTTTTGAGTAAAACATTATATCATAATATAGATAACCACATACCACACCAACTTCTCCTCCAACTCATATAACACAAGATAGCATCAAGAACACATCAAAACACATAAACATGAGACCCTCCTACCAAAGGTGATTCTAAGGTTCACTTGAGTTAGTTATGAAGCGACTGCCATAAAATCCCTTCTCACAAACCAAAGAGATCCTATAGACTACCTAAGATAAGATTATTCCTATTTCATTTATCAAACTCCCTACATAGAATTTCCGTAAGACTCACCTAAGTAAGACAAGAAGAGACCGCCCATACACCCTCTCCCACCTTACCTAAGACATCCTCAAAGCTACTCTAGATGGATAATTTTTTAATTAACATACCTTCACTTAATTCATTAAATTCATTAAATCATTTAGAAGACATTCATCACTTAAGGATATTCACATAATGGTCTTGAAGAAGACCTAGGGAACTCACAGACTAATATCTTCAAAGCCTCATCGTGTAATGTCTAGATAGCGTCCCATTCCACTTCCTAAACTTCATAGTACTTATCCGAAACTAGCACGTATCCTATATGATGAGAATAGGCAATAACAGACATAGACCGTGTTAGTTGATCATAGAATCCTGAGTCATAAACCTACTCCAATGTAGGGTGTTCTACTTGCCAATGGTAGAAATAAGACACATCTAATGTAGGAACATGCTTAAGAAATATGAAGGGTTTCTTTGTACTCTACCTCACCTTTTGTTATGCCTCGTATTTTTATACGTAGTGCGCGTCATGAGCTAGTCGATGTAAGTCCAGGGAATGAGATTTTATTTTAAGTTCCAAGTGATTAAAGAAATATTAGGCAAGGATGTTAATTCCAAATGTGATATTAAGTATGATTTGGCTAATGTAAGTGTAATTAACATTAAGTGAGGGATTAATTAGTGGTTGATTAGGATTAAATTAATCAAGTGGGCCCCACCACTCAAGGCAAATTAAAAGAAATCAGATGGGAGCTGGCCCTTAGTGGGGCACGTGTAGAGGGGGGGCTGCCTCCACTTCATATAATGAATGAGTTGGTGAAATGCATTGCAAACATATCATCTTCTTCACCACTTAGCTTAGGCAGCCATGGAAAGGGAGAAAACCAACCATGCAACTCTCGGCCAGCAGCTACAAAAGAATTTGGTTAGTAATCTCTTTGCTTGGTGTGTTAATTCCTTAGAATGCTATTGTTAATTAGCCATTAATGTTAAGAAGGGGGCGTGACCAGTAGCTTAGGAAATTTGTTTTAGTTATTGAATGTGCTAAGTATGAACGGAAACCATAATCGGATTATTAGTGGTGTCGTGTTAGTGTTTGGGCTGTTTTGATTAAAGCAAAATGCGGGAAATTCTGTTTTGGCGTTATGTATATGTTAATGTGATTATGGGTATATACTCCAAGGGATGAATACGATAAGGTAGATGTGTTACGAATTATAAAACGAGTTATCGCTCGGTGTGTCGTTATTTCGTTACTATGGTTGCCGAGACGGAACTGTTTTGGGGGGGGGGCTATTTAATATGATTCGTTGGGTTATATGTGTTATTGGTATTGTTGTGGATAATTTGGGTTGTTGTCGGATTGGGACGAAGTAAGGAAAATAGGGGAAGTGCTGCCGGATTTTCGTTAGATTATTAGCTAGCTTACAATAAGTAGTAAAGCGCGACGTCTATCTAATTGCGGCACGATTGTTGCTTGTTATAGATTAATAGCTTGGGCAGTAAATATTGGACGTGCGGCTCGACTATACGGTATGTAACGCTATCCTTTCTTTCTTTGTTTGGCATGACTTTTAAAAATGAGCGAATGACGGACAGTTTGATACTTACTTCTAGAGCGTCTAGGTGACGTATATTCTTGCTTCCACAAACTATTCCTCTATATATCGGCTATGTCTAAGGCTATGGTGATTTCTCATATCTATGGTAGTGCTTCTTAGAGTCATTGAGATTTTACGTTTTCATATCGTGTTAAAGGTTCATAATCTTGATAAAACGTTAATCTTTGGTAATACTCCTTGCTGGTTCACGTTGATTGTTCTATTGAGTTATAAGAAATGATTTTAATTGCATATGGTTGCTCATAATGTTCTGCTCGTGCATAGAGTCATTTATCATTTCACCGAGTCCCGGGCCGGGTAATGTTCGTGCGGAGTTTCTTGCATATGTCACCGAGTCCCTCACTAGAGGGTCGGGTATGTATATTATATATATGATTGGTGATGAGGATGGTTATGATGATGATGATGACGGAGATGATGTGATGACTATTTCACCGAGTCCCTCACTAGAGGGCCGGGTACGTATGATGTATATATATGATGATTATTTTGCCGAGTCCCTTACTAGGGAAGCTGGGCACCTTATATGTTAAAGATATGCATGATTTTCACTTATAAGGTACATGTGTAGCGATATCTTGTTTCGACTTATCAAGTTGGTATCCTGTCATCTTTACCTTATGCTTTACATACTCAGTACATTGTCCGTACTGACCCCCTTTCCTCGGGGGGCTGCGTTTCATGCCTGCAGGTGTAGACGCACAGTTCGGTGATCCTCCCGCCTAGGATATCTACTCTGCTGATTGGGAGAGCTCCACTGTTCCGGAGCCCAGTCGTTTGGGTACATAACTTTCTATGTAGTCTTTTGCTTATCTATGGGTACGGCGGGGCCCTGTTCCGTCGAGTTTCACTACTATACTCTTAGAGGTCTGTAGACATTATGTGGGTTGCATATATATGTTTTGGATAATGGTCTGGACATGGTTTGTTTGGGATGTCCGCTTGTACAGGGGCAACCTTGTCGGCTGCGTACATCATTGTGTATTGTGTAGTGGCAGCCTTGTCGGCTTGCGTATGCTATTATGCTTTGGATAGTGGCGGCCATGTCGGCTCGCGTATGTTGTTACGGTTGAATGGTTATGACTCCTTATGAGACAGATCCACTTTATATATATATGGCGTTGGGTTTGGCTTGATTTGATTAAATTCCATATTGTCTTAGTTTCAGTTGGTTATACTTAACAGGTTTGTATGTGAGTGTCCAAAACGGGCACTAGTCACGGCCCATCGGGTTGGGTCGTGACAAAAGTGGTATCAGAGCGGTTCTTCCTCGGAAGTGTCTACAGACCGTGTCTAGTAGAGTCTTGTTTATCGGTGTGTTGTGCACCACATCTATAAACAGGAAGCTACAGGACATTTAGGATGTCATCCTTTCTTCTTATTCTAGATCGTGCGATAGAGCTATATTAACAGGATAATCCCTCTCTAACGAATCCCTGTGTTTTCAGCTATGCCTCCAAAGAAAGCGACAGCCGCCTAGAAGGGCAAATCGGTAGCAGAAGGTACTAGTCAGACCCGGAGAGTTACTAGGGCCCGTGCCCAGTCTATGCCTGGTATTGTGCTCCAGTCGGAGAGCTCTGCTACACCGCCACCGCCAGAGGAGCTTAGAGCAGCAGCAGCTCCAGTTCGGGGGACACCACCACCAGCCCCCGAGGCCCCAGCACCTGAACCTCCAGCTCCTCAGCCAGGGGCGGAGGATAGGGCCATGAGAGATGCGGTTCAGTTGCTGACTAGATTAGTGGCAGGTCAGGCTTGCAGGCATGGACTAGGAGTTGATCATGCGGACAGATCTGATAGCTTAAGGGCTCGTGACTTCTTAAGTTGTAATCCTCCAGAGTTCTTTGGGTCAAGGCCCCAGGATGATCCGCAAGAGTTTATTCGTCAGATGCAGCGTACATTGAGGATAATCAAGGCTTCGGAGACCTAGTCTGTTGAGTTGGCTACGTATCGTTTGCGGGATGTAGCTATTAATTGGTATGAGTCTTGGGAGTTATCTAGGGGTGAGGGTGCTCCTCCAGCGGTATGGGATGAATTTGTGGAGGCTTTCCAGGGCCACTTCCTGCCTCCAGAGATGAAGCGAGCTAGAGTCGATAGATTCTTGCGTTTGAGGCAGAATGGCAGGAGCGTTCGAGAGTATAGCCTCGAGTTTGATTCATTGGCTAGGCATGCGCCTACTATTGTGGCTGATATGGCAGACAGGGTACATCGTTATGTGATGGGATTGGATCGTTATCTGATTGACGGTTGTATGGCAGTGACTCTTCAGCCAGGTATGGACATTGCTCGGGTGCAGGCATATGCACAGGGGGTAGAGGATCGGCACCGGGGACGTCAGCCAGATAGAGATTATAATAGAGGCCAGCATAAGAGGGCTAGATCAGCAGGTTATCCTGACGAGTTTCGAGGCGGGCAGTCTCAGCAGCATGTTAGATTTTCTTCCCAGCCAGCACAGAGTGCACCCCCACGTTCCATGGGTAGGGGGTTCGATCGTACGGGATATTCGGAAGCTGGTCAGAGCTCTAGGGCGTCAGGGTCACAGATGGGCAGGGGTTTGAGCCAGTCGAGGCCACCTTTGCCTCGGTGTTCTCGCTGTGGTAGGTCCCATCCTGGGGAATGTCGTTGGCTACAGGTGCGTGTTTTTCTTGCGGCCGTCAGGGTCATACTATGAGGGAGTGTCACCTTAGAGGTAGTGCAGGTGGTATGGCACAGCCTACTGGGTCCGTTGCTGGTTCATCTTCTTCTGTGGCTATGCGCCCTACGGGGCAGGGTATTCAGGCGCCAGCAGGCCGTGGTAGAGGTCGTGGTGGAGCTTCCAGTTCTAGCGGTCCCTCGAACCGCATATATGCTTTGACTAGTAGGCAGGATCAGGAGGCGTCACCTAATGTGATCACAGGTATATTATCACTATTCTCCCGAAGTGTGTATGCATTGATAGACCCAGGTTCCACCTTATCATTTATATCCCCCTTCGTTGCTAGTAGGATCGGAATAGAGTCTGAGTTGATAGAACCATTTGAGGTAGCTACACCTGTAGGAGATTCTGTCATAGCTACGCGAGTATATAAGAATTGTTCAGTGGTTATATATAGTCGTCGTACCGTAGCAGATCTAATAGAGTTAAATATGATTGAGTTTGATATTATCATGGGCATGGATTGGTTGGCTGCTTGTTATGCTAATGTTGATTGCAGAGGAAAGATAGTTCGATTTCAATTTCCAGGGGAACCGATTATAGAGTGGAAGGGGAGTACAGTATCGCCGAAAGGTAAGTTTATTTCATACCTTAAGGCCAGGAAGATGGTTAGAAAAGGCTATATTTATCATCTGGTTCGGGTGCATGACATAAAGGCAGAGGCACCGACTCTTCAATCAGTCCCGGTAGTTAATGAATTTCCCGATGTATTCCCAGAGGAACTTCCAGGCCTTCCTCCAGAACGAGAGATAGAGTTTACTATAGATGTACTGCCAGATACCCAGCCTATATCTATACCTCCTTATAGAATGGCACCTGCTGAGTTGAAAGAGTTGAAAGAGCAATTGAGAGATTTGCTAGAAAAGGGCTTCATCAGGCCTAGTACGTCACCTTGGGGAGCACCGGTACTGTTTGTGAGGAAGAAGGATGGGTCGCTGCGGATGTGTATTGATTATAGGCAGCTGAACAAAGTAACAGTAAAGAACAGGTATCCCTCCCAAGGATTGACGATCTATTTGACCAGTTGCAGGGTGCTAAGTGTTTTTCAAAGATAGACTTGCGGTCAGGTTATCATCAGGTGCGGGTAAGGGAGGCAGATATTCCAAAGACGGCATTCCGGACCCGATACGGGCATTATGAGTTTAGAGTGCTGTCTTTTGGGCTGACTAATGCTCCAGCGGTGTTTATGGATTTAATGAATCGAGTGTTTAAACCATTCCTTGATATGTTTGTTATTGTATTTATAGACGATATTCTGGTCTATTCACGTTCAGAAGAGGAGCATGCAGACCATTTAAGGACGGTACTTAGGGTGCTTCAGCACCAGAAGTTGTATGCTAAGTTCTCCAAGTGCGAGTTCTGGTTGACTTCAGTGGCATTCTTGGGGCATATTATTGGAGCTGATGGTATTCGGGTAGACACGCAGAAGATTGAGGCGGTAAAGACTTGGCCCAGACCTACGACACCTACTGAGGTACGCAGCTTTCTGGGGTTAGCAGGATATTACAGGAGATTCGTAGAAAAGTTTGCCTCAATTTCAGCGCCTTTGACAAGGCTAACTCAAAAGGCAGCCAAGTTCCAGTGGACTGATGCTTGTGAGCGAAGCTTCCAGCTATTGAAAGACAAATTGACTACAGCTCCAGTCCTAACTCTTCCGGAGGGACCAGACGGCTATGTTATTTATTGTGATGCTTCGGGTGTTGGGCTAGGATGTGTATTGATGCAGCATGGCAAAGTTATAGCCTATGCCTCCCGACAGCTTAGGAAGCATGAAAAGAATTATCCTACTCACGATCTGGAGTTAGCAGTCGTGGTTCATGCCTTGAAGATATGGAGGCATTATTTATATGGTGTCCATGTGGACATCTATACAGATCATAAGAGTCTCCAATATATCTTTAAACAGAAGGAGCTGAACTTACGACAGAGGCGGTGGTTAGAGTTGCTAAAGGATTATGATGTTGATATTTTATATCATCCAGGGAAAGCAAATGTTGTAGCAGATGCTCTTAGCCGTAAGTCCATGGGTAGCTTGACAGATGTACAACCAGAAAGGAGGGAGATGGTTCGGGAGATTCAGCGGCTATCCAGCCTTGGAGTCCGTCTGGCTAATTCAGAAGATAGTGGAGTTTCTATTCGAGAGGTTGCTGAGTCCTCAATCATAGATGAGGTAAAGAGACACCAGTACGAGGACCCTATTCTGGCACAGTATAGAGATGCAGCTCTTCAAAAGGAAAAGACCCCATTTAAGGTTACACCTGACGGAGTGTTACGATATGAAGGCAGATTGTGTGTACCTGATATTGCGGGGCTACGACGGCAGGTTATGGGAGAGGCACACTCTGCCCGTTATTCTATTCACCCAGGGTCAACGAAAATGTATCATGACCTCAGATGCTTATACTGGTGGGATGGCATGAAAAAGGACATAGCGGAGTTTGTTGCTCAGTGCCCGAATTGTCAACAAGTCAAGATCGAACATCAAAAGCCTGGTGGATTATTACAGGAGATAGAGATCCCGACTTGGAAATGGGAGATGATTAATATGGACTTCATTACAGGCTTACCTCGCACTCAACGGAAGTATGACTCTATATGGGTTATTGTAGATAGGCTGACGAAATCGGCCCATTTTCTTCCAGTCAGGACTACTTATTCGGCTGAAGATTATGCGAGGTTATATGTCAGGGAGATAGTGAGACTTCATGGGGTTCCCACGTCCATTATATCAGACAGAGGAGCTCAATTTACAGCCAACTTTTGGAGATCGTTTCAGAAGGGATTGGGGACACAGGTGAACCTTAGCACAGCATTTCACCCTCAGACTGATGGGCAGGCTGAGCGTACTATTCAGACATTAGAAGATATGTTGCGGGCCTGTATTATTGACTTCAAAGGTAGCTGGGATGACCACTTGCCGCTCATTGAGTTTGCCTATAATAATAGCTACCATTCTAGTATCCAGATGGCACCGTACGAGGCCTTATATGGGAGGAAGTGCAGGTCACCTATTGGTTGGTTCGATGTTGGCGAGACTAAGTTAATAGGCCCGGATATGATTCAGCAAGCTGTTGACAAGGTGAAGCTTATTCAGGAAAGATTATTAGCAGCCCAGAGTCGACAGAAGTCATATGCAGATAATCGGCGTCGAGATTTGGAGTTTCAGATTGGTGACTGGGTATTCCTGAAGGTATCACCCATGAAGGGTGTGATGAGATTCGGCAGGAAGGGGAAGCTCAGTCCGAGATACATTGGGCCTTATCAGATTGTTCGTAGGATAGGCAAGGTTGCCTATGAGTTGGATCTACCATCTGATTTGGAGGCGGTACATCCAGTCTTCCATGTATCGATGCTACGTAAATGTATTGGTGATCCTTCTAGAGTATTCCCTGTAGATGATGTTCAGGTAACAGAGGAGTTGTCATATGAGGAGAAAC
>CM040625.1:20058113-20091449 GCA_022817965.1 Solanum lycopersicoides | reverse complement strand
GATTGTATGGCAGTGACTCTTCAGCCAGGTATGGACATTGCTCGGTACAGGCATATGCACAGGGGGTAGAGGATCGGCACCGGGGACGTCAGCTAGATAGAGATTATAATAGAGCCAGCATAAGAGGGCTAGATCAGCAGGTTATCCTGACGAGTTTTCGAGGCGGGCAGTCTCAGCAGCATGTTAGATTTTCTTCCCAGCCAGCACAGAGTGCACCCCACGTTCCATGGGTAGGGGGTTCGATCGTACGGGATATTCGGAAGCTGGTCAGAGCTCTAGGGCGTCAGGGTCACAGATGGGCAGGGGTTTGAGCCAGTCGAGGCCACCTTTGCCTCGGTGTTCTCGCTGTGGTAGGTCCCATCCTGGGAATGTCGTTGGGCTACAGGTGCGTGTTTTTCTTGCGGCCGTCAGGGTCATACTATGAGGGAGTGTCACCTTAGAGGTAGTGCAGGTGGTATGGCACAGCCTACTGGGTCCGTTCTGGTTCATCTTCTTCTGTGGCTATGCGCCCTACGGGGCAGGGTATTTCAGGCGCCAGCAGGCCGTGGTAGAGGTCGTGGTGGAGCTTCCAGTTCTAGCGGTCCTCGAACGCAATATGCTTTGACTAGTAGGCAGGATCAGGAGGCACCTAATGTGATCACAGTATATTATCACTATTCTCCCGAAGTGTGTATGCATTGATAGACCCAGGTTCCACCTTATCATTTATATCCCCTTCGTTGCTAGTAGGATCGGAATAGAGTCTGAGTTGATAGAACCATTTGAGGTAGCTACACCTATAGGAGATTCTGTCATAGCTACGTGAGTATATAAGAAATTGTTCAGTGGTAATTATAGTCGTCGTACCGTAGCAGATCTAATAGAGTTAAATATGATTGAGTTTGATATTATCATGGGCATGGATTGGTTGGCTGCTTGTTATGCTAATGTTGATTGCAGAGGAAAGATAGTTCATTTCAATTTCCAGGGAACCGATTATAGAGTGGAAGGAGAGTACAGTATGCCGAAAGGTAAGTTTTTTCATACCTTAAGGCCAGGAAGATGGTTAGAAAAGGCTATATTTATCATCTGGTTCGGGTGCATGACTAAAGGCAGAGGCACCGACTCTTCAATCAGTCCCGGTAGTTAATGAATTTCCCGATGTATTCCAGAGGAACTTCCAGGCCTTCCTCCAGAACGAGAGATAGAGTTTACTATAGATGTACTGCAAGATACCCAGCCTATATCTATACCTCCTTATAGAATGGCACCTGCTGAGTTGAAAGAGTTGAAAGAGCAATTGAGAGATTTGCTAGAAAAGGGCTTCATCAGGCCTAGTACGTCACCTTGGGGAGCACCGGTACTGTTTGTGAGGAAGAAGGATGGGTCGCTGCGGATGTGTATTGATTATAGGCAGCTGAACAAAGTAACAGTAAAGAACAGGTATCCCCTCCCAAGGATTGACGATCTATTTGACCAGTTGCAGGGTGCTAAGTGTTTTTCAAAGATAGACTTGCGGTCAGGTTATCATCAGGTGCGGGTAAGGGAGGCAGATATTCCAAAGACGGCATTCCGGACCCGATACGGGCATTATGAGTTTAGAGTGCTGTCTTTTGGGCTGACTAATGCTCCAGCGGTGTTTATGGATTTAATGAATCGAGTGTTTAAACCATTCCTTGATATGTTTGTTATTGTATTTATAGACGATATTCTGGTCTATTCACGTTCAGAAGAGGAGCATGCAGACCATTTAAGGACGGTACTTAGGGTGCTTCAGCACCAGAAGTTGTATGCTAAGTTCTCCAAGTGCGAGTTCTGGTTGACTTCAGTGGCATTCTTGGGCATATTATTGGAGCTGATGGTATTCGGGTAGACACGCAGAAGTTGAGGCGGTAAAGACTTGGCCCAGACCTACGACACCTACTGAGGTACGCAGCTTTCTGGGTTAGCAGGATATTACAGGAGATTCGTAGAAAAGTTTGCCTCAATTTCAGCGCCTTTGACAAGGCTAACTCAAAAGGCAGCCAAGTTCCAGTGGACTGATGCTTGTGAGCGAAGCTTCCAGCTATTGAAAGACAAATTGACTACAGCTCCAGTCCTAACTCTTCCGGAGGGACCAGACGGCTATGTTATTTATTGTGATGCTTCGGGTGTTGGGCTAGGATGTGTATTGATGCAGCATGGCAAAGTTATAGCCTATGCCTCCCGACAGCTTAGGAAGCATGAAAAGAATTATCCTACTCACGATCTGGAGTTAGCAGTCGTGGTTCATGCCTTGAAGATATGGAGGCATTATTTATATGGTGTCCATGTGGACATCTATACAGATCATAAGAGTCTCCAATATATCTTTAAACAGAAGGAGCTGAACTTACGACAGAGGCGGTGGTTAGAGTTGCTAAAGGATTATGATGTTGATATTTTATATCATCCAGGGAAAGCAAATGTTGTAGCAGATGCTCTTAGCCGTAAGTCCATGGGTAGCTTGACAGATGTACAACCAGAAAGGAGGGAGATGGTTCGGGAGATTCAGCGGCTATCCAGCCTTGGAGTCCGTCTGGCTAATTCAGAAGATAGTGGAGTTTCTATTCGAGAGGTTGCTGAGTCCTCAATCATAGATGAGGTAAAGAGACACCAGTACGAGGACCCTATTCTGGCACAGTATAGAGATGCAGCTCTTCAAAAGGAAAAGACCCCATTTAAGGTTACACCTGACGGAGTGTTACGATATGAAGGCAGATTGTGTGTACCTGATATTGCGGGGCTACGACGGCAGGTTATGGGAGAGGCACACTCTGCCCGTTATTCTATTCACCCAGGTCAACGAAAATGTATCATGACCTCAGATGCTTATACTGGTGGGATGGCATGAAAAAGGACATAGCGGAGTTTGTTGCTCAGTGCCCGAATTGTCAACAAGTCAAGATCGAACATCAAAAGCCTGGTGGATTATTACAGGAGATAGAGATCCCGACTTGGAAATGGGAGATGATTAATATGGACTTCATTACAGGCTTACCTCGCACTCAACGGAAGTATGACTCTATATGGGTTATTGTAGATAGGCTGACGAAATCGGCCCATTTTCTTCCAGTCAGGACTACTTATTCGGCTGAAGATTATGCGAGGTTATATGTCAGGGAGATAGTGAGACTTCATGGGGTTCCCACGTCCATTATATCAGACAGAGGAGCTCAATTTACAGCCAACTTTTGGAGATCGTTTCAGAAGGGATTGGGGACACATGTGAACCTTAGCATAGCATTTCACCCTCAGACTGATGGGCAGGCTGAGCGTACTATTCAAACATTAGAAGATATGTTGCAGGCCTGTATTATTGACTTAAAAGGTAGCTGGGATGACCACTTGCCGCTCATTGAGTTTGCCTATAATAATAGCTACCATTCTAGTATCCAGATGGCACCGTACGAGGCCTTATATGGGAGGAAGTGCAGGTCACCTATTGGTTGGTTCGATGTTGGCGAGACTAAGTTAATAGGCCCGGATATGATTCAGCAAGCTGTTGACAAGGTGAAGCTTATTCAGGAAAGATTATTAGCAGCCCAGAGTCGACAGAAGTCATATGCAGATAATCGGCGTCGAGATTTGGAGTTTCAGATTGGTGACTGGGTATTCCTGAAGGTATCACCCATGAAGGGTGTGATGAGATTCGGCAGGAAGGGGAAGCTCAGTCCGAGATACATTGGGCCTTATCAGATTGTTCGTAGGATAGGCAAGGTTGCCTATGAGTTGGATCTACCATCTGATTTGGAGGCGGTACATCCAGTCTTCCATGTATCGATGCTACGTAAATGTATTGGTGATCCTTCTAGAGTATTCCCTGTAGATGATGTTCAGGTAACAGAGGAGTTGTCATATGAGGAGAAACCCATAGCTATACTTGATCGCCAGGTTAGAAGGTTACTTACTAAGGATGTGGCTTCCGTCAAAGTGTTGTGGCGAAATAATAATAGGGAGGAGATGACTTGGGAAGCGGAAGACGAAATGAAGAATAAGTATCCTTACTTGTTCCCCGTACCTGCAGGTAATTCAATTCCTAGCTTGACTATATTGATTGATAAATGAGATTATGTAGTAAGTTGTGACTCTGTGAGGCATCTGTAAGTTACGGAATGCAGGTTGATAGGTATAACTGTTAGAGAGACCTCGCTGGAATTTTTTGTAAAACGCTAACTTAACATTCGAGGACGAATGTTCCTAAGGGGGGAAGGATGTTACGCCTCATATTTTTATACGTAGTGCACGTCATGAGCTAGTCGATGTAAGTCCGGGGAATGAGATTTTATTTTAAGTTCCAAGTGATTAAAGAAATATTAGGCAAGGATGTTAATTCTAAATGTGATATTAAGTATGATTTGGCTAATGTAAGTGTCATTAACATTAAGTGAGGGATTAATTAGTGGCTGATTAGGATTAAATTAATCAAGTGGGCCCCACCACTCAAGGCAAATTAAAAGAAATCAGATTGGGAGCTGGCCCTTAGTGGGGCACGTGTAGAGGGGGGGGCTGCCTCCACTTCATATAATGAATGAGGTGGTGAAATGCATTGCAAACATATCATCTTCTTCACCACTTACCTTAGGCAGACATGGAAAGGGAGAAAACCAACCATGCAACTCTCGGCCAGCAGCTACAAAAGAATTTGGTTAGTAATCTCTTTGCTTGGTGTGTTAATTCCTTAGAATGCCATTGTTAATTAGCCATTAATGTTAAGAAGGGGGCGTGACCAGTAGCTTAGGAAATTTGTTTTAGTTATTGAATGTGCTAAGTATGAACGGAAACCATAATCGGATTATTATTGGTGTCGTGTTAGTGTTTGGGCTGTTTTGATTAAAGCAAAATGCGGGAAATTCTGTTTTGGCGTTATGTATATGTTAATGTGATTATGGGTATATACTCCAAGGGATGAATACGATAAGGTAGATGTGTTGCGAATTATAAAACGAGTTATCGCTCGGTGTGTCGTTGTTTCGTTACTATGGTTGCCGAGACGGAACTGTTTTGGGGGGGGGGCTGTTTAATATGATTCGTTGGGTTATATGTGTTATTGGTATTGCTGTGGATAATTTGGGTTGTTGTCGGATTGGGACGAAGTAAGGAAAATAGGGGAAGTGCTGCCGGATTTTCGTTAGATTATTAGCTAGCTTACAATAAGTAGTAAAGCGCGACGTCTATCTAATTGCGGCACGATTGTTGCTTGTTATAGATTAATAGCTTGGGCAGTAAATATCTAATGTGCGGGTCGACTATACGGTATGTAACGCTATCCTTTCTTTCTTTGTTTGGCATGACTTTTAAAAATGAGCGAATGACGGACAGGTTTGATACTTACTTCTAGAGCGTCTAGGTGACGTATATTCTTGCTTCCACAAACTATTCCTCTATATATCGGTTATGTCTAAGGCTATGGTGATTTCTCATATCTATGGTAGTGCTTCTTAGAGTCATTGAGATCTTACGTTTTCATATCGTGTTAAAGGTTCATAATCTTGATAAAACGTTAATCTTTGGTAATACTCCTTGCTGGTTCATGTTGATTGTTCTATTGAGTTATAAGAAATGATTTTAATTGCATATGGTTGCTTATAATGTTCTGCTCGTGCATAGAGTCATTTATCATTTCACCGAGTCCCGGGCCGGGTAATGTTCGTGCGGAGTTTCTTGCATATGTCACCAAGTCCCTCACTAGAGGGTCGGGTATGTATATTATATATATGATTGGTGATGAGGATGGTTATGATGATGATGATGACGGAGATGATGTGATAACTATTTCACCGAGTCCCTCACTAGAGGGCCGGGTACGTATGATGTATATATATATGATGATTATTTTGCCGAGTCCCTTACTAGGGAAGCTGGCCACCTTATATGTTAAAGATATGCATGATTTTCACTTATAAGGTACATGTGTAGCGATATCTTGTTTAAACTTATCATGTTGGTATCCTGTCATCTTTACCTTATGCTTTACATACTCAGTACATTGTCCGTACTGACCCCCTTTCCTCGGGGGGCTGCGTTTCATGCCCGCAGGTGTAGACGTACAGTTCGGTGATCCTCCCGCCTAGGATATCTACTCTGCTGATTGGGAGAGCTCCACTGTTCCGGAGCCTAGTCATTTTGGTACATAACTTTCTATGTATTCTTTTGCTTATCTATGGGTACGGCGGGGCCCTGTCCCGTCGAGTTTCACTACTATATTCTTAGAGGTCTGTAGACATTATGTGGGTTGCATATATATGTTTTGGATAATGGTCTGGACATGGTTTGTTTGGGATGTCCGCTTGTACAGGGGCAGCCTTGTCGGCTGCGTACATCATTGTGTATTGTGTAGTGGCAGCCTTGTCGGCTTGAGTATGCTATTATGCTTTGGATAGTGGCGGCCTTGTCGGCTCGAGTATGTTGTTACGGTTGAATGGTTATGACTCCTTGTGAGGCAGATCCACTTTATATATATATGGCGTTGGGGTTGGCTTGATTTGATTAAATTCCATATTGTCTTAGTTTCAGTTGGTTATACTTAACAGGTTTGTATGTGAGTGTCCAAAACGGGCACTAGTCACGGACCATCGGGTTGGGTCGTGACACCTTTAATTAGAGATACTCCCCAAACAATAATCAGTCGGTGCTAGCCTTTGTTCTCATAGAGTTATTCAATAAAGGAGTAGATGAAGAGGTTTCATATATAGTTCATAACCAAATCACATTACACCTTACCAAAGTGGTCCTGTAGGGTTGCCTTACAATGGTAATAGGATAGATCAATGACTTTCCTAAGGATGATTTCATGCAGTTCCAGCCAACCAACCCTAAGTCTATCATACACACAAGATTGATACAATTAAAACTTTTAACTCTAAGGATATCATAACCTTCATTCTAAAAGGTTCCACATAAATAACTTTTTGCTATATTCAAGATCATATTCATTTTGTGCATATACATTCATGTCCAAGGGTGTTTTAATCTAATAAGTCAAGGATTCATATTCATTCATGTACCAACCAAGGGACATAAATTTACCTAGACAAGACACACTTCACTTTACATTATCACATATAGCATCTCAATCAACAAGCACAAAGGAACAACTAGATATACTTGCAGTCATCTTACACACTTCTATAAAATCATCAACTTGACTCATCATAAGGTTCATATAGTCCACTAAGAGGATTCACTCCTCAACATCCAACATATACATACACGGAAAAAATCTAGCCTATCATGATCACATAGCATCCTTTAGAAGAACTCATGCTTTGATATCACCATATACACATAAGTCATCAAGACCTTCATACTACTCACATAATCAAGTTATAACATGATAATATCATAATTCATAAGGTAACACCGACGAGACCACATAATTCACTAATATATCACATAAGTTCCGCCACCATAGGTTGACCATACCAATCATCATCATATTTTAAGACCTATACTACATAATATAGAGACCACTAAGATGTTGGATATTTTGCAACAAATTCCGATATGTCCCGTTTCATGCCTTCCCACCAAAATACTTGTCTAAGGTCATGATACATCTTTGTAGAACCGGGATGAATGGAATAACGGGAACTATGAGCTTCCTCAAGAATCCGATTACTCAAGTGATCAACATTAGGCACACACAATCTTCCTTGATACCTCAAGACACCATCCCTCCTAAGGAGAATGACTCATTAAGTTTATCAAGAACTGCTTCTTTCAACTCCATCAATGATTGATCAAGGTGTTGCTTAGACTTCACCTCAACCACCAAAGACGATTCAGATTTATGATGTACCATAAAACCGCCATTTGGAGGATCTTACAATCTAAACACCCAAAGGAGCACACCTATGAACATCTTTCACTAGGTCTTTCTTGGCATCTTCTACATGAGACACACTACCCATATTCATGCGACTTAGAGCATCCACAACCACATTGGCTTTGTCAGGGTGGTAGAGAACACTCATGTTATAATCTTTCCAAAATTCCAACCACCTTCTTTGTCGAAGATTTAACTACTTTTGAGTAGACATATTTTGAAGACTTTTGTGGTCGATATAAACATCAACATGAAAAGGATACAAATAATGCCATCATATTTAAAGGCAAATAACATGGTCGCTAACTCAATATCATGAGTTGGATAATTCTTCTCATGCACCTTAAGTTGTCTAGAAGCATAAGCTACTACTTTCCCACTCGGTATGCATAACAATATACCACAAAGCTCTTGCTACCCTCCGGTAAAGTCAACACCGGAGCAGAGCTAAGCCTATCTTTCAAGATTTGGAAGCTTTTTTCACATGCCTACGACAGCTCGAATTTCACACTCTTTTAGGTCAAAGTAGTCAAGGGAGAAGCAATGGATGAAAATCCATCCACAAAACTCCTATAGCATCCCGCTTGACCTAAAAAGCTTCTAATGTTGGTCGGAGTCAATGGTCTAGGCCAACTCCTGACCTCCTCTGCTTTCCTTGGATCAACCTCAACTCCCTCAATAGAGATGATATGACCACGAATTGCCCCCGACCTCAACCAAAACTCACATTTGGTATACTTGGCAAATAGTTTGTTTTCCTTAAGCACATGAAACACAACTCTCAAAAGGTTCATGTGTTCACCCTCATTTTTTGAATATACCAAGATGTCATCAATGAAGACAATGACAAATGGATCTTGGTAACTTTGAAACACCCTATTCATGAGGTACATAAACACCGACGGGGCATTAGTGACACCAAAGGACATTACTAGAAACTCATAGTGACCATATATAGTTCAAAATGTCATTTTTGGTATATCGTCACCTCTCACCCTAAGTTGGTGATGCCCTGATCTCAAGTCTATCTTACAAAAGTAGCTTGACCCTTTGAGTTGATCAAACAAGTCGTCAATCCGATGGAGAGGATACTTGTTCATAATAGTGACTTTATCGAGTTGGCGATAATCAATTCACATTCTAAGGGACCTATCCTTCTTCTTCAAAAACAATACCGGAGCACCCCATGGAGAAATATGGTATTCTGTGGCAAGTCAATGCCAAAATACATTTCCCGTTCGAAAGTGATTCTTGGAAGATTATTAGGAAATACCTCCAAAAAATCCCTCACTACGGGGACTAACTCAGTGGTAGAATTTTGGAGTATAAATCTTACAAGCCTTTAGACAAGAAATGATACGACCATAGGAATAGAATTTCCCCCCTTCCACTCTAAGATGGGTTCATTTGGAAAATTGAACTTTACAATTCTTGTTCTACAATCAATGAAGGCAAAACAATCATGCAACTAATCCATCCCCAAAATGACATCAAAATGAACCATAGCGAGTTCTAATAATTCAACATGAGTAACTCTATTGGGCAACACTATAGGACAATTTCAATATACCATCTTTGCAACCACTAACTCACCTACGAGGGTAGTTACCATGAAAGGTTCAATTAGAATATCGGGAAAAATATCAAACTTCCAAGCTACAAAGGGAGTAACAAAAGATAATGTAGCACACGGATCAAGTAAAGTATAAACATCAATAGAGAAAACTTGTAACATACAGGTCATCACATCGGGAGAACTCTCTTGTTCACCCCTTGAGCGAAGTGCATAAAAGCAATTCTTTCTTGGAGTATCAACATTAGAATCAGTTGTTTGTGCTTGACCACTCCCCTTTTATTGCCCCTTCACATTAGGGCAATCCCTAACCTTGTGGACACTCTTGCCACATCAAAAGCAATTGTCTGACCCAACAAGGCACTCACCAAAATGCTACTTACCACACTTTCCACATGTTGGCTTTTTGCTTGGTGAATTAGTACCTTTTCCCTTTTGAGACTTAGGGTTACCCTATCATCACGAGCAACGGAAAATTTTTAAGAAACTTTATTGGAGAACCTCTTCTTAAATCTAGGCTTGTCTTGAATTTCCAACCTCCATTTTGAAGAACCACCATTATAAGACTTGACCCTCTTGGCCTCTCTATTATTCCTTCTTAGTCTACTTTTTTTCACTTGTTGAGCATGAACCATGAGACGAGATATATTCATATTATCATTTAGTATAGCCGAACGACATTCTTCCACCAAGTCATCATACACTACTGTGAGAAAACTACTCATCGCATACCTTGGGTTAGAAACAAAGAATGGAGAATACTTGGACAACTTAGTAAACTTCAAGGAGTAGTCAAGTGCACTCATACCTCCTTGACAAAGGTTGATGAATTCTTCCATGTTGGATTCCCTTATCTCTCTAGAAAAAACATATCAAGGAAAGTTCTCTTGAATATCTCCCAAGTCACTTGAAAACCTCTTAGAACCCTATTATCCATTATGTGTGTACCATGTTTAGGACACATTTTCGAGTTGATAGGCCGCCAACTCAGCCTTCTCTTGCGGAGTGACACCCATAGCAAATAGGATGTTATACACCTCATCAGGGAAGTCTTGAGGGTCTTAATCAACTTTTGACCCATAGAACATAGGTGGATTCAACAGAGTAATGTCTCTAAAACGAGAAGCCATAGTTATAGCATGTGGAGGCATATGGGGTCCATCCTCCCTATTCACTTGGGCCGTCATAGCTTGGACTTGAAAAGTGATGACACTAGCTTGAGAGGTCATGGCTTGGGCCAAATTGAGAAAAGCTTCCTTATCTCTCCATCGGTCATCGGTTGAGGGAAAACCAGAACTTGATCACTTATAACAACTTCTTTAAGTGGATTCACTTGGTTGTCTTGTTGATGCACTTGATTGTCATGAGCTCTTGCATTAGCCATCTCTTTCTTGGCCCTTCTAATGGCTGCTCTTCGAGTATTCATACCTATAAAAATGATACATGATTTATGTGAAAGCACATAATAAGACACTAGAGGTACCACATAGGAGTACAAGAAGATGAGATTTTCCTAAGCATCACATAGTCTCTCATTCATAAGTGTGGCACGCTTCACAATTATGAATAAAAATCTACATAGACGTGGTTTAATGAGACATCGATCCTAAATATATTTAACCTCATGCTCTAATTCCAAGTTTGTCACATCCGGGGAGCACCCCCTAGACGTAACCGATGTCATCATCCTCGGAGAGGACTAATACTAGCCTCATAGCATTGTTATTACATTCATAGAGTAAAAAGTGCGGAAAATTAAATTTTTTCATCTATACATTATGAGGTTTAGATAGAGAGCTTACTTAGACTCATCATATAAGAAGATTAAACAGTCTTCTACTTTTATGGCACATATATATAAGATACAAAATACAGTATTAAAAGGGATGTCTCATATTAAGCAATCTGAAGGAAATAGAAAAATCTGGGAATATCCCTTACACAAACATATAAATTCCACTCAGGGCTTACAACAATATCTTGAAACAACAAGAGTGAAATGATTGTCTTTAGACTATAACAATGTAACATAGGTAGAGTGAGAAAAAGGCATCATCCTCGGAACATGAGGACATACCAATTCTTGGAGAAATGATCCAAGCCTTCCTTTCAAATAGTTCATATTATATCTAGTTGTTCTTTTGTGCTTGTTGATTGAGATGCTATATGTGATAATGTAAAGTGAAGTGTGTCTTGTCTAGGTAAACCTATGTCCCTTGGTTGGTACATGAATGAATATGAATCCTTGACTTATTAGATTAAAACACCCTTGGACATGAGCTTATGTGATTTGGTATGAATGCTATGTACATTTTAGAGTGAGAAAAAGGCATCATCCTCGGAACATGAGGACATACCAATTCTTGGAGAAATGATCCAAGTCTTCCTTTCAAATAGTTCACTAATCCTTAAATGACCGGAACCTAAAATGTTTGGGAAAAGGGAGAAATAAGGGTTAGCACATCAGTTGTACTAAGTATGGGAACGTATGCACACACAACATAGAAATCATGCTAAAAAGGGACATTTGATAAAACCATGTCAAACTACTTTTAAAAGCCTTATGCAAAACCCAAGAACACATATAAGTCAATAATCACATATTCCTTATGATACAAGCATATTCAACAAAAGACTAACCTACTCAAGTTAAGCAAAGTCAACATGTACATAGCATAATAGAATTCATAGCCAAGGTAACTCTAACATTATGTTATAACCACAAAGCATATTCATGAGTCCATAACATTACAACATAAGTAAATCCCATATCAATAACCCTTCACGAAGTCAACAAGTGCAACGCTGAAGTGAAGCCCCAACACCTCACTCGACCAACAAAGCTAGCCAAAGGATCATGAATATTGTCCAACTTCGTATATCATATCATTATAAGTATTCATCCTCACATTTAGCAATATAGATCATTAACATGAATAATTGACATAAGCATAACATTTATCTCATAAGAGCATAACATATAAAATCATTTCCTAGGACTTACCTCAAGGCCAACTACTGCAATGTATAGGTAGAGTCTCATATCCCTACCTAGACTAAGTCAAACCCCTTAAGTCCTCCTAGTTAGAGTTCACTTTATTACTTCATTTTAATTTTGGGAACATCTTCCCTTAACCGACGTAGACCACGTGATCTAATGTTGAACCCGGTGTTAGTTGCCATGGTTGTACCAATACATCAACATAGCATCTAGGTGGATCCACAAGCTAGTATTCCTATGGGGGCAAGATAGTTCAAGAAATAGGAGATGTTGGTTGGAGCCTGTTTATGCATTTGGCATTATAGTCTCCAATCTCATGAGTACAATAGTGAACCTACCTTCCCTACTTGGGAAGGAACACTCCTCACTACTAGTTCTCTCGGTGCTAAGATAGAGTCCCTTTTGAAATGTCTTTCTTCAACAATCATAACATAGTTTAATTCATAGGATAATAACTCCTTACATAGACATAGCCATTAGCTTAATAGGAATTTCATGAGAACACCTTTCAATACAACCCTTCACATTTTGAAATTTGCACTTTAACATCACCATAATATAAGAAGGCACATAGGTACTTCATAACTAACCCTATATCATTTAATCTTAAGAATAATCCCATAATCATATATTCAAGACATCTCAATTTCATCATCATACCAAACCTACTTAATCAAATCACAAGACATACTTCAAGAATTTCATCACCAAGTACAAGCCATCATAATTGAAGTAGAGGTTTAGATAACAATGACATACCCAATCTCCTTCAAAAGACCACATAATGTACCATCAACCAACCAATTTCCTCCGGTAATAGGTGTACTAACATCAGTCAATCGTAATTAATACAATAACTAGGTCAATTACATCATCAATATCACAATTAACTTCAATCCATAACCTAGTGTTAGGGGGAAAGGGTTCATCATTAATTCTTCAAGAAATAGATCCATTCCCAACAATACATTACCCTAGGAAGTCCATCAACGAATTAAAATAGATAAAACAAGTATATCAATCAATACAGTCTTCAATTCCCATAAATTTATAAGCAAGATCAAAGATTTAGGGGAATTGGGGAAAGGCATGAATCAATTGAAAGTACCATTAATCAACATCAATTAATCAACAATCTATACATAATTATTCATAGGATATCAGAATTAATGATAATCAATAATCAATTTCATGTTTAGAAGAAAATCAATTTGTATAGAAAAACCCTAAGAATTGGGTATTTAGAAATAAACTCTGAAAGGACCTCATGGTGAAAGGAATCCCAAAAGTTAAGAACCTATAACATAATCAATCTAAATACACAAAATTTTAGAAGAAACTTTGAGTACTTGGTCTTTTTCTCCAAGCTTTATTGACCCTTCAATGGACGATGAATAGTGAGAGAAAGTAGAGAGAGATGAGAGCTTTTGGGTTTTGATTTGGGTATTTGATTTGATTCGAGTGATTAAAAATAAATTAAATCTGACTCTAAATCAATATAGTCACCCACTAAATTACCTAAAATACCCCTAATTCAATTACGTCTGTTTGTGAAGTCAAATTGACTTAAATACGATGCGGCGAATCAAGGAAATGGTTGCGTGTCGCGAGGGAAATTTATTTTTGACAATACGAGTTGAGGCAGTTGACCTCGTGGAAGCCCCGCGTCGCGAGGCATATTTTTACCCTCCTTGTGTTGGCTGCGCGATGCGAGGTTGATGCCATATCTTTGCTGCCGCAAGCTGCTTTGGCAACTTACTCATCAATGTTCGGGTCCTCCTCAAGGAAACTTCAGGGAGTCATTGGGGAGTCGTTACTTCATGTTTGGACCCTTTATACTAATTTTGACCTATTTAATGTCTTTTTACAAGGTTTAGACTTCATATGACACTCCCAAACCTTCACACAACATAGGGACATCTACTAGTTCAATTTCGCTAGTTTTCGGACGTCATGGACGTTTCTTGGTTCGGGAATTAGGGTCAATTCATCACCTCTTCCACAATACTAGGTTTATCATCAATAAATACCATAATTGAACAATACATCACAATATAACCATAATAACCCTTATAAATCAAGAACAACACCATTGAAAAGAAAAATCACGGATTAGAAAGAAACCCATAGGAAAATCATATTTTTTAAAAATTTTGGAAGAACCCTTTTGGTAAAGGAATCCCAGAGGTGGAGAGTTCACATACCTTGATATTACTTAAATATTGATGGAGAAAAGTGATCTTCATTCTGCCCTAAAAACCATAGACCTTTCCCTTAAATGGAGTCTTCTTTGCGTGAGAGAAAGTAGAGAGAAGGAAGAGCAATTTCGGTTTGGGAATTGTGGGGTATTAAGTTGAGTTTAGGCTTAGAGTGGTTTATATAGTTATTTAACTAACTTAATTAATCACCCCTTAACCCCTAATTAAACCCTTAACTAATTAACTAATTAAATGAAGTCACTTAAACTTAACAAAGAAAACTCAGGCAGCTCCTACGAGACCACGATCGACGTTCCGTAGGTCAACCTACGCCTCCTTCCCCCAACCGCCCTAAACATCTATAGTTTTGGTCGGCGACTACGTCTTTGTCCATTTTGGAAACATAGCTAAGTTTTGGTCGACGGACGCATCGATGCCCCGTCGATTGACCTATGTCTCATCACCTGCAAACGTAGGTGGACTATATCTTGTGACAGCTTTTTGGCCAAAATGGAAGGGTCCTACTCAAGGACCCTGAGGGTCATCCTTGGGGAGTCATACCCGGACGTTTCAACCCTAAACCTACTCTAATACTAGTTTGACACCCTTCCACCAGTATTCATCAGTTTTTGACTCCTAAACCCCCGTGAAATAGGATAAGGCACACTAGCACCTCTTGCACTAGTCTCCGGACGTTCCTTGACATTTTGACTTTAAAACTTCCCAAATGACTTATATACTTTATTTTTGACCTTAAAACAGTGTTAAAAACTTTATACACTCAAGTGAGGCTTTAGATTAGGTGTTTGATTTTCGGAGTGTTACAAAGGCATGCATCATTACAATAATTACACAAGTAAGCATTTTTCATAAACTTCATTAACAACACATTCATTTCATTTCACATTGAACATAGAGGAACACACCATGAATACTCTCAAAGCCTACTTGTGCAGTGCATTGATGGCATCACATACTACCACAAACACTAAGTATTGCAGTATTAAGAAGTCAGAGTTCATTAACATTCTTGGTAGGGGTGAGACTTAACAAAGGTAGACCATGTGAGCAATTCATGGAATCCCGGTGTCACCCTCGCCGGATAAGGGATTCCTACTTGCCTAAGGTAGGACCATTAATTTTAGTTTTAGTGGATCCACTAGCCAGACCTATGTGGGCACATATTTATGGGATAAGGATATATCTACTAGATAACCACCTCAACTCATGGATTAGCATCCATCTGAAGAGATAGTTACTATATACCCCATCTCAACTCCCAGATGGACATCCATCTCAATTCATATCCACTAGGTTATTATCATTATTACCCACAGAGTACTTAACATTCATTACTTTGCTCATCATTATGGGATAAGAGATCATTAGTGGATACCCCGCCTCAACTCCCGGATGGGCATCCAGCTAAACCTAACATTTATTCATTGGACAGCTTATCGATTCAAACATTTGAATTGCCTTTCAACTCCGAATCCTCATATTGTGAGTATAATACCTGTAAAATGACTTAGGTGAATCTAGAGCCTAACATATTTGTAATGAGAGTATAAGGTCAAAAAATGTATTATAATGTGGTAATGAGGTAGTGTCTAAATATTTAGGTGAATTGGAAGTCAAACATCAAGGTACAACCAAGACGTTCGACTACAAGTCACCTATGTGCCTCATGTATCTATATATACTAATATGGGTGTTTCATGAGCTTATGATGTTCTTATTTGAGTTATAATAGTGTTAATAGGAAGTTTGTCAAGTTTCATGAAGTTTGGAGGTCAAAACAACCAAGAACGTCCATGACATTTTAAATGTTTGCCTTGAAACGACCTTGTGTGTCTTTGCAGGTTTCGTCGAGTTTGATGTGTTCATTTTGGATGAAATTTATATGAGAGGTCTTAAACTTATATAAGATCATATTTGGGTTGGAAACGTCCGGGTAGAATTCCCCAAGGACGAACCAAAGGTCCTTGAGAAAGGACCCATCATTTGAGCCTAAGGCTGTCTAGACCAACCCAAACGACTGAGGCAATCGATGGCCGGTAGGCAGGTCAACGCTCCATCGTTGGTAGGTGTGGGTAAATAAATAGCCTAGGGATCTCAAGCTCCCAATGTCCAGTGTATGATCCAAATGACGGACATCCAGGACTGCCCTCGTTGGACAAACAATCAGTAGGTATGATGGCGTCGATGGTGGTATGTTCCTGCGTCTTCACTCTTAAATGAAACCTTCGTCCAAATAAGAGTTTTTGAGGTTTATAAGGGTATTATAGGTATTTAATTGTGTTCAGAAGTCCTAACTACCTTGATGAATTTATTCTTCTAAAATCAAAACCCAAATTCTCTAAGAAATTCTCTAGAATTCCGTTGAAGTCAAAACTCAAGCAAGAGCTTCGATTGGGGATTTAATTGGTGATTATTCATCAATTTTGTGTATTAACATCAGTTAGGTCTGTTTTCTTCATCCTTGAAACTCTCTTCATCAAGGAGTCAAACATGAAAGTGATTTTCTAAAGTCTTCTAAAGATGAACTTGTCTAATTTTATGATCTAGCCATGGGTTATTGAAAAAACATTTTGAATCATTGATTATTGATCAAATTGATGTTAATTAGGTTATTCTACCCTATAATCTTCATGAACCCATGCAAAACATAATATCTTCAAATTGGAAATATTTTGGATGTTATGATCTTGTCTTAATGATTGTGAATTCTAGTGTAGTTTTTATGGGCTTTTGAATGATGTAATAATTATATTGTATTTATGTATAGGCTGTATTATATTGATAAATCTATATTTAATTTATTTATATTGAGTATGACGATTTTTGTATTGAATGGATGACCATGGCCATGGGTAAGGGCCTTTTGGTATTGAATTGGATGATTTAGCCATGAATTGAAGTGGTGAGTATGGATTGGTGGTATGCTGCCCTAATTCTATTTATTTTAAGTAATGTAGATCTTGAATTATGTTGTGATTGGATTGGTCCACTAGTGGTGGCGGTGTTATGGGTTATAATTGTGAATGATGTGGCCTTGTCGGCGTTATTTTATGTATTATGATGATCATGGCCTTGTCGGCATTACAAGATATATGATGGTGATTGGTGTAGTTGACTTATGTGAAGTATGATCATATCTATCTACTTGTGATTAAGGTGATAACATGTGTTCTTCTATTGATGTTGTTAGGTGATCATGTTAGACTTATGACTATGTCCTAATGTGTGTAGTCTTAGAGTTGATGCATGATTCTTCCTACTTGGTTACATGAATCTTATGATGTCTACATTGACAATTCTGTAGTAATATATAGTATGACCTATAGTTGACTAGGTTGTGCCTATGTGCTCCTTAAGTGATATGCTATATGTGATAAAGTGAAGTATTAGTGAGTCTTGTTTGGTTGACTTGTGTTCGTTACTTGATACATGTACATTATGAATATGAGATGCTTGACTTAGGATGCTAAAGACTCTTAGTCTTGTACGTATGAATTATATGTGACCTTGAACATAGTGAGAATGTCAAATTAGGTGGAGCCCTCAACCTAGTTGAGAGGTTATGATATCCTTGAAGTAGAAAGTCGTAATGGTATCCTTCTTGTGTGAATGGTGGACTTAAGGTTGATTGGTTATAACGGCATGAGATCATCCTTAGGACTATCATTAAGCTATCCTTCACCATTAAAAGGCAACACTAGGGGACCTCTTTGGTAGGGTGAATGTGATTGGGTTATGATCTAGATATGGAACCTCTTCATGTGATCCTTTATGTGAATTACGCTATGAGAACAAAGTCTAGCACCCAGTGAGTATGGTAAGGTAAGTAGCTCTAGTTAAGAATAAGGTTAGAGTACAAAGAAACCCTTCATATTCCTTAACCATGTGCCTACATTGGATGTGTCCAAGTTCTAACATTGGCAAGTATAACACCCTTATTGGAGTAGGTTACAACTTCGGATTCCATGCTTTGCTACCATGGTCTATGTCTGTTATTGCCTATTCTCATCGTATGGGTACCTGTCATGACTCGTAAGTACCCCCTACAAGTTAGGGAGAACCCTTGGATCATGATAGATCGTACTTGACCCTTTAGGGTCTTGTACAAACCCTTTAACTATCGTTCATTACATAAGACATGAAAAGTAGTGCGGAATTATAACTTTTCACGACATTTAATATAAAAAGGAATTCTTTCATAAATATTAAGAAAATATCATCGTCAGAAGCAAAACTTAAAGACACGACATAATATCTTAGGGACACGACCCTTTACCTAAAAAGGAAATACATAATAAGTCTTGAAGATAGAAACTACGAAAATAGAACTATGCCCTTTGATATATGAGGACATACTTTGTCTTGAGAGAGTAGATTCCCAAGCTTCACCTTCTAGTCTTCAAAAAGTCTTCAACCTATACTTATAGAGTATAGAAAAGTATGAGGTTAGTACAAAACAATGTACTAAGTATGGGATATGCAAAACATGTAAAAGGGACATTTTATAAAATAAGCTTTCATGCCAAATAAGTTAAACATTCATGAATTTAGAAGCAAAACAACATAACAAACATCATTCAAAACTTAGAGAAATTTTAATAATTTTAGCAAAAAGAGACACTTTAAAATAAGCCTTCCAAATTTTATACTAAACTATTGTAACATTACAGTGAACCAAACGAACACCAAAACAGTGAATTCCCAAGGTATTGCCAAGAGGGAGTGAACTCATTTCCGAAGTAGTTTCTCTAACCGAGGTTACCCTAAGACTCTCCAAGGTAAGACATGAAGGAAACACCCATACACCTCATTCAATGAGCACAAGGAGATCCTTAAGACTACCCATCATAGGCTTACTCCAGTCGGGAGAACAAGTCACCACTCAATAACAATACATTAGAAGAACACTCAAACAACACACCAAGACTTCCCTTTCAGAATGTCTACATAGTGCAATGAGTAGATGGCGTCCCATTCCAACACTACCCTAAGTAGTACACTCTTTTAGAAGTCTTAGTACCAAGACGCCCCTTTCGGAAGGTCTACTTAGTGGAATGGATAGATAGCGTCCTATACCACCACCTACCCTATGTAGTACGTTCTTTTAGAAGACTTAGTTTATTCAATTCATATAAGACTCACCAATACTTACCTTTTGGAATGCCTACCTAGTGCAATGGATAGATAGCGTCCCATTCCACTACCTACACTAAGTAGCACACTCTTTTAGAATACTTAGCACTTTCATTACTTTTGTGGGGGGTAGCTCAACCGACATAGACCATGAGAGCTAGACATGGAATCCCAATATTAACCCTATCGGATGAGGGATCCTCACTTGCCTAGAGTAGGGTCATTCTCTTAGCTTTTACATGGATTTTCCAATAGCTACACCTATGAGGGAGCATAGTTAAGGGTAAGGAGATTGCGACTAAGTAACTCATTCTCTACTAATGAGGAGTACTCATCTCAAGAGGTACATTTGAATTTAACATCAAACTCACAAAGTATTACAACCCCTTTTTCATATCCTCTAGGTGCTAAGCATAATTCCCCAGAGATTCACATCATTTTATAATATAGGTTAAAGATAAATAGTGAAAACCACATCTCAACTCACGAAAGTCATTCATTTCCAACCTATCTTAGAAAGCTCTTAGAATGTAGTTATGTTGCTACTAAACACTTCATCTCAACTCACGAAGAGTGTTCACCCCAAAATCCCCTTTTACTTAACTTCATTCATTTAATTAAGTGTATGTGTACATGTTAACACACCTTTCACATAAGCATCATTTAATTTATATTAACTTCAATACATACCTTAGACCATCTTTCTTCACATCACACACTTTACATGTTTCGCATAATCATATGATTCATTTAGGCATACTGTGTAGCCTCCTTCACATAATATCTTCATAAAGCACATTTAAGGAGAATAAAATCATTATCATCTTACTTCACATAACAAGCCTTCATTGCCTCATTCACAATAAACAAGTAACTTCACATTTATACAATTTAAGTAAACACCGCCACTAAGAAGGTGGACTATAACACTCAAGAGCATTTCGAAATTAAGACTAAACAACATAACCAACTTAACCTTTTAGCCAAGCTTCCATCAGCTATAACATTTTACTCAATATTTCATCATAATATAGCCCTTAGTGCAGTAGATAAACAACAATATCAACCATAAGAAACAAAAGCTCAAAGACTACCAATTCATGCTCATTTAACCCTTTCCTTAAGCCAAAATTTGATAAAGAGATTTAACATGTTTTCATTGAAGTTTTAAAATTAAAATAATCAACTAACATTTGAAACATCATTTTTAAATAATTCAAAACATTTTCATGCAAGACCCATATTTAGAGTTGAAGATAGAAGAAACTAGAGTTGAAAACCCTTTTTGAAAATCCATTATAATTGACTTCTGGATTGGAAGAGAGTTCACTGATGGATACCATACCTTAAGTAGAAGAAATCCCAATGATTTTTATGATGAATTCGACCAACAACAGCCCTCCTAGCTCCTTCTTGACTTCTAGCTTCTATGGAGTTTGGGGGAGCGGTCTAAAAGAGAAGAGTTTTGGGTTTTAGGAAATGTGGTGTAAAATTAGGTCTAAGCGTTTGGAACTCCTTAATATACCTAAATAACCCGAAAAATTACTTTCTAAGTTCATAAAAGACTTGGTATGAACTTAACAAACACCCCAAGTCATTAGAGGAAAAACAACATTTTGGACAGTGTTCAAACGACGGATGCAACCATTGGACCGTCTGTTTTCATCAACGGTCCGTTGGTGGGGTTTTGTGGGTTTCTACTTATATTCATTTGGGGCCTGGATAGCCTAACTTTCAGGTACAAACTACGAGGAAAGTCGATAGGCCATTGGTTGGACCATTGTCCGTTGTTTGCCCTCGTTGGTGGACACTGCCAAGGCAGTCTTGGGTCCTTGTCTTGAGATCCTTGTGGGTCCTAGGTGGGGTCTTACCCGGACTTTAAACCCCTAAAAATAGTTTCCTAGGTCTTAGGAACATCCCACACCAATTTCAAAGAAAAAGAACACGTCAAACTCACTCAAACACATAAGAACACACAAGCACTATCTAAGGCATATCTTCCAAACGTCAAGGACGTTCTTGGACGTTTTACCTCCAAACTTAACCAAACTTCACGCACTGCCTAAGAACATCAATATAACTCATTTTAACTTAAATTAACTCAAGAATAAATCATGAAGCTGTAGTTGACCTTAGTTCGTTTTAGGGTGTTATAATACCCTCTAGTGTTGGAGAAGTTCTATGAAGTTTAGGTGGTGGTATGGGACACTATCTAGACATTGCACAATAGTCTTTGAAGATGTTAGTGAGTGATTCCCTAGGTGTTCTCGAAGACCATTACTTTAATTTCTTTATGTGATGAATGTCTCTTAAATGAATTAATAAGGTAATGTCTTAAGTAAGAAAGTATCTAAATGAATAAGTACCTAGTCTATAGTAACTTTAACGTTGCCTAGTTAAAGTGTGAAGGGGCAATAAAGGATGGTCTATTCATGTCTTACCTAGGGAATTCTTAAGAATGACTCTAGGTTGAGATGTTGATTAATCAAGTGAGAATGATATTATCTTAAGTAGTCTAAAGGATCCCTTAAGTGTCTGTGAAGGAATTGTATGGGCGGTTGCTTGATAACTCACTCAAGTGAACCTTAGAATCACCTTTGGTAGAGGAATCTCATGTTATGTATTTTGGTGTATGGTAAGTGTATTTATCTTATTATAGGTAGTCTTAAGGATCATTTAGGTGTGCTTAGAGAGGGTGTGTGTGAGGTCTCTCTTTGTAATACTTAAGTGAGTCTTAGGATAGCCTTTAGTGAGGAGGTTACTTTTTTAAAAGGGTTCGCTGTGAAGTTGAAAAACTTCACTGTAACATTGAAGCAGTTCACTTTAACAGTGACATGGTTCACTGTAATGTTCTTAAAATGTGATAAATTGTCGATGTGTTATCTTATGTGTTTCTATTGTGTTAATTTTTGTTCTTTTGCTTATATTATGATCATTGAATCAAAAATAGCATATTTCCATTAAATGTTCGTTATCATGATTTTATGCATTAAGTCATACTTAGTACATGTGTTTGTGCTAATTCCATGATTTTATCTATCTCTAAAGTGATTCCTAGGTGAAGGTAATTTTGGGAGCGAAGCTTGGATTATAGGATATTTCAAGCAAGGTTGAAGTATATCCTCATTTGACTCGAGGGCATAATTATCTTAGAGTTTCTTTTATTAAAGCATTGTAATAGACTTAGTAGTACTATATTTTGATTGTATGGGTCGTGTCCCAAGTATTTTTGTGTCTAAGATTTGATGATATGAGACTTAGTATTTCCTATGGTTTATATGAATTAGATTTTTAAAGACTATTCGAATGTTGTGAAAAGTTTTAATTTCGCACTACTTTTCATATTTGTATATGCGATGAATTATATGGAAAGAGCTTGTACAAGACCTCCTGAGAGGTCAAGTACGCCGCGTCACAACTCAAGAGCGCCCTAGCTTCTAGGGTGTTCTCTCAGGTCGTGACAAACGTTGTATCAGAGCATAGGTTATGAAAGTGGTCTTAGGAATCAAAAAGTCTCATCAAGTCACGTCTAGTAGAGTCTCGACCATCGGTGTGAGTCGCGACACATCTATGGGCGAGAGGCTATAGGACGATAGAGTTTCCCTTCTTTTCTAATCATTTGTCTTGCCGTAGAGATTTAGATGTTATGAGTGTTCTTTTCTTATGGGTTTCATTGTGTTATAAGATATGAATACGAGGAGCACACTGGCTAGGAAAGTTGAGGAGAATGATGTGAATGAGGAGATTCATCCTCAAGTTGAACAAGTTGAGCAAGGTGCTCAAGTTGTTAAAGGTGCTAGACATGCTCAAGTCCCTATTGTGGAAGAAGGTAATGATGTTTCGGTGGTTCCCCCGAAAATGACTAATGGAGAGATTTGAGAGGTTTTACTTATTTTATCCCGAGCCTTGACTACCCATATGAATAGGGGTATTGAGCCTTGAGTGAATGTTGTGGAGAGAGCTATGAAATCTAGATTGAGAGACTTAATGAGGATTAATCCATCTATCTTTCTAGGCTCTAAGGTGGGAGAAGATCCCAAGAGTTCCTAGATGGTGTTTATAAGATGTTGAGTAAAATGGGGGTGACTTCTAGTGACACACCCCAAAAATTCCATGACCCATACTAGAGCCTCATATGTTGTATAATGATTATTTTAGACCTAAATAGTGTACATAACTTGTTTTAGAAGTATTGGAGACATAGCATTAAAGAAAAGTCTGAACGTCCGGAAACTAGAAAAATTTAACTAGTTGACGTCCCTACAATTGGTGAAGTTTTCGGAGGGTGAAATGAATTCTAAAACTTGTAAAAAGATATTGAATAGGTAGAGTGTAGTATAGAGGGACAAAACATACAATCACGACACCCCAACCACCGTAAGAGTCCTCGGAGTGGACCCGAACTTGGGCGAGCAAGCTGTCGAGGCAGCTGCACGCAGGCAGATTATGGTGGCTGTTGTGCGACGCACAGCCATCACATGGGGATTTGAAGTTGTACTCCCGATGCAGGGATTCCACGAGGTCCAGTTCGTCATCTCAAAATTCGAAAATAAAATGGGGAATTAGCATCGCGACGCACACATACTTCCCAGATTCGTAAAAAGTCGTATTTTTGGTGTTTTAACTTTACAATAACACCCATTTAAGTGAAGAGTCTTTTGGGTAATTATAAGGTCTTAGGGTCAGTGTTAGGTCAATTTTAACAAAAAAACAAAATCAAGTCCCACAAGTTGAGCTCAAAAATCTCTCTCTCTCTCTCTCTCTCTCTCTCTCTCTCTCCCAAATTCTCTCATTCCTCCAAAACTCCATTGAAGACCCATAGAGCTCCAAGAAGAAGAAGATCAAGCCTTCACGTTTTTCAACCCAATTTCGTGTCTTTCTCATCTATAAGGTATTGTTTCTTTCACTCTTTGGATTCCTTTCCCCAAGAGGTCTTTCAAAAATATGATTTCTAAATCCCCCAAACAAGGGTTTTTCTCCTCCCGTGGGTCTTCTTTCTAAAATGAAATTATGGATCAATTGTGATGAATTGTGATGAATTAATGTTGTTTAATTATGTATTGATGGATAATTGATGATTTCCTATGAGATTTCCCCTGACCCATGCTCCTCCCCCAAATTCCTAATTTCTTGGATTGATTAAGGTGAATTGATGAGGGTGATGAACATGTCACTTGTTTACTTTGATTTTAGTTATGTTAATACTTCATGAATTTACCTATTTCATATGTTGTTTGTGAGTTCTTGGGTATTGAAGTATGAATTCCCATGAAGGGAAATGAGGTATGATCTTGATCCTTCTTTGGCCTCAATTGTGGAAGGTGAAACTACTTAGATCGTAATGATGCTATAGCTAATTGTGTTGTTGTGATGTTGGTGACAAGAATCTCTCATCCCTAAAACTAGATTCATGAATTGGCTATGAAGTATGTAATTATGTTATGATGTGATTATTATATGATTGAATGTAGTTTCTCATGATTATAATAAAGTGTTTAAAGTGAAAGGGTAGTTTTTCATGTGATCACCTATGAGATATTATGACAAGACGTCTACATAAGGATATAGAAGAGACTAATGTGAACTTGGATTTCATAAGATTATTACTAAAGGGAACAATTGCTTAGCACCGATAGGGCATGTAAATGAGATGGAGGTCCCACATTAGTAAGTCCGGCCTCCCACATGGGTTTCTTCACGTTAGTAAGTCCGAATTCCCAATATATGTGTTGTCTCATGAGATGGAAACCCTCACGTTAGTATGTTAAGGTTTCTAGAAGCAATCTCCTTGTTTCTTATCTATTTGCCAAAATAAGACTCTAGCTTAGTGGATCCATCTAGATAGATACGTACAAATTGTTGCACCTTAGGCAAGTGTTAACCCTCTCTTTTCGGTGTGGGAGTAGAACACCGGATTCGATGTAGCTCACATGGTCTCATGTCGGTTATGGTACTTATTTTCCTTAAAGTAATAGTATGAACGAGTTATGTATGTGAACTCTTATTTGGGTTGTCTTAAAGGTTACTACATAGGGTGCGGGAGGGTATGTGACTTCTCTTACACATTGCACATGTGGGATCTTATAGGAAATTTTCTAGTAGTGTTCTTTTATGATTATGATTATGATTATGATTATGTTGATAATTCATGACTAGTATTGATATATGAAACATCTTATATATATTATAATATGTTGTAAGTATGAAATGGTTTGCTTGATGTGATACTTATCTTTGGATAGAGTTATGGGGCTTTATTTTTTGCATTGCACAAGTGTTGCTTGAGTTACTTGTATGTTGATATGATTATGATACTCCTTATATATGTATATTGAATTGCTTGTCATTGTGCATAGCTTTGACTAAATTATGTCTTTTCTCATGCATTAACGATTTTTATGCATAGGGACCATACTTAGTACATGTGTTTTGTACTAACCCATATCTCTTCCCTTTTTTCCCAAACATTGTAGGTTCGGGAGTTGAGGTATCATTGAGGCTAAAGCAAGAAGGCTTGGACTAGACTCTCCAAGTTTTGGTATGCC
The DNA here is from genome assembly GCA_022817965.1 of Solanum lycopersicoides. NCBI lineage: Eukaryota > Viridiplantae > Streptophyta > Magnoliopsida > Solanales > Solanaceae > Solanum > Solanum lycopersicoides. The sequence continues at coordinate 20,065,153 of CM040625.1, read as the reverse complement.
CTCTAGTTCGAGGATGCTACCACACACTCTATCTTAGTAGTAATTATATTGTCTAATACACATTCATTTCTCTCCTATTGTTGAATATATTGATGTAAGCCCTATGTGGCAATTATGGATTTGTGCAAGGACTTTGCCCGGATTGTTTAACTTCTTTTAGATGGTTGATATGGGACAAAGATTTAGACTAAATTCATATATGTTCTTATGTTGTGTATGCGAGAAGTCTATGTATGCTTCCTATGTATAGGTATATGTAAACCTCCTTGATATATAAGCAAAAGTTTGAAATTTTTCCGCGTTTTGAGATATGATATGTTATGACGATTGCTTAGAGAATTGTCATAGTCCTCTTCGAGGAAGACGATGCCGGTTACGCCTAAGGGGTACTTTGGGTCGTAAAAACTTGGTATTAGAGCATGAGGTTAAGTATTCTTAGGATTGATGCTTAGGAACTTTCACTCTCTTGTTATTCCTTAGTCGTGCCTAAGAGTCTTAATTCTATCTAGTCCATTCTTCTAATACTTTTATTGTGCTTATAGGCAATGAATACAAGGAGGAACAATGCTCGACCGGCTAGAGAAGAGAACTTGAATGAGTCCAATCCCCATCAAGCTCCTCAAATCTTTAAGTTTCTATTAAAGAATGGGCTATGTCTAATGTTGAGATAAGGTCGGCCATTCATATCTTGACTCAAGTGTTGACTAACCATATTTCTAGGGATATAATGGTGCAAGTGAACCCCAATGCTAATACCATCGCTTCAAAAATTAGGGATTTCACAAGGATTAATCCCTCTACTTTCTATGGTTCTACGGTGGAGGAGGAGCCACAAGGGTTCATTGATGAAGTGTTCAAATTTCTTGATGCTATGGCTGTTTATTCTCAAGAAAAGGCGGAACTAGCCGCCTACCAACTCAAAGATGTAACTCAAGTATGGTATGAGCAATGGAAAGATAACAGGTTGGTTATAGAAGGTCGGATTACTTGGGGAGCTTTCAAAACGGCTTTCCTTTGTAGGTTCATTCCCTTGGAACTAAGGGAGAGGAAAATGCAAGAATTCGTAAACCTTCCTCAAGGGGGTATGAGCGTGAAGGAGTATAGTCTCAAGTTCACTCAACTACCAAAGCATGCTCCTACTATGGTTTCGGATTCTAGGGCCAAGATGAACAAATTTGTCATGGGGATATCCATCTTATGATTAATAAATGTAGGTCGTCTATGTTAATGTAATAACCCACAAGTACACCCTAGAAGTTAGAGTATCCTTGTGATGTCACACGGCAAATGAGACTTCAAGAAGTCTCATCTAAGCCTCTCGTATCATTCATTGCATAATAAACATTGTACAACGAGTAAGAATTAAAACTTCCTTCACACACGAAGAACTTCCTTCATAAATATTACGCAAACGGAAGACTTTCATTAAGACTATAAACCTTTACAACATCCCATTGAACCATCTAACTTGAGAGTTTACAACACTTGGGACTAAGCCTATACAAGACATAAAGAAAAGACTTAAGACATAACGAACATGTGGATATTGTCCTCGAATCGATGAGGACTCACGAATACTTCATCTCCAACCTTAGAAACCTATCCATCTTCCATGGCACGTCAATACTTCCAATTCCCTACACTTTAGTCAAAAGTAAAGAAAGGGGTTAGCAGATTAGGTGTACTAAGTATGGAAGCCATGCAAAAACCATGAAAAAGGGACATTTAGTAATAACATGCTTTTCATGAATATTCGATTTAAATATCATACTATAAGCATAAGAACAACATTTAACACATTAGAAATACATAAGAAATCATTTAAGCAAAGTATTAAATTTTTAGAAAACTTACAGTGAATTCACGTCACTGTACAGTGAACTCATTTCACTGTTACAGTGAAGTTCCTTCACTTCACTTAAGACACCCTTTAGCATGTAATCTTCTCACTCAAAGTTATCCTAAGATTCACTTAAGTCACACAAAGAGAGACCACCCATACACCCTCTCTAGATGTGCCTAAACGACCATCAAGATTACTTATAATGAGTCACATACACACTTACAAAGCATCATAACATCAATTACATGAACATGAGATTCTTCTACCAAAGGTGAGTTCCAAGGTTCACTTGAATGAGTGTGGAGTGACCACCCATACAATCTATTTCACACACATGCAAGGGATCCTATAGATTACCTAAGATAAAGTCATTCTCACTAAACACACCAACACATTGATGATAGAACACTCTCCTTCCAAAGGCTATCAAAAGACCTACTTAAATAAATCAAGAAGATAACGTCCATGATTGACCTCTTCAAGATTACCTAAATAGTCCTTAAGACTACCTAAGGCTTAGATCATGTCAACAACACCAAACATATTTCCTAACTAGAGTCATCCTCAAGACTTCCATAGATAAGACATGAAGAGATCATCCTTTATGCCCTCTTCACAAATTAACTAAGGAATCCCTAAGCCACTCTAGATTAGGTACTTATTCACTTACATACTTCATAACGTAAGGCATTTTTTAATTAATTCACCAAGACATATTCATGACATAAGGACATTCAAATAATGGTCTTGGAGAAGACCTAGGGACTTTCACTAACATCTTCAAAGCCTATTGTGCAATGTCTAGATAGCGTCCCATACCACCACCTACTTCATAGACTTATCTAATGCCAGTGAATATCCCATATGATGAGAATAGGTAATAACTGACATAGACCATGGTAGCAAAACATGGAATCCGGAGTTCTATCCTACTCCGATGAGGTTGTTCTACTTGCCAATGGTAGAACTTGGACACATCCCATGTGGCATATGGTTAAGGAATATGAAGGGTTTCTTTGCATTCTTGTCTCATACTTAACTTGAACTACTTTCCTTACCATACTCACTCGGTGCTAGCCTTTGTTCTCATAGATAGATTCACATTAAGGTTCATACAAGACGGTTCCATATCTAGTTCATAACCCAATTACATTTACCCTACCAAAGAAGTCCTCTAGGGATTACCTTCCAATGGCGACAAGAAGCTCATTATGACTTTTGCTAGGGAGATATGATGTCTTTCCAGCCAATCAACCTAGGTCATTCATCCCACATGAAGGATACCCTTACAGCTTTCGACTTCAATTTACATTACTTTTACCCTTGGTTTCAAGGTTTCACATAAAGACCTTCTTTTCATCATTCAAGGTCACATGTCATTCACACATTCAAGACTCTTAACATACTAAGTCAAATGATCACATAAGCATATTCATATAAGCATCAATCAAGGGACATAAGTCTACCTAAACACGACACCACATATTTCACTTTAACATACAATATAAGTCATTCTAGAAGTACTTAGGAATAACATCCTATACCCTAACATAACTTCATATAAGAACACATATACTCACATTACTTCACATACTAATAGATATAATCATAATTCATATAATAAAATACACTAATCAACATATTACTTCAAGTAGTGCCGAATAGGCCATGATCATCAATATACTTAAAATAACGCCGACAAGGCCACATCAATTCACATAACACCGCCACCATAAGTGGAACATACCAATCACATATAATACAAAAGCTAAATTACATTAACTATACACAATAATAAAAGAGTTAGGACAGCGTACCACCCACTTCACCTCACCACTTCAATCCAAAGCCAAACAATTCAATTCAATACCATAAGGCCCTTGGACCCATAGCCATAAACATCAATTCAAAGAATAAACCATAATAATCGATGAATCTAAGTCAATTCAATATAGATTTACCAATCTAAGACCAAATATCCATCAATGGAATATAATACTTACATCAATAGAAAACCCAAAGAAAACTACACTAGAATTTATAAGCATTAAGTTCATATCAATTCAACAAGCTTAACATGCAATAGATCTAAGAGTATTCATTACTCAATTAATCAAATTGAAACAGCCTATACATCATTCCTACATAATATATACATAAATCAAAGCCCATAGCAATATACACATGAATTCATCAATCTCAAGACATAATCACATAACCCATATTTTAGTGAAATTTAGAGATTTGAGACGATCAAGGGTTCATGGAGAATTTCATTGGAAAACATAATTTAAACATCAATAATATCATATCTTAACATTTGAAAATATTTCATGCAAGAACCCATGATTTAGAGTAGAAATTGGACTTTTTTCATCTTTTTGAAATCCTTTGAAATCATCTTTGAAATTGGCTCTAAGGTAATAGCAAACCTTAGATGAAGAGCTCCCATACCTTATTTGAATAACCCAATGCTAATTGAAGAAGAAACTCCATTGAAGACCCATCTTCAAGCTTCATCTTCACTTTGAACTCTCATGGAGATTTTGGGAATTCTTAAGGGAATTGTGGTTTTGTTTTTAGAAGAGTGAAATCTTCTAAGTGTTTAACACTAATATGCTTGTTAATAATACCCAAAAGACCCTTAATAAACCGCCTATACACTTATTTGGAAGTGGGGTGAATTTACAAATTCACCCCTAAGTTGGCAGTGAACTGCGCAGGAAGACAGCATCACTCGACGCCTGTCCTTGACGGGGCGTCACCACCACGACGGGCCGTCACTGGCCACCGTCGGTGGTTACAGTAGCCTGCCAAGGCTTCCATCATCACCAAAGTTTAAGTCCCCCTTGACGGAACCCTTTGACGGGGCATCAATAGGCCTACCAGCCATCGAATGCTCCGTCGCTTGGGCCTGCCTAGGACTGTTTTGGCAACAATTTTGGGTCCTTCCTCAAGGACCCTTGAATGGTCCTTGGGGATAATTTCCCGGACGGTTCCAACCCAAATAGGATTTTATATGAGTTTAACACCTCTCACATGAATTTCACACAAAACGAACACATAAAACTCGACGAAACATGCATAGACACCCAAGGTCGATTCAAGGCATATCTTTCGAATGACATGAACGTTCTTGGACGTTTGACCTCCCAACTACTCGAAACTTGACACACAGCCTATACATGCTATAATAACTCAATTAAGAAGCTTAAAACATCATGAAACACACATAAACACATAGAACCACATACGAGGAATTTAGGTGACTTAGTCGTCGAACGTCTTAGTCGTCCCTTGACGTTTGACTTCCAACACACCTAATACTTTAGCTACTGCCTATATACCACATATTAGACATATTTAGGACCTTAGACCATCAAGACCAACATGTTAGGCTCTAGTTAACCTAGGTTATTTTCAGGGTCTTACATTCTCCCCCACTTGGACAACATTCGTCCTCGAATGACACTTGCCACTCTCCGAACACTTCCAAGAGTACGGATTCAATTATAAACTCATGACCATTCCACATAATGCATAATCAATAAGAAAACATCAATTTCACATAATTAGGAGAATCATAACACAACAAGAAACTAGAAAACATTCTATAACTCATTATGCTATAAAACTCACATACTTTTTTCCAAATAGCAAAAAATCATTTTATATTCAATATCATACTCATATACATCAGTTCTAACAACATTACAACAATATTAGACCAAAGAATCAATTAGCCAATTTCACAAAAATTTAACAGTGAACTATTTTACAAGCTACAGTGATTTTACCAAAATTTCAAAAATGCAACTTTTTGGCAATTCATATATTTAGGCATGCTAATATGCAAGTTAACATCATATAAACATCTTTTATAACATGATCATGGCTTCATAATACACATAATGCAATAGATTAATGAAATTCAATTTCAACCAAACATGCATATCATAAGGAGAAAGCTAGGAAAAGTTATATATAAGTTAGAAATGCAAATAAATTGCCTAGAATATAAATTACAACATGATATAAATTATAATAACAACTATAATGAATAAAGAGGAATTTGCAGTAGATGAAAAAATTTATGAAAATCAAGAAGGATTAGTAATAAAAATAATATTTTCAAACTTAGGAAGACGATATAAAAAAATAGGAAATAACTTGTATTTAATGTTGGAAAAAGAAACAGCAAAATTAGAAGATAGTTTAACAGCTATGGTAAGGATAACAAAAGAAAATGAAGAAATAGATAAAGCCAAAGAGATTGAAAAAATAAAAATACAGGCAAAACAGGAAGTACAAAAGCTAGAAGAAATAAAAAATACAAAAATAAGTGAATTAGAAAAAGAATTAGCTAAGTTAAAATTATTATATGAAAATAAACAAAAAGAAAAACAGCTAGAAAAGGAAAAAGAAAAAGAATTTGAATTGACCAATGAAATAAATAAAATGAAACAAATATTAACTGAAAATCTTGAAATAGAGGAAATAAATGAAATAAATGATGAAATAAATGAGTCGGATACAATGAATGATCAAAAATCAGAAATAAGTGATATAAGTGAAACATACACAGAAATTCTAGAACAAGTAAATAAACCGAAAAAATTAGAAATAAATACAGGAAATGTAAATCAACCAAGTACATCAAGAGTTAAAACCCCAGATAATAGTCCTAGAAGTAGTCCTAGAAGAAGTAGTCCTAGAAGAACAACACCAACTTATTATACAGAAAATTATGAAAGATCAGATAGAGCAAATGTAATATGGAATAGCAGATTAAATAAAAAATGGATACCTAGACCAATAATTGAACAAAATAACTTTTTAGATTTAGACTGTGTAATGGATATAAATAAAGTAATTTTATTATGGATAGAAAATATATCTAAACAACTAGTTGATAATAAAATAGCAATAAAGGAAACACCAGGATATATAGAAAGAACATTTGTAGGAACAACAAAATTATGGATAGAAAATTTACCCTCAGAAAGTATAGCAACACTTAGGAGTGATAAAAAAATAGATGGATCAACATCAACAACAAATATAGATATATTAGATAAATATGAATTAGCAATAAGAAATGAATTTGGTGGTGTGACTACGGAAATAAGAGAACAAAATAGAGAAAAAATAATAAATAGACAACTTATGACAAAATTAGCAATATGTAGTATGTGCT
>CM040625.1:20032857-20057144 GCA_022817965.1 Solanum lycopersicoides | reverse complement strand
TGCTATATAGAATGAATATACATTGCATTTAATTATAGACTAGATTCTAAATATATTGAGATAGAAAAATTAAATATTAAGTGTATTGAACTACTTAAATTTCATTAAAGTTGTGCTAGATGGAGGAATTAAGACCTACCCTTAGGTTTAAACTTTAAGAAATTGATTATAGAATTAGGTGAATTGATGGGTATAGGCTAGACACAGAATCAGAGTGTTTATGGTCTTGTAATCTTACACCTTATGTATGTATATATGTATTTGATAGATTGGAAGGGTTCGGAGGCAATAAGGAAATGAAAGGCATTGGAGAAGTAGTTGCTTGACTTCGATTCTTCGGTGGAGGTAGGTTATGGTTTATTTCTATTTGATAGATAAACTCTCAATAGCGATTGATATGTATTGAGTGATATTGTAAAGTCTCCTATGTACTTGATTGTGTGATTGTATGTCTTGATTGTGTGGCTTGTGGTTGGCCTAAAATTATGAGACTGTTAAATTCTAATCTTGAACCCTCTCTATTAAAATGACGCCTTGAATAAAGAAGGCTTGATGAAATAAAATAATGAGATAATTGGATCGGAGTGTCACGTTCCGACACGGTATTATGGGATCGGAGTGTCACGTTCCGACACAATATATATATGGGATCGGAGTGTCACGTTCCGACACAATAACATTAAAGGAAAGGAATTCTTGAATTAACTTAATATACTCAATCTCAAAGAACCCATTTTTCAAATGAGTATGGTGTGGAGGCATTAGTCCTCATAGGTGTGCTTGATGTTGTGATTGATGGTGTACCTACTATGGTGTTGTTGTCACTGGTTCATGTGTTTGTTGCTTGCCACCTGTTAAGTATTGTAGTTGATTTTATATTATTATTTAATATATATTGGTTTCTATTTTGAGTTGGCCGATGATACCTACTCAGTACGTGTTTCTTGTACTGACCCCTACTTGTATTTCTTCTTGTTCTTTTTGGAGTGCAGCAAGTGTACCATCGACTTCGACTCGCCCTCAGCTCTAGCCAGTCTCCAGCACATCAGAGTTCAGGGTGAGCTATTATTTCTAGCTCGTGCTGGATTCTCTCATTCACGTCTTGATGTCTTTGAATTTCGGACATGGACCATCTTTTGCTTATTTTGTTTCTTAAACACTCTTAGACTTGGTAATTTGAAATAGATGTCCTTGATGTGATGACTTTCAGATTTTGGGGATAATAAAGTTAAACTTTTGAAGCTTATTTAATTGGTTACTTAATAAGTTTTGGAGCTTCCGCAATATTTTTGTTATTTATAGTTGAACTATTGTATGTTGGAGTTTAGATTTGTTGGTTCGCCCACCTAGGAGGTTAAGTGTGGGTGCCACTCACGACTCATTTTGGGTCGTGACAAACTTGGTATCAGAGCATTAGGTTAGATGATCTCATCACACAAGGACAGGTCTAGTAGAGTCTTGCGGAATGGTACGGGGACGCCTTTACTTTTCTTCGAGAGGCTATATGACTTTAGGAAAACTCATATTTTTCTTCTTTCTTTCGTGCTATTACTTGGATCAATTGGTATCTAGGTGATACAAATTGGTATCTGACCTTCTCACTCTATTTCACAGATGGTTAGAACTAGAGCAACAACTGTGCCAACATCAACACCGGCAAGACAGGGTGCGTCTGAGCCAACCACTGGGGTTGTAACTCGAGGAGGAGCAGTGGCAAGAGGCCGTGGTAGAGGTCGCGGGAGGACGCCCACTAGAGGCAGAGGACAAACACCTGGTCCAGCTAGGGATAGAGTAGTGACTCCTCCACCGACTGATGAGGTAGTGAGAGAGGGTGAAGAAGTGGAAGATGAGCAGATTCAGGATAAGGAAGTACCACCCCAGCCTACCCCAGAGATGATTAATCAGGTTCTCACTTATCTTAGCGGGTTATCTGATCAGGGCCAGACACCCCAGTGTTTTCTGCACCAGCACCTCAGGTTCAGGGAGTACAACATGCAGCTGCTGTGGCTCCCCGCATGGATGCATCATTGGAAACAGGCACGTTTCCTCGATTGACTACAGGGTCTATAATGACAGGTGACCAGCATGACCTCTTCATTAAGTTCTTAAAGTTGAAACCTCCAGTCTTCAAGGGTGCCGAATCTGAAGATGCTTATGATTTCCTGGTTGATTGTCATGAGCTGCTACATAAGATGGACATAGTGGAGCGATTCGGTGTTGAGTTTGTGACCTACCAGTTTCAGGGGATGCCAAAATGTGGTGGCGGTCTTATGTTGAGTGTCGACCAGCAAAGGCACCACCTATGACTTGGGCATCATTTTCTAGCTTATTCATGGAGAAGTATATACCCCGGACTTTAAGGGACAGGAGGAGAGATGAGTTCCTGAGCCTAGAGCAAGGAAGGATGTCTGTTGCTGCATATGAGGCCAAATTTCGTGCCCTATCCAGGTATGCCACTCAGCTTTGCTTCAGTCCACAAGAGCGGATTCGCCGCTTTGTGAAAGGATTGAGGTCAGATTTGCAGATTCCAGCCTTACAGGTAGCTGCTGCAGCAAAATCCTTTCAGGAAGTAGTTGATTTTGTGATAGAGGTAGAGGGGTGAAGCCGGATGACTTCACCAAGGCGTCAACATTTAAGAAGTTCCGTAAGGGAGGTGAGTTTAGTGGTTCTTACTCCAGAGGGCAGAGTTCAGGGGGTTATCCAGCCCGTCCTATTCAGTCTTCGTTGCAGGCTTCAGCTGAGGGTCTACCGCAGACCAGTCAGCCTTTCTCTGAGTTTGGAGGTTATATCCAGACTTCTTCCTCTTCACAGAGACCTACACTTGACTCCAGGACTTGTTATGGATGTGGAGAGGCTGGACATATTAGGAAATATTGTCCAAGCAGAGTTACAGATCCTCAGTAGTTAGAGGAAGAGGTGGTCATGGTAGAGGCCGTCATTCTGGAGGACGTGGTGGCCAAGGTAATGGTGGTCACCAGTTCAGTCGGGGTGGTGGGCAGGTTGGAACTACTGTAGCGCAGCCTGGTAGGGGCAATGGACAGACAGGTGATAGGGCCCATTGTTATGCTTTCCCCGGGAGGTCTGAGGCAGAGACATCTGATGCTGTTATCACAGGTACTCTTCTGGTCTGTGATTGCATGGCTTCTATATTATTTGATCCTGGATCCACATTTTCGTATGTATCTTCCTCATTCGCTACTGGTCTTGATTTACATTGTGATTTGCTTGACATGCCTATTCGTGTCTCTACCCCTGTGGGTGAGTCTGTGATAGTTGAAAGGTGTATAGGTCTTGCCTTGTGACTTTTGTGGGGAGCAATACTTATGTAGATTTGATTATTCTAGAGATGGTTGATTTTGATGTAATTTTGGGTATGACTTGGCTTTCTCCAAATTTTGCTATCTTAGATTGTAATGCTAAGACTGTGACCTTGGCCAAGCCTGGGACAGATCCGCTAGTATGGGAGGGTGACTATATTTCCACTCCAGTTTGTATTATTTCTTTTCTTCGTGCTAAGAGGTTGGTGAGTAAGGGTTGTTTAGCTTTCTTGGCACATCTCAGGGATGATACTTCTAAAGTGCCTTCGCTCGAGTCTGTTTCGATAGTCCGTGAGTTTGTTGATGTTTTTCCTGCAGACCTGCCTGGTATGCCACCAGATAGGGATATTGATTTTTGTATTGACCTAGAGCCGGGGACTCGCCCCATTTCCATTCCACCTTATAGAATGGCCCCAGCTGAGTTAGAGAGTTAAAGGCTCAACTTCAGGAGTTGTTAGGTAAAGGTTTTATTAGACCGAGTGCATCTCCCTGGGGTGCTCCTGTGTTATTTGTGAAGAAGAAGGATGGCAGTTTTCGGATGTGCATAGACTACAGGCATCTGAATAAGGTAACTATTAAGAACAAGTATCCCATTCCTCGCATTGATGATTTGTTCGATCAGTTACAAGGTGCTTGTGTCTTCTCTAAAATTGATTTGAGGTCCGGTTATCATCAATTGAAAATACGGGCAACAGATGTGCCAAAGACTGCTTTTCGAACCAGGTATGGGCATTATGAATTCTTAGTAATGTCTTTTGGGCTTACGAATGCCCCTGCTGCTTTCATGAGCCTGATGAACGGGATTTTTAAGCCATATCTGGACCTCTTTGTTATTGTATTTATTGATGATATACTGATATACTCAAAGAGCAGGAAAGAACATGAGGAGCATTTGAGAATTGTATTGGAGTTGTTAAGGGAGAAAAGGCTTTATGCCAAATTCTCCAAGTGTGAGTTTTGGCTCGATTCAGTGTCCTTCTTGGGGCACGTGGTTTCTAAGGATGGAGTGATGGTGGATCCTTCTAAGATTGAAGCAGTGAAGAGTTGGATAAGACCTACTAATGTTTCAGAGGTAAGGAGCTTTGTTGGTTTAGCTAGCTACTACCGTCGATTCGTTAAGGGATTCTCTTCTATTGCTTCCCAGCTGACCAATTTGACTAAGCAGAATGTTCCATTTGTATGGTCGGACGAATGTGAAGAAAGCTTCCTGAAACTCAAGACCTTGTTGACTACTGCACCGATTCTTGCCTTGCCAGTGGAAGGTAAGAATTTTATTGTTTATTGTGATGCATCTTATTCTGGTTTGGGTGCAGTGCTAATGCAGGAGAGGAATGTAATTGCTTATGCTTCGAGGCAATTGAAAGTGCATGAACGTAACTATCCGACCCATGATTTGGAGTTGGCTGCAGTTGTATTTGCATTAAAGCAGTGGAGGCATTATCTATATGGGGTCAGGTGTGAAGTTTACACAGATCATCGTAGTCTACAATATGTGTTTACTCAAAAGGATTTGAATTTGAGGCAGAGGAGGTGGATGGAGTTATTGAAAGACTATGATATTACTATTTTATATCACCCTGGAAAAGCTAATGTTGTGGCAGATGCCTTAAGTAGAAAAGCAGGGAGCATGGGTAGTTTAGCCCACTTACAGGTTTCTAGACGCCCATTGGCTAGAGAGGTTCAGACTCTGGCTAATGACTTTATGAGGCTGGAAGTACTTGAGAAAGGAGGATTTCTGGCCTGTGTGGAGGCAATATCTTCCTTTCTTCACAAGATTAAGGGGAAGCAGTTTGCTGATGAGAAGCTGAGCCGAATTTGAGATATGGTATTGCGAGGAGAGGCTAAAGAGGCAGTAATTGATGAGGAAGGCGTCTTGAGGATTAAGGGAAGGGTATGTGTGCCCCGTGTTGATGATTTGACTCACACTATTCTTGAAGAGGCTCATAGTTCGAGGTATTCTATACATCCTGGTGCAACCAAGATGTATCGTGATCTAAGGCAACATTATTGGTGGAGTAGAATGAAGCGTGATATTGTTGATTTTGTTGCCCAATGCCCGAATGGTCAACAGGTAAAGTATGAACACCAGAGGCCTGGAGGTACACTTCAGAGAATGCCCATTCCTGAATGGAAGTGGGAAAGAATTGCAATGGATTTCGTAGTTGGTCTTCCAAAGACATTGGGTAAGTTTGATTCTATTTGGGTAATTGTTGACAGGTTAACTAAGTCTGCTCACTTCATTCCGGTTAAGATGACTTACAATGCAGAGAAGTTAGCCAAACTCTATGTCTCTGAGATTGTTCGATTGCATGGAGTTCCACTTTCCATCATATCAGATAGAGGTACGCAATTTACTTCTAAGTTTTGGAGGACATTACATGCTGAATTAGGTACTAGACTGGATCTTAGTACTGCATTTCACCCTCAAACCGATGGTCAGTCTGAACGAACGATTCAAGTGTTGGAGGATATGCTTCGTGCATGTGTGATAGAATTTGGTGGTCATTGGGATAAATTTTTACCCTTAGCAGAGTTTTCGTACAACAATAGTTATCATTCGAGTATTGATATGGCCCCATTTGAAGCATTGTATGGGAGGAGATGTAGGTCTCCCATTGGTTGGTTTGATGCATTTGAGGTGAGACCTTGGGGTACCGATCTTTTGAGGGAATCGTTAGAGAAAGTGAAATTCATTCAAGAGAAGCTTTTAGCAGCTCAGAGCAGGCAGAAGGAGTATGCAGATCGGAAGGTTAGGGACTTGGAGTTTATGGAGGGTGAACAAGTCTTGCTGAAGGTTTCACCCATGAAGGGTGTGATGCGGTTTGGTAAACGTGGTAAGCTTAGTCCGAGGTATATTGGACCATTTGAAGTTCTAAAGCGCGTGGGGGAGGTGGCCTATGAATTGGCCTTGCCTCCAGGGTTGTCAGGAGTGCACCCGGTATTTCATGTGTCTATGCTAAAAAAATACCATGGTGATGGAAACTACATTATTCGTTGGGATTCAGTTCTTCTTGATGAGAGTCTGTCTTATGAGGAGGAGCCTATTGCTATTCTAGATAGGGAGGTCCGCAAATTGAGATCAAAAGAGATTGCCTCTATCAAGGTTCAGTGGAAGAATCGGCCAGTTGAAGAGTCCACTTGGGAGAGTGAGGCTGATATGCATGAAAGATATCCATATCTTTTTATCGATTCAGGTACTCTTTCTCGCCCTCGCCTTTCTTTTGATCGTTCGAGGACGAACGATGGGTAAATTGGTATCTATTGTAATAAACCATTTTTGGTCGTTTTGAGCACTATAACTTTTTATGTTATAAAATAGTTTTTGATAGATTCTAATTGGGTATTTTGAACTATTCTTGATTACAATTATGAAATTAGTGGGGTAGTTTTAATATTTGAGTTAGTTGGTGGTTAAAGAAGATAATATTAAAATTGATAGTGGGGCACTTTCCCTATTTTTATAATTAGTTATATAAAATAATTAGGTTATAATTAATCTCTGGTGAAAGGAAGAAACTCACCTGCAGAGGAGCCGCACACGATTTAAGGAAAACCAATTCCATAAACGACTTAAGGTGAGAGTTTTTCTTCAATTCTTCTTGTTACGTGTACTATGCGTAGGTGCAGGAATGGTGATTAGTTTCTGAGTGGGGTGAAAGAAAATTTGGTAGAGCCAATGGGGTAATACGGAGATGGGTGATCGTTAAACTGCAAAGGGAATGTATTGATCATTGCAGTATTAGTTAGATAATTAGTAATGGAACTTAATTGAAGACAAACTTGTTTTCTGGAATTAATTTTGGGATGAGAGAATTATTATGGAATGAAAATGCACATATTGGTGCAGTTATTCTGCAATTAAGGCAATGGGCCATAGAAATATTCTAGTTAATAATAAGAATATATTAAAAGTAATAATGATCACATGATGGGGCAATTATGAGTGAATCATTAGCAGGAATAAGGTATTGTTAATTGCATGTTGAAGTGTGAGTAGTGAATCGCATATCTGATGGGATTTTTAATGTTACTTATAGTATTATATTATAACTTTATATCTTAGTATATGTGGATATAGGAGGGCATAACATATATACTTATAAACCTAATATAGTAATTAAATATGGAAACAAATTAAATAACTACCTAATGATACCTAAGGAGTACTACAGAAGTACGGTGTTAATGTAGTGGGAAAATTTGGATGCAACAAGTTTTTACATACTTCATATCTGCATGTGTTATAGTCACATGCAGTTGGGTCTCGCTATTAGTCCGTAGCCACTGGTTTGTGATCAGTGGCTTCCATCTTTACACACTTAAATATTTTGTTCTCACATTATAGACTAGATTCTAAATATATTGAGATAGAAAATTAAATATCAAGTGTATTGAACTACTTAAATTTCATTAAAGTTGTGCTAGATGGAGGAATTAAGACCTACCCTTAAGTTTAAACTTTAAGAAATTGATTATAGAATTAGGTGAATTGATGGGTATAGGCTAGACACAGAATATCAGAGTGTTTATGGTCTTGTAATCTTACACCTTATGTATGTATATATGTATTTGATAGATTGGAAGGGTTCGGAGGCAATAAGGAAAGGAAAGGCATTGGAGAAGTAGTTGCTTAACTTCGATTCTTCGGTGGAGGTAGGTTATGGTTTATTTCTATTTGATAGATAAACTCTCAATAGCGATTGATATGTATTGAGTGATATTGTAAAGTCTCCTATGTACTTGATTGTGTGGTTGTATGTCTTGATTGTGTGGCGTGTGGTTGCCTAAAATTATGAGACTGTTAAATTCTAATCTTGAACCCTCTCTATTAAAATGACGCCTTGAATAAAGAAGGCTTGATGAAATAAAATAATAAGATAATGGGATCGGAGTGTCACGTTCCGACACGGTATTATGGGATCGGAGTGTCACGTTCCGACACAATATATATATATGGGATCGGAGTGTCACGTTCCGACACAATAACATTAAAGGAAAGGAATCTTGAATTAACTTGACAAACTCAATCTCAAAGAACCCATTTTTCAAATGAGTATGGTATGGAGGCATGAGTCCTCATAGGTGTGCTTGATGTTGTGATTGATGGTGTATCTACTATGGTGTTGTTGTCACTGGTTCATGTGTTTGTTGCTTGCCACCTGTTAAAGTATTGTAGTCGATTTTATATTATTATTTAATATATATTGGTTTCTATTTTGAGTTGGCCGATGATACCTACTCAGTACGTGTTTCTTGTACTGACCCCTACTTGTATTTCTTCTTGTTCTTTTTTTGGAGTGCAGCAAGTGTACCATCGAATTCGACTCGCCCTCAGCTCTAGCCAGTCTCCAGCACATCAGAGTTCAGGGTGAGCTATTATTTCTTGCTCATGCTGGATTCTCTCATTCACGTCTTGATGTCTTTGAATTTCGGACATGGACCATCCTTTTGCTTATTTTGATTTCTTAAACACTCTTAGACTTGGTAATTTAAAATGGATGTCCTTGATGTGATGACTTTCAGATTTTGGGGATAATAAAGGTTAAACTTTTGAAGCTTATTTAATTGGTTACTTAATAAGTTTTGGAGCTTCCGCAATATTTTTGTTATTTATAGTTGAACTATTCGTTATGTTGGAGTTTAGATTTGTTGGTTCGCCCACCTAGGATGTTAAGTGTGGGTGCCACTCACGACTCATTTTGGGTCGTGACACAATCTGTCCTTTTCTCTATTCCAGCTGTACATCTGGTATCTCTGTTATGTCTTCTCCATTACATTTCGAGCAACGATGATCTGAATATTTGTGGCTAATTATCTTGCAATATCTAGTTAATAAACTTTGAGAAATAAATTCTTTTCTCAAAGCTCTTGTTGTAGGTTTTTCTTCAGGTATGAGTAATGATAAAATCCATTGCTGGACTTCTTCCATATCTGCTTCTCTTACATTCCTTGAATTCGAATAAATCATTAACTGGTCTCTGGAATAATAACTCCATATTGCATTTCCATTTAAATAATTATCTGCTAGCTCTTGGATTATAGTTGAAATTCCAATAATTCTTTTATTTTCATAGAAATTGGGTATCTCTATCATAGGTATTTCCGGTTGTATCACTATATCTTCTGGTATTAACATGTTTCTTGTCAATCCTATCTTTACAACTTGGATCACTGGTTTTATCTCGTCATATAATATCTCTGCTGTTGCTGTATAGAATTTTATAAAAAATAAATCTCCTTTTGTAATTCTTTTATAAGTTAAAAATGCCTTATGTATCTCTGGTATTCCTTGTAATTCTTCTCCATCGTATGTATATACAGTACTAAGTAATCCATAATGGTAACATGTTTTAACTAAATTTGAATTTGTTTTTGGCTGAGCTATAAGTTTATTATATCCTTGTAATTTTTGAGTTATATAATCTTGGGTTGAGTCTTTGGTTGTAACTGACCTTGGGTTTTGGTTTAGAAATGTTTGGATTTTATGTATATTTTGTATGTAGGTTTGAGATAGATGGTTGTATATCTTTTTCTCTTGGTGTAAGCTTGCTGCGTAGGTATTTACTTGGGGTGGTGTCATAATTGGTCTTTGTATTTTTGGAGTAAATGGGTTTGTGAACATGGTATTTAAATTGGTATTTTTGTATTGTGGTTTTGTAGGTTGTCCACTTGTACCTGCACTTGTGCCTGCAATGTTAAATAAATTATTCTGGGTTTTTCGAAGTTTCCCAACGTCTCCTGCTAGCTCCGGATTTTTATAGTCTTCCTGGGGACTGCTATCTTTAGCCTTAGAATTCAGATTAACTTCATTAGTCTTTAGCTTTTTTATCTCTTCATCCATACTATTCATTTTAATACAAAGTGTAGTAATGGCTTTGAGTATCTTATCCATTGTATCTTTTTCTGGCTCAGTTTGTGTACCTTTGTCTTGATAGGTAGTCTGCAATAACATTTTTATCAGTTTTTATTATCTCTATAGTAAATGTAAAATTACGTATATTTAATACAAGTCTTCTTATTTCTTTGTTGTTACTGAATCTGGTATTTTTCTCATTATCCACCATTTTACTTGAGTATTATCTGTTCTGACAATAAATTTGTTATAAACAATATATGGCTCAAAAGCTAATAAACATTTATATAATCCAAATAGTTCTTTTCTATTTATTTCCCATTTTAATTGTGCTTCTGTATATGATCCTGAGTAATATCTACAATGATGTTCTATTTTTTCTTTGTCATATTTATATTTTAATACTCCTCCATAACTGTGATTACTTGAATCTGTTTCAACAATATAAGTAAATGATCTATTTTCATCTGGGAAATATAGTTTTGGTAATTTTTACATAAATTCTTAATATTTCTTATATGTTCTTTATCTTTATTGTCAAAATGATATTCAACATCTTTTTTAAGTTTTCTATGTAATGGTTTTAAATGTTCTGCTAATTTTGGTATATATTCTCTCACTTGATTTACTAATCCTAAAAAGGATTGTAATTTCTTTTTTGTATCTATATTTTCATCAAGATTAATTATTTTTTGTACTATGTGGGTTTGCATTTTTATTCCATTTTTATCTATTTGTATTCCTAGAAATTCTATCTGAGATTTCATAATTTCTGCTTACTTTTTACTTAAACTTATACCTGATTGTTTAATTATATGTATAAATTTTTCTAATAACCTTATATGTTCATTTTGTGTTTTCGAGTATAATAATATATCATCTATATATACAATGCAATTTTCTAATTGATTAAAATAGTTATCCATGAAATGCTGATATCTACCTGGTGCATTTTTATATCCAAATGGTAAAACATTCATTCATAGAATCCCTGTGGTACTGTGAATGCTGTTAATTGTTTAGATTCTTCTTCCAATTTTAAGTGATAAAATCCTGATTTGCAATCAAATTTACTAAAATAATTATATCCTTGTATTTGTCTTATTTTGAGTATCTTATTTGGTATCGGATAATTATATGTTTTAGTTTTAGCATTTAAGTTACGATAATCTATAACCATTCTACTTTTACCTCTTTTTTGTTCACTATGTTTATTAACTATAAATGCTGGGCTTGTATGTTTACTATTGCTTTCTTGTATATAATTATTCTTTAATAATTCATCTATATGCATTTTAAATTCTTTTAGATCATCAAAATTATATTTTAATGGTTTTTGTGTGATTATACTATTTTCATCTATTAATTCAATCTTTACTTTTGTCTTATGTTTTTCCCATCCTTGTAATGGATTTTCACTATATAATAATTCTAATTGGTCATTAATTATTTTAACCTTATCTATTATAAATATGATAATTTCTAATTGGTTTATTTGATTTTTACTTATATTTTCCATTTCTTGTTTCATTTCCTTTTATCCATTCGTTGGGTTTTCGTTGTTTATTATTTACTCTTTTTGCTCCTATTTTATTTCCACATGGCGTAGTAAACCACCAATGTGTTTTTGTTATAATATGAGGATATAATCTTTCTAAAAATGGCATTCCTAATAACATATCTTTTGTTGTAAATTCAAAATTATACATTTCTTCTATTGTTATTATTTTATCCCATATTTGTATTTTTATATTTTTCGCTTTATATGTAATCATACTTCCTTCATTATTAAATCCTGTTACTACCATAGGTGTTTTTAATTTTTCCATTTATCTTCTGGTAAACAATTATATTTACATATATTTGCTTCTGCTCCTGTATCTATCATAGGGGTATAATATCTGTTGTGATATCCTTCTACAATAATTTTGGCAAGTATATATATTTTCATTATTCATTGTGTTCTTTTGATAATTATTTTCTTATTTTGGCAAGTTATGATTAATTGTTCATCTTCTATTTTATATGGTTTAACTTTATCTAACCATTTTATTCCTAAGGTAATATTATGATTTCCTTGGTAAATTTTAAATGGTATTACTAATGGTATTCCTCCTATAATTATTTCTTTTTCTGTTATCTCTTCATTTGTAGTTACTATTTCACTAGGTAATCCAGGGCATGATTGTCCTGTTTTCATAATTTCTGTTTCTAATACTAATTCTCTAGTTATATAATTCTCTTCTTGTCCTGTATTTATTAAGATTTTATATCTTTTTTGGTCTATTATTCCAGTTATAAAATAATGATATGGTGTTTCTACTTCTGTATTTAATAAAAGTTTAGAATTTCATAGTTTCTTTTAGATGTGCTTGCTCTTGATGAGGTAGTTTTGGTTAATGTATTTGGTACACTTGAAGTACTTAATCTTTCTTTTACTATCTCTAAATCTTCTTCCATGTCAATTTCTTTATAACTATAATCATTGTTATCTATTATAGTAATTACTCTTTCAAAAGGATTTTCTATTTTTATTTTATCAATTTTATTTCTTGCCATTACTTTATGTTTTGTTGTTAATATATATAAGTTTTTACATCTTGCTGTAAATATTTTACTGCCTGGTGCTAATTCTATTCCAGACAATTTCCAATATAAAACTAATGATTTATCTATATTTCTATCTGATAATGCTATTGAGTAGTTAGCACTTATTATAAATTTAAATTTTTGGTATATTAAATTTCCTTTTACCGCACTAATTACACTTTTTTCTATAGGGTATATAATTCTATCATCTGCTAAATATATTTCAATAGGTGTATCTATTCCTTCTCTAAAACATGCTTTTATTAATATTTCTGTTCCTCCTAGGTGTACATATTTTATAGGTGTTTTGGCTTTTATATCTTGTATTTCTTTATTTATTATTCTCTTATTTAATATAGGTATTTGTGCTTTTCCTTTTGTATATTTACAATCTATGATATGTTCTTTTTGACTAACTACATAGTATTCATCTTTTTGTCTTTTAAACCAATTTTTTAAAGTAGGTATTTCAAGTACTTTTTCAACGCTTAAATCTAATTCTTTTTCTTTTATTTGTTGAAAAATTGTATTATCAAATATAATTTTTTGTTCTACTGATTCTTCATTTTGATATTCTTCTTTAGATATTATTTTTATGTCATCTTCAGACATTATATTTCTTCATTTATTATCTCATTATCTAAATCCATATTTGTTTCTTCTAATTCAGTTTCTATATCAGATACTTCATATATACTATCATTTTCACTTAATTCATAGTCTATGTAATCTATCTGCATATATTCTTCATTATCTATAATTATTTCTGCAATTTGCTTACCTTTTGGATTTTTAGGTAACTTACAATTTCTAGCTAAATGTCCTAACTTTCCACAATTATAACAAGTACAATCTGATAATTTTCTTTTTGGTCTATAAGGTCTTTTTGTTTTATAATTTTTTACATAATATCTTCTTCTTGGATTTTTGTATTTATATTTAGTTTTGGTTTTTCTATAATTTTTATGTCTTCTAGATCTTTGTTTTCTATAATATTTATCTGTACAACCAAATTGGGGTGCTATTTTATTTTTGCAACATTATAGATTTTTAATTAATACTTTTTCCATTTTTATTTTTTATTTTTGGTTTTCACATAATTGTATAAACCATTGTTGTAGAAATTTTATTCTAGCTCCTAAAGTATCTGTTAATCCTTCATTATTCCAATCTTTAATTATTTTTGTACTAAATGGTTCTGGTAGTTTTGTAAAATATTGTTGTCTGATTTCTTTTGCTTCATTTATATCATATCTTGCTTTGTAATAATATTCTTTAAATGCACATGTATATTCTTCTATATAACACATATTACATATTGCTAATTTTGTCATAAGTTGTCTATTTATTATTTTTTCTCTATTTTGTTCTCTTATTTCCGTAGTCATACCACCAAATTCATTTCTTATTGCTAATTCATATTTATCTAATATATCTATATTTGTTGTTGATGTTGATCCATCTATTTTTTATCACTCCTAAGTGTTGCTATACTTTCTGAGGGTAAATTTTCTATCCATAATTTTGTTGTTCCTACAAATGTTCTTTCTATATATCCTGGTGTTTCCTTTATTGCTATTTTATTATCAACTAGTTGTTTAGATATATTTCCTATCCATAATAAAATTACTTTATTTATATCCATTACACAGTCTAAATCTAAAAAGTTATTTTGTTCAATTATTGGTCTAGGTATCCATTTTTTATTTAATCTGCTATTCCATATTACATTTGCTCTATCTGATCTTTCATAATTTTCTGTATAATAAGTTGGTGTTGTTCTTCTAGGACTACTTCTTCTAGGACTACTTCTAGGACTATTATCTGGGGTTTTAACTCTTGATGTACTTGGTTGATTTACATTTCCTGTATTTATTTCTAATTTTTTTGGTTTATTTACTTGTTCTAGAATTTCTGTGTATGTTTCACTTATATCACTTATTTCTGATTTTTGATCATTCATTGTATCCGACTCATTTATTTCATCATTTATTTCATTTATTTCCTCTATTTCAAGATTTTCAGTTAATATTTGTTTCATTTTATTTATTTCATTGGTCAATTTAAATTCTTTTTCTTTTTCCTTTTCTAGCTGTTTTTCTTTTTGTTTATTTTCATATAATAATTTTAACTTAGCTAATTATTTTTCTAATTCACTTATTTTTGTATTTTTTATTTCTTCTAGCTTTTGTACTTCCTGTTTTGCCTGTATTTTTATTTTTTCAATCTCTTTGGCTTTATCTATTTCTTCATTTTCTTTTGTTATCCTTACCATAGCTGTTAAACTATCTTCTAATTTTGCTGTTTCTTTTTCCAACATTAAATACAAGTTATTTCCTATTTTTTTATATCGTCTTCCTAAGTTTGAAAATATTATTTTTATTACTAATCCTTCTTGATTTTCATAAATTTTTTCATCTACTGCAAATTCCTCTTTATTCATTATAGTTGTTATTATAATTTATATCATGTTGTAATTTATATTCTAGGCAATTTATTTGCATTTCTAACTTAAATATAACTTTTCTTTGTATTGATATAACTTTACTACTTACTCCTGCAAATATATTTTCTTCTATTCTTTCTTTTTTAAATTCATATTCTTGTCTTTTTTCATTTATCTTTTCTATCAATTGTTGCTTATATATTTCTCTGTCCATATTGTTTTTTCAGATAACACACATATTTATATTCTGTCTTAGAAATTATTTCTATCAAAAGATTTTCTTTATTAGTATCTTTTTTAGTAATTTGTAATAATTCATACTCTATATAAAAAAAATTTAACTTTTTCTGTGTCTTTTGTATTTTTCTTTTTATCTTAGTAGTTGCGTTATTTGAATTATTCTTCATGTTTCAAGAAAATATTTTTTCATAATATTCTTTTTTTATTAAATTTAATCTTTGTATTTCTTTAGCGTTGGTTTCTATATATTCTAAATATTCTTCCTCTCTAAGATATATATATCTATTTACATTTTCAATTAATAATATTTCTTCTAAATCTATTTTTTTTTGTTTCTTTCCATAATTGCAAATATCTATAATTTATCATTGATCTCTAAATAATTCTAGATCATCATATAAATAATCTATATCAAAATCATCTGAGATAATTACTTCTGACCAATCATAAATTGTTTCTTCAATTATTTCATATATTACTAATCTATCATAGATTATTCTTCTTATATCAATATTAAGATCTTTTAATATATAGAATAATAATATCATATATTCAACATCATCATTTAATAAATAAGAAGTCATTAAATTCATATTTTCACTAAAATTTTATTCCCTCTAACATCTTCACAGATTATACTTATTTATTATGTAATAATAATAATTTAATAACCATCTCGTCTAGTCACTACTATGATTTTCATCTTTGATTAGTTACCCTAACAGCGCCTCAACTTTGTTTACTCCCCTAACGGCCTTCTTTGCCTATCGGTTTCAACCTTAGGATGGCATAGTCTGGGCATACTGATTCTCAGATTATTTTCATAGCAAACCTTCTAAAGAGGGTTATTATAACATTATTAAAACATAATAAACACTTATAATCAGAAAGAGGTTATTAGGAATAAAGTAGATTAGCTACTCATGAATGTAAATGAGTATACCTGTTCTTGTATGTTTATCATATCTGATTTGTTTTCCATAACTATTTTTTATCTACTAGCTCTGATACCAAATTGGGGGGTGGAAGCGGAATTGAGAGAGTTGAGAGAGTTAGATGTAAAGAGAAGAGGGGATGCCTTTATTATTGAGGGAAATCCTCTATTTATACAAGACTTATATTGGCCTAGTGGCCGACACTACTAGACATCACTACCTTATTTACTTTACACATGGCCATTTTTTATTGTGGCCGACACTAAAAAACAAACAACTTTACATAGTGGGTTTATAAATGACCCATACTATTTACTAAAAATTTTTATATAGAGTATGAATTATTACAAATTACTAAAAAAGATACTAATAAAGAAAATCTTTTGATAGACATAATTTCTAAAATAAAATATAAATATGTGTGTTATCTGAAAAAACAATATGGACAGAGAAATATATAAGCAACAATTGATAGAAAAGATAAATGAAAAAAGACAAGAATATGAATTTAAAAAAGAAAGAATAGAAGAAAATATATTTGCAGGAGTAAGTAGTAAAGTTATATCAATACAAAGAAAAGTTATATTTAAGTTAGAAATGCAAATAAATTGC
This sequence comes from Solanum lycopersicoides, assembly GCA_022817965.1. Classification (NCBI taxonomy): domain Eukaryota; kingdom Viridiplantae; phylum Streptophyta; class Magnoliopsida; order Solanales; family Solanaceae; genus Solanum; species Solanum lycopersicoides. The sequence continues at coordinate 20,040,152 of CM040625.1, read as the reverse complement.
CTAGAATATAAATTACAACATGATATAAATTATAATAACAACTATAATGAATAAAGAGAAATTTGCAGTAGATACCTAGACAGAAAAAATTATGAAAGATCAGATAGAGCAAATGTAATATGGAATAGCAGATTAAATAAAAAATGGATACCTAGACCAATAATTGAACAAAATAACTTTTTAGATTTAGACTGTGTAATGGATATAAATAAAGTAATTTTATTATGGATAGGAAATATATCTAAACAACTACTTGATAATAAAATAGCAATAAAGGAAACACCAGGATATATAGAAAGAACATTTGTCGGAACAACAAAATTATGGATAGAAAATTTACCCTCAGAAAGTATAGCAACACTTAGGAGTGATAAAAAATAGATGGATCAACATCAACAACAAATATAGATATATTAGATAAATATGAATTAGCAATAAGAAATGAATTTGGTGGTATGACTACGGAAATAAGAGAACAAAATAGAGAAAAAATAATAAATAGACAACTTATGACAAAATTAGCAATATGTAATATGTGTTATATAGAAGAATATACATGTGCATTTAAAGAATATTATTACAAAGCAAGATATGATATGAAGCAAAAGAAATCAGACAACAATATTTTACAAAACTACCAGAACCATTTAGTACAAAAATAATTAAAGATTGGAATAATGAAGGATTAACAGATACTTTAGGAGCTAGAATAAAATTTCTACAACAATGGTTTATACAATTATGTGAAAACCAAAAAGAAAAAATAAAAATGGAAAAAGTATTAATTAAAAATCTAGCATGTTGCAAAAATAAAATAGCACCCCAATTTGGTTGTACAGATAAATATTATAGAAAACAAAGATCTAGAAGACATAAAAATTATAGAAAAACCAAAACTAAATATAAATACAAAAATCCAAGAAGAAGATATTATGTAAAAAATTATAAAACAAAAAGACCTTATAGACCAAAAAGAAAATTATCAGATTGTACTTGTTATAATTGTGGAAAGTTAGGACATTTAGCTAGAAATTGTAAGTTACCTAAAAATTCAAAAGGTAAGCAAATTGCAGAAATAATTATAGATAATGAAGAATATATGCAGATAGATTACATAGACTATGAATTAAGTGAAAATGATAGTATATATGAAGTATCTGATATAGAAACTGAATTAGAAGAAACAAATATGGATTTAGATAATGAGATAATAAATGAAGAAATATAATGTCTGAAGATGACATAAAAATAATATCTAAAGAAGAATATCAAAATGAAGAATCAGTAGAACAAAAAATTATATTTGATAATACAATTTTTCAACAAATAAAAGAAAAAGAATTAGATTTAAGCGTTGAAAAAGTACTTGAAATACCTACTTTAAAAAATTGGTTTAAAAGACAAAAAGATGAATACTATGTAGTTAGTCAAAAAGAACATATCATAGATTGTAAATATACAAAAGGAAAAGCACAAATACCTATATTAAATAAGAGAATAATAAATAAAGAAATACAAGATATAAAAGCCAAAACACCTATAAAATATGTACACCTAGGAGGAACAGAAATATTAATAAAAGCATGTTTTAGAGAAGGAATAGATACACCTATTGAAATATATTTAGCAGATGATAGAATTATATACCCTATAGAAAAAAGTGTAATTAGTGCGGTAAAAGGAAATTTAATATACCAAAAATTTAAATTTATAATAAGTGCTAACTACTCAATAGCATTATCAGATAGAAATATAGATAAATCATTAGTTTTATATTGGAAATTGTCTGGAATAGAATTAGCACCAGGCAGTAAAATATTTACAGCAAGATGTAAAAACTTATATATATTAACAACAAAACATAAAGTAATGGCAAGAAATAAAATTGATAAAATAAAAATAGAAAATCCTTTTGAAAGAGTAATTACTATAATAGATAACAATGATTATAGTTATAAAGAAATTGACATGGAAGAAGATTTAGAGATAGTAAAAGAAAGATTAAGTACTTCAAGTGTACCAAATACATTAACCAAAACTACCTCATCAAGAGCAAGCACATCTAAAAGAAACTATGAAATTCCTAAACTTTTATTAAATACAGAAGTAGAAACACCATATCATTATTTTATAACTGGAATAATAGACCAAAAAAGATATAAAATCTTAATAAATACAGGACAAGAAGAGAATTATATAACTAGAGAATTAGTATTAGAAACAGAAATTATGAAAACAGGACAATCATGCCCTGGATTACCTAGTGAAATAGTAACTACAAATGAAGAGATAACAGAAAAAGAAATAATTATAGGAGGAATACCATTAGTAATACCATTTAAAATTTACCAAGGAAATCATAATATTACCTTAGGAATAAAATGGTTAGATAAAGTTAAACCATATAAAATAGAAGATGAACAATTAATCATAACTTGCCAAAATAAGAAAATAATTATCAAAAGAACACAATGAATAATGAAAATATATATACTTGCCAAAATTATTGTAGAAGGATATCACAACAGATATTATACCCCTATGATAGATACAGGAGCAGAAGCAAATATATGTAAATATAATTGTTTACCAGAAGATAAATGGAAAAATTAAAAACACCTATGGTAGTAACAGGATTTAATAATGAAGGAAGTATGATTACATATAAAGCGAAAAATATAAAAATACAAATATGGGATAAAATAATAACAATAGAAGAAATGTATAATTTTGAATTTACAACAAAAGATATGTTATTAGGAATGCCATTTTTAGAAAGATTATATCCTCATATTATAACAAAAACACATTGGTGGTTTACTACGCCATGTGGAAATAAAATAGGAGCAAAAAGAGTAAATAATAAACAACGAAAACCCAACGAATGGATAAAAGGAAATGAACCAAGAAATGGAAAATATAAGTAAAAATCAAATAAACCAATTAGAAATTATCATATTTATATTAGATAAGGTTAAAATAATTAATGACCAATTATAATTATTATATAGTGAAAATCCATTACAAGGATGGGAAAAACATAAGACAAAAGTAAAGATTGAATTAATAGATGAAAATAGTATAATCACACAAAAACCATTAAAATATAATTTTGATGATCTAAAAGAATTTAAAATGCATATAGATGAATTATTAAAGAATAATTATATACAAGAAAGCAATAGTAAACATACAAGCCCAGCATTTATAGTTAATAAACATAGTGAACAAAAAAGAGGTAAAAGTAGAATGGTTATAGATTATCGTAACTTAAATGCTAAAACTAAAACATATAATTATCCGATACCAAATAAGATACTCAAAATAAGACAAATACAAGGATATAATTATTTTAGTAAATTTGATTGCAAATCAGGATTTTATCACTTAAAATTGGAAGAAGAATCTAAACAATTAACAGCATTCACAGTACCACAGGGATTCTATGAATGGAATGTTTTACCATTTGGATATAAAAATGCACCAGGTAGATATCAGCATTTCATGGATAACTATTTTAATCAATTAGAAAATTGCATTGTATATATAGATGATATATTATTATACTCGAAAACACAAAATGAACATATAAGGTTATTAGAAAAATTTATACATATAATTAAACAATCAGGTATAAGTTTAAGTAAAAAGAAAGCAGAAATTATGAAATCTCAGATAGAATTTCTAGGAATACAAATAGATAAAAATGGAATAAAAATGCAAACCCACATAGTACAAAAAATAATTAATCTTGATGAAAATATAGATACAAAAAAGAAATTACAATCCTTTTTAGGATTAGTAAATCAAGTGAGAGAATATATACCAAAATTAGCAGAACATTTAAAACCATTACATAGAAAACTTAAAAAAGATGTTGAATATCATTTTGACAATAAAGATAAAGAACATATAAGAAATATTAAGAATTTATGTAAAAAATTACCAAAACTATATTTCCCAGATGAAAATAGATCATTTACTTATATTGTTGAAACAGATTCAAGTAATCACAGTTATGGAGGAGTATTAAAATATAAATATGACAAAGAAAAAATAGAACATCATTGTAGATATTACTCAGGATCATATACAGAAGCACAATTAAAATGGGAAATAAATAGAAAAGAACTATTTGGATTATATAAATGTTTATTAGCTTTTGAGCCATATATTGTTTATAACAAATTTATTGTCAGAACAGATAATACTCAAGTAAAATGGTGGATAATGAGAAAAATACCAGATTCAGTAACAACAAAGGAAATAAGAAGACTTGTATTAAATATGTAATTTTACATTTACTATAGAGATAATAAAAACTGATAAAAATGTTATTGCAGACTACCTATCAAGACAAAGGTACACAAACTGAGCCAGAAAAAGATACAATGGATAAGATACTCAAAGCCATTACTACACTTTGTATTAAAGTGGATAGTATGGATGAAGAGATAAAAAAGCTAAAGACTAATGAAGTTAATCTGAAGTCTAAGGCTAAAGATAGCAGTCCCCAGGAAGACTATAAAAATCCGGAGCTAGCAGGAGACGTTGGGAAACTCCGAAAAACCCAGAATAATTTATTTAACATTGCAGGCACAAGTGCAGGTACAAGTGGACAACCTACAAAACCACAATACAAAAATACCAATTTAAATACCATGTTCACAAACCCATTTACTCCAAAAATACAAAGACCAATTATGACACCACCCCAAGTAAATACCTACGCAGCAAGCTTACACCAAGAGAAAAAGATATACAACCATCTATCTCAAACCTACATACAAAATATACATAAAATCCAAACATTTCTAAACCAAAACCCAAGGTCAGTTACAACCAAAGACTCAACCCAAGATTATATAACTCAAAAATTACAAGGATATAATAAACTTATAGCTCAGCCAAAAACAAATTCAAATTTAGTTAAAACATGTTACCATTATGGATTACTTAGTACTGTATATACATACGATGGAGAAGAATTACAAGGAATACCAGAGATACATAAGGCATTTTTAACTTATAAAAGAATTACAAAAGGAGATTTATTTTTTATAAAATTCTATACAGCAACAGCAAAGATATTATATGACGAGATAAAACCAGTGATCCAAGTAGTAAAGATAGGATTGACAAGAAACATGTTAATACCAGAAGATATAGTGATACAATCGGAAATACCTATGATAGAGATACCCAATTTCTATGAAAATAAAAAAATTATTGGAATTTCAACTATAATCCAAGAGCTAGCAGATAATTATTTAAATGGAAATGCAATATGGAGTTATTATTCCAGAGACCAGTTAATGATTTATTCGAATTCAAGGAATGTAAGAGAAGCAGATATGGAAGAAGTCCAGCAATGGATTTTATCATTACTCAGACCTGAAGAAAAACCTACAACAAGAGCTTTGAGAAAAGAATTTATTTCTCAAAGTTTATTAACTAGATATTGCAAGATAATTAGCCACAAATATCCAGATCATCGTTGCTCGAAATGTAATGGAGAAGACATAACAGAGATACCAGATGTACAGCTGGAATAGAGAAAAGGACAGATTGAAAGCAATGTAAAAGAACCTGCAAGAAGATAAGAAGAAAGAAGAGATAAGAAAAAGTCATAAAGTAGAAGACAGATGTAAAAGTAGGAATAGTATAATTTTGTTTTGTTATAAAAAGTCGTAAAGTAAATAGTATGGGTCATTTATAAACCCACTATGTAAAGTTGTTTGTTTTTTAGTGTCGGCCACAATAAAAAATGGCCATGTGTAAAGTAAATAAGGTAGTGATGTCTAGTAGTGTCGGCCACTAGGCCAATATAAGTCTTGTATAAATAGAGGGTTTCCCTCAATAATAAAGGCATCCCCTCTTCTCTTTACATCTAACTCTCTCAACTCTCTCAATTCCGCTTTCACCCCCAATTTGGTATCAGAGCTAGTAGATAAAAAATAGTTATGGCAAACAAATCAGATATGATAAACATACAAGAACAGGTATACTCATTTACATTCATGAGTAGCTAATCTACTTTATTCCTAATAACCTCTTTCTGATTATAAGTGTTTATTATGTTTTAATAATAATTTAATAATCATCTCGTCTAGTCACTACTATGATTTTCATCTTTGATTAGTTACCCTAACAGCGCCTCAACTTTGTTTACTCCCCTAACGGCCTTCTTTGCCTATCGGTTTCAACCTTAGGATGGCATAGTCTGGGCATACTGATTCTCAGATTATTTTCATAGCAAACCTTCTAAAGAGGGTTATTATAACATTATTATTACATAATAAATAAGTATAATCTGTGAAGATGTTAGAGGGAATAAAATTTTAGTGAAAATATGAATTTAATGACTTCTTATTTATTAAATGATGATGTTGAATATATGATATTATTATTCTATATATTAAAAGATCTTAATATTGATATAAGAAGAATAATCTATGATAGATTAGTAACATATGAAATAATTGAAGAAACAATTTATGATTGGTCAGAACTAATTATCTCAGATGATTTTGACATAGATTATTTATATGATGATGTAGAATTATTTAGAGATCAATGATAAATTATAGATATTTGCAATTATGGAAAGAAACAAAAGAAAAAATAGATTTAGAAGAAATATTATTAATTGAAAATGTAAATAGATATATATATCTAGAGAGGAAAATATTTAGATAATGAGAATAAATGAAGAAATATAATGTCTGAAGATGACATAAAAATAATATCTAAGAAGAATATCAAAATGAAGAATTAGTAGAACAAAAAATTATATTTGATAATACAATTTTCAACAAATAAAGAAAAAGAATTAGATTTAAGCGTTGAAAAAGTACTTGAAATACCTACTTTAAAATTGGTTTAAAAGACAAAAAGATGAATACTATGTAGTTAGTCAAAAAGAACATATCATAGTTGTAAATATACAAAAGGAAAACACAAATACCTATATTAAATAAGAGAATAATAAATAAAGAAATACAAGATATAAAGCCAAAACCTATAAAATATGTACACCTAGGAGGAACAGAAATATTAATAAAAGCATGTTTTAGAGAAGGAATAGATACACCTATTGAAATATATTTAGCAGATGATAGAATTATATAAACTATAGAAAAAAGTGTAATTAGTGCGGTAAAAAATTTAATATACCAAAAATTTAAATTTATAATAAGTGCTAACTACTCAATAGCATTACACATAGAAATATAGATAAATCATTAGTTTTATATTGGAAATTGTCTGGAATAGAATTAGCAAGGGAGTAAAAT
>CM040625.1:19980843-20032429 GCA_022817965.1 Solanum lycopersicoides | reverse complement strand
AAAAATATTGCGGAAGCTCCAAAACTTATTAAGTAACCAATTAAATAAGCTTCAAAAGTTTAACCTTTATTATCCCCAAAATCTGAAAGTCATCACATCAAGGACATCCATTTTAAATTACCAAGTCTAAGAGTGTTTAAGAAATCAAAAAAGCAAAAGGATGGTCCATGTCCGAAATTCAAAAGACATCAAGACGTGAATGAGAGAATCCAGCATGAGCTAGAAAAATAGCTCACCCTGAACTCTGATGTGCTGGAGACTGGCTAGAGCTGAGGCGAGTCGAATTCGATGGTACACTTGCTGCACTCCAAAAAAAGAACAAGAAGAAATACAAGTAGGGTCAGTACAAGAAACACGTACTGAGTAGGTATCATCGGCCAACTCAAAATAGAAACCAATATATATTAAATAATAATATAAAATCGACTACAATACTTTAACAGGTGGCAAGCAACAAACACATGAACCAGTGATAACAACACCATAGTAGATACACCATCAATCACAACATCAAGCACACCTATGAGGACTCATGCCTCCATACCATACTCATTTGAAAAATGGGTTCTTTGAGATTGAGTTTGTCAAGTTAATTCAAGATTCCTTTCCTTTAATGTTATTGTGTCGGAACGTGACACTCCGATCCCATATATATATTGTGTCGGAACGTGACACTCCGATCCCATAATACCGTGTCGGAACGTGACACTCCGATCCCATTATCTTATTATTTTATTTCATCAAGCCTTCTTTATTCAAGGCGTCATTTTAATAGAGAGGGTTCAAGATTAGATTATACATTCACATCTCATAATTTTAGGCCACCACACGCACACACAATCAAGACATACAACCACACAATCAAGTACATAGGAGACTTTACAATATCACTCAATACATATCAATCGCTATTGAGAGTTTATCTATCAAATAGAAATAAACCATAACCTACCTCCACCGAAGAATCGAAGTTAAGCAACTACTTCTCCAATGCCTTTCCTTTCCTTATTGCCTCCGAACCCTTCCAATCTATCAAATACATATATACATACATAAGGTGTAAGATTACAAGACCATAAACACTCTGATATTCTGTGTCTAGCCTATACCATCAATTCACCTAATTCTATAATCAATTTCTTAAAGTTTAAACTTAAGGGTAGGTCTAATTCCTCCATCTAGCACAACTTTAATGAAATTTAAGTAGTTCAATACACTTGATATTTAATTTTCTATCTCAATATATTTAGAATCTAGTCTATAATGTGAGAACAAAATATTTAAGTGTGTAAAGATGGAAGCCACTGATCACAAACCAGTGGCTACGGACTAATAGCGAGACCCAACTGCATGTGACTATAACACATGCAGATATGAAGTATGTAAAAACTTGTTGCATCCAAATTTTCCCACTACATTAACACCGTACTTCTGTAGTACTCCTTAGGTATCATTAGGTAGTTATTTAATTTGTTTCCATATTTAATTACTATATTAGGTTATAAGTATATATGTTATGCCCTCCTATATCCACATATACTAAGATATAAAGTTATAATATAATACTATAAGTAACATTAAAAATCCCATCAGATATGCGATTCACTACTCACACTTCAACATGCAATTAACAATACCTTATTCCTGCTAATGATTCACTCATAATTGCCCCATCATGTGATCATTATTACTTTTAATATATTCTTATTATTAACTAGAATGTTTCTATGGCCCATTGCCTTAATTGCAGAATAACTGCACCAATATGTGCATTTTCATTCCATAATAATTCTCTCATCCCAAAATTAATTCCAGAAAACAAGTTTGTCTGCAATTAAGTTCCATTACTAATTATCTAACTAAGGCGGCAATGATCAATACATTCCCTTTGCAGTTTAACGATCACCCATCTCCGTATTACCCCATTGGCTCTACCAAATTTTCTTTCACCCCACTCAGAAACTAATCACCATTCCTGCACCTACGCATAGTACACGTAACAAGAAGAATTGAAGAAAAACTCTCACCTTAAGTCGTTTATGGAATTGGTTTTCCTTAAATCGTGTGCGGCTCCTCTGCAGGTGAGTTTCTTCCTTTCACCAGAGATTAATTATAACCTAATTATTTTATATAACTAATTATAAAAATAGGGAAAGTGCCCCACTATCAATTTTAATATTATCTTCTTTAACCACCAACTAACTCAAATATTAAAACTACCCCACTAATTTCATAATTGTAATCAAGAATAGTTCAAAATACCCAATTAGAATCTATCAAAAACTATTTTATAACATAAAAAGTTATAGTGCTCAAACGACCAAAAATGGTTATTACAATAGATACCAATTTACCCATCGTTCGTCCTCGAACGATCAAAAGAAAGGCGAGGGCGAGAAAGAGTACCTGAATCGTAAAAAGATATGGATATCTTTCATGCATATCAGCCTCACTCTCCCAAGTGGACTCTTCAACTGGCCGATTCTTCCACTGAACCTTGATAGATGCAATCTCTTTTGATCTCAATTTGCGGACCTCCCTATCTAGAATAGCAATAGGCTCCTCCTCATAAGACAGATTCTCATCAAGAAGAACTGAATCCCAACGAATAATGTAGTTTCCATCACCATGGTATTTTTTTAGCATAGACACATGAAATACCGGGTGCACTCCTGACAACCCTGGAGGCAAGGCCAATTCATAGGCCACCTCCCCACGCGCTTTAGAACTTCAAATGGTCCAATATACCTCGGACTAAGCTTACCACGTTTACCAAACCGCATCACACCCTTCATGGGTGAAACCTTCAGCAAGACTTGTTCACCCTCCATAAACTCCAAGTCCCTAACCTTCCGATCTGCATACTCCTTCTGCCTGCTCTGAGCTGCTAAAAGCTTCTCTTGAATGAATTTCACTTTCTCTAACGATTCCCTCAAAAGATCGGTACCCCAAGGTCTCACCTCAAATGCATCAAACCAACCAATGGGAGACCTACATCTCCTCCCATACAATGCTTCAAATGGGGCCATATCAATACTCGAATGATAACTATTGTTGTACGAAAACTCTGCTAAGGGTAAAAATTTATCCCAATGACCACCAAATTCTATCACACATGCACGAAGCATATCCTCCAACACTTGAATCGTTCGTTCAGACTGACCATCGGTTTGAGGGTGAAATGCAGTACTAAGATCCAGTCTAGTACCTAATTCAGCATGTAATGTCCTCCAAAACTTAGAAGTAAATTGCGTACCTCTATCTGATATGATGGAAAGTGGAACTCCATGCAATCGAACAATCTCAGAGACATAGAGTTTGGCTAACTTCTCTGCATTGTAAGTCATCTTAACCGGAATGAAGTGAGCAGACTTAGTTAACCTGTCAACAATTACCCAAATAGAATCAAACTTACCCAATGTCTTTGGAAGACCAACTACGAAATCCATTGCAATTCTTTCCCACTTCCATTCAGGAATGGGCATTCTCTGAAGTGTACCTCCAGGCCTCTGGTGTTCATACTTTACCTGCTGACAATTCGGGCATTGGGCAACAAAATCAACAATATCACGCTTCATTCTACTCCACCAATAATGTTTCCTTAGATCACGATACATCTTGGTTGCACGAGGATGTATAGAATACCTCGAACTATGAGCCTCTGCAAGAATAGTGTGAGTCAAATCATCAACACGGGGCACACATACCCTTCCCTTAATCCTCAAGACGCCTTCCTCATCAATTACTGCCTCTTTAGCCTCTCCTCGCAATACCATATCTCGAATTCGGCTCAGCTTCTCATCAGCAAACTGCTTCCCCTTAATCTTGTCAAGAAAGGAAGATCTTGCCTCCACACAGGCCAAAAATCCTCCTTTCTCAAGTACTTCTAGCCTCATACAGTCATTAGCCAGAGTCTGAACCTCTCTAGCCAATGGGCGTCTAGAAACCTGTAAGTGGGCTAAACTACCCATGCTCCCTGCTTTTCTACTTAAGGCATCTGCCACAACATTAGCTTTTCCAGGGTGATATAAAATAGTAATATCATAGTCTTTCAATAACTCCATCCACCTCCTCTGCCTCAAATTCAAATCCTTTTGAGTAAAGACATATTGTAGACTACGATGATCTGTGTAAACTTCACACCTGACCCCATATAGATAATGCCTCCACTGCTTTAATGCAAATACAACTGCAGCGAACTCCAAATCATGGGTCGGATAGTTACGTTCATGCACTTTCAATTGCCTCGAAGCATAAGCAATTACATTCCTCTCCTGCATTAGCACTGTACCCAAACCAGAATAAGATGCATCACAATAAACAATAAAATTCTTACCTTCCACTGGCAAGGCAAGAATCGGTGCAGTAGTCAACAAGGTCTTGAGTTTCAGGAAGCTTTCTTCACATTCGTCCGACCATACAAATGGAACATTCTGCTTAGTCAAATTGGTCAGCTGGGAAGCAATAGAAGAGAATCCCTTAACGAATCGACGGTAGTAGCTAGCTAAACCGACAAAGCTCCTTACCTCTGAAACATTAGTAGGTCTTATCCAACTCTTCACTGCTTCAATCTTAAAGGATCCACCATCACTCCATCCTTAGAAACCACGTGCCCCAAGAAGGACACTGAATCGAGCCAAAACTCACACTTGGAGAATTTGGCATAAAGCCTTTTCTCCCTTAACAACTCCAATACAATTCTCAAATGCTCCTCATGTTCTTTCCTGCTCTTTGAGTATATCAGTATATCATCAATAAATACAATAACAAAGAGGTCCAGATATGGCTTAAAAATCCCGTTCATCAGGCTCATGAAAGCAGCAGGGGCATTCGTAAGCCCAAAAGACATTACTAAGAATTCATAATGCCCATACCTGGTTCGAAAAGCAGTCTTTGGCACATCTGTTGCCCGTATTTTCAATTGATGATAACCGGACCTCAAATCAATTTTAGAGAAGACACAAGCACCTTGTAACTGATCGAACAAATCATCAATGCGAGGAATGGGATACTTGTTCTTAATAGTTACCTTATTCAGCTGCCTGTAGTCTATGCACATCCGAAAACTGCCATCCTTCTTCTTCACAAATAACACTGGAGCACCCCAGGGAGATGCACTCGGTCTAATAAAACCTTTACCTAACAACTCCTGAAGTTGAGCCTTTAACTCTCTCAACTCAGCTGGGGCCATTCTATAAGGTGGAATGGAAATGGGGCGAGTCCCCGGCTCTAGGTCAATACAAAAATCAATATCCCTATCTGGTGGCATACCAGGCAGGTCTGCAGGAAAAACATCAACAAACTCACGGACTATCGAAACAGACTCAAGCGAAGGCACTTTAGAAGTATCATCCCTGAGATGTGCCAAGAAAGCTAAACAACCCTTACTCACCAACCTCTTAGCACGAAGAAAAGAAATAATACAAACTGGAGTGGAAATATAGTCACCCTCCCATACTAGCGGATCTGTCCCAGGCTTGGCCAAGGTCACAGTCTTAGCATTACAATCTAAGATAGCAAAATTTGGAGAAAGCCAAGTCATACCCAAAATCACATCAAAATCAACCATCTCTAGAATAATCAAATCTGCATAAGTATTGCTCCCCACAAAAGTCACAAGGCAAGACCTATACACCTTTTCAACTATCACAGACTCACCCACAGGGGTAGAGACACGAATAGGCACGTCAAGCAAATCACAATGTAAATCGAGACCAGTAGCGAATGATGAAGATACATACGAAAATGTGGATCCAGGATCAAATAATATAGAAGCCATGCAATCACAGACCAGAAGAGTACCTGTGATAACAGCATCAGATGTCTCTGCCTCAGACCTCCCGGGGAAAGCATAACAATGGGCCCTATCACCTGTCTGTCCATTGCCCCTACCAGGCTGCGCTACAGTAGTTCCAACCTGCCCACCACCCCGACTGAACTGGTGACCACCATTACCTTGGCCACCACGTCCTCCAGAATGACGGCCTCTACCATGACCACCTCTTCCTCTAACTACTGAGGATCTGTAACTCTGTCTTGGACAATATTTCCTAATATGTCCAGCCTCTCCACATCCATAACAAGTCCTGGAGTCAAGTGTAGGTCTCTGTGAAGAGGAAGAAGTATGGATATAACCTCCAAACTCAGAAAAAGGCTGACTGGTCTGCGGTAGACCCTCAGCTGAAGCCTGCAACGAAGACTGAATAGGATGGGCTGGATAACCCCCTGAACTCTGCCCTCTGGAGTAAGAACCACTAAACTCACCTCCCTTACGGAAATTCATAAATGTTGACGCCTTGGTGAAGTCATCCGGCTTCACCCCCTCTACCTCTATCACAAAATCAACTACTTCCTGAAAGGATTTTGCTGCAGCAGCTACCTGTAAGGCTGGAATCTGCAAATCTGACCTCAATCCTTTCACAAAGCGGCGAATCCGCTCTTGTGGACTGAAGCAAAGCTGAGTGGCATACCTGGATAGTGCACGAAATTTGGCCTCATATGCAGCAACAGACATCCTTCCTTGCTCTAGGCTCAGGAACTCATCTCTCCTCCTGTCCCTCAAAGTCCGGGGTATATACTTCTCCATGAATAAGCTAGAAAATGATGCCCAAGTCATAGGTGGTGCCTTTGCTGGTTGACACTCAACATAAGACCGCCACCACATTTTGGCATCCCCATGAAACTGGTAGGTCACAAACTCAACACCGAATCGCTCCACTATGTCCATCTTATGTAGCAGCTCATGACAATCAACCAGGAAATCATAAGCATCTTCATATTCGGCACCCTTGAAGACTGGAGGTTTCAACTTTAAGAACTTAATGAAGAGGTCATGCTGGTCACCTGTCATTATAGACCCTGTAGTCAATCGAGGAAACGTGCCTGTTTCCAATTATGCATCCATGCGGGGAGCCACAGCAGCTGCATGTTGTACTCCCTGAACCTGAGGTGCTGGTGCAGAAAACACTGGGGGTGTCTGGCCCAGATCAGATAACCCGCTAAGATAAGTGAGAACCTGATTAATCATCTCTGGGGTAGGCTGGGGTGGTACTTCCTTATCCTGAATCTGCTCATCTTCCACTTCTTCACCCTCTCTCACTACCTCATCAGTCGGTGGAGGAGTCACTACTCTATCCCTAGCTGGACCAGGTGTTTGTCCTCTGCCTCTAGTGGGCGTCCTCCCGCAACCTCTACCACGGCCTCTTGCCACTGCTCCTCCTCGAGTTACAACCCCAATGGTTGGCTCAGACGCACGTTATCTTGCCGGTGTTGATGTTGGCACAGTTGTTGCTCTAGTTCTAACCATCTGTGAAATAGAGTGAGAAGGTCAGATACCAATTTGTATCATCTAGATACCAATTGAATCCTAGTAATAGCACGAAAGAAAGAAGAAAAATATGAGTTTTCCTAAAGTCATATAGCCTCTCGAAGAAAAGTAAAGGCGTCCCCGTACCATTCCGCAAGACTCTACTAGACCTGTCCTTGTGTGATGAGATCATCCAACCTAAGGCTCTGATACCAAGTTTGTCACGACCCAAAATGAGTCGTGAGTTGCACCCACACTTAACCTCCTAGGTGGGCGAACCAACAAATCTAAACTCCAACATTACGAATAGTTCAACTATAAATAACAAAAATATTGCGGAAGCTCCAAAACTTATTAAGTAACCAATTAAATAAGCTTCAAAAGTTTAACCTTTATTATCCCCAAAACCTGAAAGTCATCACATCAAGGACATCCATTTCAAATTACCAAGTCTAAGAGTGTTTAAGAAATCAAAATAAGCAAAAGGATGGTCCATGTCCGAAATTCAAAGACATCAAGACGTGAATGAGAGAATCCAGCACGAGCTAGAAATAATAGCTCACCCTGAACTCTGATGTGCTGGAGACTGGCTAGAGCTGAGGGCGAGTCGAAGTCGATGGTACACTTGCTGCACTCCAAAAAAAGAACAAGAAGAAATACAAGTAGGGGTCAGTACAAGAAACACGTACTGAGTAGGTATCATCGGCCAACTCAAAATAGAAACCAATATATATTAAATAATAATATAAAATCGACTACAATACTTTAACAGGTGGCAAACAACAAACACATGAACCAGTGACAACAACACCATAGTAGATACACCATCAATCACAACATCAAGCACACCTATGAGGACTCATGCCTCCATACCATACTCATTTGAAAAATGGGTTCTTTGAGATTGAGTTTGTCAAGTTAATTCAAGATTCCTTTCCTTTAATATTATTGTGTCGGAACGTGACACTCCGATCCCATATATATATTGTGTCGGAACGTGACACTCCGATCCCATAATACCGTGTCGGAACGTGACACTCCGATCCCATTATCTCATTATTTTATTTCATCAAGCCTTCTTTATTCAAGGCGTCATTTTAATAGAGAGGGTTCAAGATTAGAATTTAACAGTCTCATAATTTTAGGCCAACCACACGCCACACAATCAAGACATACAACCACACAATCAAGTACATAGGAGACTTTACAATATCACTCAATGCATATCAATCGCTATTGAGAGTTTATCTATCAAATAGAAATAAACCATAACCTACCTCCACCGAAGAATCGAAGTGAAGCAACTACTTCTCCAATGCCTTTCCTTTCCTTATTGCCTCCGAACCCTTCCAATCTATCAAATACATATATACATACATAAGGTGTAAGATTACAAGACCATAAACACTCTGATATTCTGTGTCTAGCCTATACCCATCAATTCACCTAATTCTATAATCAATTTCTTAAAGTTTAAACCTAAGGGTAGGTCTTAATTCCTCCATCTAGCACAACTTTAATGAAATTTAAGTAGTTCAATACACTTAATATTTAATTTTCTATCTCAATATATTTAGAATCTAGTCTATAATGTGAGAACAAAATATTTAAGTGTGTAAAGATGGAAGCCACTGATCACAAACCAGTGGCTACGGACTAACAGCGAGACCCAACTGCATGTGACTATAACACATGCAGATATGAAGTATGTAAAAACTTGTTGCATCCAAATTTTCCCACTACATTAACACCGTACTTCTGTAGTACTCCTTAGGTATCATTAGGTAGTTATTTAATTTGTTTCCATATTTAATTACTATATTAGGTTTATAAGTATATATGTTATGCCCTCCTATATCCACATATACTAAGATATAAAGTTATAATATAATACTATAAGTAACATTAAAAATCCCATCAGATATGCGATTCACTACTCACACTTCAACATGCAATTAACAATACCTTATTCCTGCTAATGATTCACTCATAATTGCCCCATCATGTGATCATTATTACTTTTAATATATTCTTATTATTAACTAGAATGTTTCTATGGCCCATTGCCTTAATTGCAGAATAACTGCACCAATATGTGCATTTTCATTCCATAATAATTCTCTCATCCCAAAATTAATTCCAGAAAACAAGTTTGTCTGCAATTAAGTTCCATTACTAATTATCTAACTAAGGCGGCAATGATCAATACATTCCCTTTCCAGTTTAACGATCACCCATCTCCGTATTACCCCATTGGCTCTATCAAATTTTCTTTCACCCCACTCAGAAACTAATCACCATTCCTGCACCTACGCATAGTACACGTAACAAGAAGAATTGAAGAAAAACTCTCACCTTAAGTCGTTTATGGAATTGGTTTTCCTTAAATCGTGTGCGGCTCCTCTGCAGGTGAGTTTCTTCCTTTCACCAGAGATTAATTATAACCTAAGTTTGTCACGACCCAAATCGAGTCGTGAGTGGCACCCACACTTAACCTCTTAAGTGGACGAACCAATAATTTAACCTAACTTACAAAATACAAGCATAATGCGGAAGCTCAAAAACTTATTAAATATATTTTCCCAAAACCTGAAAGTCATCACAACAAGGACATGTAATCTCCAATTACTAAGTCTAAGAGTATCAAAGACACCAAAATAAATGAAATAAAGTAATTTGTGTCCGAAAACTAAGGACATCAGGTAATGACTGAGAGAATCCAACCCAAGCTCGAATGAATAGCTCACCCTTGAACCGGATATGCCGAGACCTGATAGAGCTGAGGGCGATTCAAATTCGTCGGTACACTTGCTGCACTCCATATAAGGAAAACAAAGAAAAATACAAGTAGGGCTCAGTACGAGGCAACATGTACTGAGTAAGTATCATCGGCCAACCCAAAATAGTAACTAATATACAAAGAATAATAGTATAAAATCAACTATAGTACTTAATAGGTGATAAGCAACAAACAACATGAACACGTGTCAACAACACTAAAGTAAGTACATAATAAGTCAACTATATCAAGATCACACATGAGGACTCATGCCTCCAAACCAAACCATTTTTGGGACTTGAGTTCTTTGAGATTAAGTACATTCCGTTAATTCAATATGTTTTTCCTTTAATATTACCGTGTCAGAACGTGACACTCCGATCCAATTATACCGTGTCGGAACGTGACACTCCGATCCAAGAATACCGTGTCGGAACGTGATACTCCGATCCAAGAATACCGTGTCGGAACGTGACACTCCGATCCAAGAATACCGTGTCGGAACGTGACACTCCGATACAAGAATACCGTGTCGGAACGTGACACTCTGATCCAAGAATACCGTGTTGGAACGTGACACTTCGATCCAAGAATACCGTGTCGGAACGTGACACTCCGATCTAATTATATCGTGTCGGAACGTGACACTCCGATCCAATTATATCGTGTCGTAACGTGACACTCCGATCCAAAAATACCGTGTCGGAACGTGACACTCCGATCCAATTATACCTTTAATTTATCATTTATTTTCACCACTTTCAATTCATTGATAATATTTCATCAAGCCTTCTTTATTCAAGGCATCACTTCGATAAAGATGGTTTAAGATTATACATTCCACGGTCTCGGGATTAAAAACACACAACCACACAATAAAGTACATAGAAAACTTCACAATATCATTCAATGCATATCAATCACTATTGAGAGTTTACTATCAAATAGCATAAACCATAACCTACCTCCACCGAAGAACCGAAGTCAAGCAAGCTACTTCTCCAATATTTTCCTTTCCTCAATGCCTCCAAACATTGTCTATCTATCAAGTATTTATGCATATTTTATAAGTTAATGAGTCTATTAACACTCATATTATTATAATCACTTTTCTAAATTTTGATGTTAACTAATATGTCCACTCTCGTATTTCTCAAATTTCCAATCTAGGGTTACTCTTAATTTTTCAAATTACCATAACTTTAATGGAATTCAAATAATACAATATCTTAATATTTAATTACCTATCTCAATATAACAATACTCAATCCTGATATAATAACTAGAGGGTAATAATAAATATTTAAAATTGAAGCCACTGGTTACGAACCAGTGGCAGCACTTCTAAAACAAAAACAGTAACATGTTCTAATATTGGAACAATCCATTCGCATAAATATATATATATATATATATATATATATATATATATATATATATATATAAATTACTTCTCATCATTAGACTTTCCTCACTTTTTCTTTAAATAATAATTTCCACACTTATAACTTCATCACATTTCAAAATAATAAAATAAGACTAACCATAATTAATACCCACCAAACCATCCATTGTTTATAAAATAAAATTAAGAATTGAATGAAGTTTTTACCTTAATATTTTTTTTTTTCGATCTTTGTCCATGGCGTTGAGAACCAAAACCAAGAGTTATGAGCGGTTTTTGGTATAACCTAATAATATTAACCCTACTTATTATATGATTAATTATAATTATGGTAAAAGTGGTTCACTATTAATTTAATATTATTTTTCTTAACCATCAACTAATTTAATTATTTAAACTACCCCTTAATTATATCACTATAGTTACGAATAGTCCAAAATATTCATTTAGAACCTATCGAAATAGTCTTTTATGAAATAAAAAGTTCTAGTACTCAATACGATGAAATGAGTTGTTACATTAGATACCAATTTACCCATCGTTCGTCCTCGAACGATCAAAAGAAGGTGATGGTAAGAAATGGTACAGAAATCGACAAAAATGTGTGAATATATTTTGTGCATATCATGCCTAGTCTCCCAAGGCCTTGCCACAAACACATCAACCCAACCAACAGGGGAGCTATATCTCTCTTATACTATGTCTCAATAGGGTCATATCACTACTCCGGTGGTAGCTATCGTTGTGTATGTAAACTCAACTAAAAACAGATGTATTCTCAATAGCCATCAAAGCTAATCGTACACACATATGCAACATGTTCTCAAGCACCTTGACACAACCATTAGGTGAAATCTTCTTCACATAACCACGGTAATATATTGAATCAATACGGATTCCAATCAGAAGTGAACCTATATCAACCACCACACACTCATAATGCACAAACCATCATAGATCTTATCAATATTTCATTCTCACAACATAAACTTTCCACGAGCTTATGTTATATAAAAAAAAGATGACCTTTAGACATAAGGTACTCATCAAGGGAAAATTAAACTTATTTGACCTCAAGAAGAAAATGATCAAGTAACCATCCATCGAGCAATACACCCAAGCATACAGAACGTCTAACAATACTATCGAAATGCAAGATTAGTAGTTATCATAGACAACTTTAAGAATGACGAAATTCGACTCAATGGTCCACACATTTAATCACACATAGCCAAAATATGATACCAATGATGAGATAAATCTTAAGTCTATGGAACAAATGTAAGTTTTTCGTGGCAACCCTCTTATAAATTCTTATAAGCAAAGTTGTGCATGTAGAATCACAAGTATACATCAACTATCCCAAACAACACCAAAAATAACAAGTCTAACCAAGGATGCCACATTACTAGGAGGACAATCACAAAATCGTTACGCCCGATCCTCTACTAAAAATCACCCATATAAGAGAAAACACACACAGACGTAGAAAGTGAATCATTCTCTAAACCATGGCCAAAATGAAGTAGTTGGTCACATATAATGTACATAACCAAGGTCGAAAACTCTAGATACTCCTTTCATGGTGCCTATATAAACACTTTCATTCATCCGACTATATCTCTTTGATTTTATTGCTATCACAATCACCAATTTAGTCCCTATTACAATTACACACATATACTTGGTTTATCGAACCCCATATCCACTGAATACAACACTTTTAATACTAACAAAACATCATAACCACATCGATTATCTGCCTTACTCCTGAACCATCATTAGTATCAAAGTGTTCTTATCAAAT
Organism: Solanum lycopersicoides; assembly: GCA_022817965.1. NCBI lineage: Eukaryota > Viridiplantae > Streptophyta > Magnoliopsida > Solanales > Solanaceae > Solanum > Solanum lycopersicoides. The sequence continues at coordinate 20,019,132 of CM040625.1, read as the reverse complement.
ACATGCCAAAACTATGACTATCTCTCTTTCTATCTAATCATTTCATGACAAAAAGGAGTTCCAAACAAGGCTAATAACACTAATTTAAAATTGTATAGTACATTTTTATCGAGATAAAACTATTAAATCACACTCAAAGTCAACTTCACACCACTTTCACATACCATGCTTTAGCTATCATTTTACACCATCACACACCTTATGTCAACACCTAGGGAATTTCTTGATCACACAAATTATTTCGTATACTATAAGATCATAACCTCTATTCACCATCAAATGTCTATGTAACACATCTTACATTCTATGTAGTCCCATCAATATAGTAGTATTCATTTAACTCTAAATTCTTAACAATCATGTTGGATTATATCTCACCTTGTACATTATTCTTAAGTCATCTATCATAATTTGAGCAATCTAACCTCACGTAAAATATTAAATTTTCCATACCTTACTGTTTATCGCTCAAACTAAACCTCAATCTTTATAAAAGTCGATGATAAACTCCTAGTAAGTCTAAATCGAACTTGTTCACACCTTATAGTCATATTTAAACTCATAGATAAAAATCAATACAACCATCAACTACACCTTAAAGATTTATATGAGAGGTCTTATTTCTTCCCTTTTCTCAAATTCTTCCCATGTTGCAAAATTCTAAATATCTCATCTCTTCAATATATCATACTCTTGTTTCTCTATCTCTTTTATCGAACTCATCCTTTTACCAATAACCTATGACGTTTAACTTCACACTTCAAATCAAAACTCTGTGAAACCCTTCCTTAGATTCTTTCACAATCAATAATAACAAACTTTATGATTCAAAATATGCATAAGTTCTTTCATATGCTTAATATCAATGCAATCAATTATTTTTTTACCTTACCAATTCATAACTTGATAAAACATACTACCACGAATGTAGACTTACCATGAAAAACTTGAATTGTAAACCTAACTGTGTAACTCAATCTCCTTATCCAATAACATGGCTCATACCTTGAAGTTTTTTATGAATTAACGTATCTTAACTTATTATTGATTGCCTCTCCATCAACCATATCATATTCTTCACTAAAAATCCAACCCTACTCATTCCTAAATTTAACACTACAACAGAACTTATCATTCCACTCAAGTTGAACGTCTGTACACTCCTCTCTTAAGTTTTATCCAATAGCTTTTAATCAGTCTGATTAACCTGTTACGATATTACCTTAACTAAAATAAAATTGATAAAACCACACGTTTTTGAACCCAATTAAACCCCTTCAAAGACATATTTTTAATCCTTACAATAGAGAAAATATTCCTGCTCTCATTTATTTTCTGAAGATTTCATTATGTCCTACAATTTTTTTTTTCCATTATGACTCTAACTCTTTTAAATTCAATTCAAGTGGTGTCCCCACATTTTCTAAAACTTTTCATACAACCACATTATTCGTCAAATCATGAAAAAAAAAAACATTAGAGGCTCGCAATTCATTAGTAACATACAAAATTCGTTTAACCAACAATCCTTATTATTTAATTTCATCTCAATCACAATCCATCACCAACCCCTTATCATTATTACGAACTCTAATCACCTCCATTGTCTTAAATTAAGATTCCTCTTATTAAATATTATATTAAAACACCTCATAATACACATAAATACAATGCCTCTATAATTTTAATGCAAGCACCATCCAAACGCAGCTGTTGTTTGGAACCAAAAAAAATGATATTGCGGACATACGAATTCAATCTCCACCGTTCAAATAAACCAACAAGAAGCCAGAAATACGTAGTTTAAATTTTAGTCCGATCCAACGGTTAGTTAATTGAGAAACATGATCTAAAGGTTGCTGGTCGTAGAAAACGTATGCAGCAAAATAAATCTTTTTCTTCTCTCTTCTCTCTTCTTTCTTCTCTCTTATGTTCTAATGTCTTTCAAGGAGAATACTAATGAGTAGTTCAATTTTTCTCTTAAGACCATCCTCTATTTATACAATTGTGTTTTTCTTTACAAAGTCAAAATCAACTAAAATTAGGATTACAATTCCAGTTCTTTTCCTAATAGAATTGAAAATCAAATAAGGAGAATAATTTCAATCCTTTTTCAAGTAGGATTAGGCCTAGTGTCCAAATCTTAAGCAAATACTAAATTTGATATCACAATCGGTCAAACACTTTAAAAACTTTGTTGCCACTAAAACTGATTCTAAATGAGAATTTTCGATACTAGTACAACAAACATAAATCATATAGGTCATATATCACTTTCTCTTTTTACCATCATGCTTAGCCAGACCTTTTCATCATCAAGAAGTGAACCTTTTCCTCGACATGACACCTTAAACTCCAGTATACCAATCAAATTTAAGGCACTAATTCAATTTATAAGCATTTTCTTAGTAAAATCTTCAATATACTTTACCCAAAGTATACTCACTAGGACTTTCTTTTCCTATAAGTTTGTCATTCTAGTATCAATCTACTCCTTTAAAGCTTAAGACAAAATCATAAGCCCTCATTTAGATTTCTCAATATATATTTCACACCCTAAATGTATCACTACCATACCAAAGATCCACCACTAATTTTTTTTTTTTTTTTTTTCAAAAAAATAAAAATAATACTCAATTCATATATGTTATAATAACTTTACTAAATGTATTTTTCGAAGAAATGGTGCTCATTATCTATCCATCCCTCACAAAACTTCTTAAATGTTGTAACCTTGGCAAAGTCATCTTGCTTCACCTCATCTACGTCATATCCCTTAAGATTCAGAGAATATACTTCTCCATGAAGAATCCAGAAACTTCTACCCAAGTCATAGGTAGTGTCACTACCGGCAGGATCAACATGAGATGACCACCACATTTTCGCATCTTCCCAAATTTAGTAAGTCAGAAACTCAATGTCCAATCACTCTACCATATCCATCTTATGAAACAACAATCATGAAAAACAGTAAGAAAATCGCAAGCATCTTCATATTTAGTACCCATGAAGAATAGGCTTTCAACTTTAACTTAATAAAAAAAAATCATATTGGTCACTAGTCATTACAAATCCAGTAGTAATTCGAGAAAATATACCTATTTTCAAGAACACATTATTTTTTTTTATTTTTTTTTTGGTGTTGTTATTTCAACTTCTAATACTCTAGTACTAACCGTATGTGAAATAGAGCGAAGAAGTAAAGATACCAATTTGTATCATCTAGATACCAATTGGATTCAAGTAGTAGCACGAAAGAAAGAAAGAAATGAGTTTTCCTAAAGTTTTATAGCATCTCGAAGAAAAGTAAAGGTGTCCCCATACCATTCTTCAAGACTCTACTATACTTGTCCTTGTGTGATGAGATCACTGAACCTAACGCTCTGATACCAAGTTTGTCACGACCCAAAATGACTAGGGAAACTAATTCTTCCATTCTAGACTTTACCATTCTTCCTTTCACCAGAGATTAATTATAACCTAATTATTTTATATAACTAATTATAAAAATAGGGAAAGTGCCCCACTATCAATTTTAATATTATCTTCTTTAACCACCAACTAACTCAAATATTAAAACTACCCCACTAATTTCATAATTGTAATCAAGAATAGTTCAAAATACCCAATTAGAATTTATCAAAAACTATTTTATAACATAAAAAGTTCTAGTGCTCAAAACGACCAAAAATGGTTTATTACAGATTGAAAGCAATGTAAAAGAACCTGCAAGAAGATAAGAAGATAAGAAGAAAGAAGAGATAAGAAAAAGTCATAAAGTAGAAGACAGATGTAAAAGTAGGAATAGTATAATTTTGTTTTGTTATAAAAAGTCGTAAAGTAAATAGTATGGGTCATTTATAAACCCACTATGTAAAGTTGTTTGTTTTTTAGTGTCGGCCACAATAAAAAATGGCCATGTGTAAAGTAAATAAGGTAGTGATGCCTAGTAGTGTCGGCCACTAGGCCAATATAAGTCTTGTATAAATAGAGGGTTTCCCTCAATAATAAAGGCATCCCCTCTTCTCTTTACATCTAACTCTCTCAATTCCGCTTCCACCCCCCAATTTAGTATCAGAGCTAGTAGATAAAAAATAGTTATGGCAAACAAATCAGATATGATAAACATACAAGAACAGGTATACTCATTTACATTCATGAGTAGCTAATCTAATTTATTCCTAATAACCTCTTTCTGATTATAAGTGTTTATTATGTTTTAATAATGTTATAATAACCCTCTTTAGAAGGTTTGCTATGAAAATAATATGAGAATCAGTATGCCCAGACTATGTCATCCTAAGGTTGAAACCGATAGGCAAAGAAGGTCGTTAGGGAGTAAACAAAGTTGAGGCGCTGTTAGGGTAACTAATCAAAGATGAAAATCATAGTAGTGACTAGACGAGATGGTTATTAAATTATTATTATTACATAATAAATAAGTATAATCTGTGAAGATGTTAGAGGGAATAAAATTTTAGTGAAAATATGAATTTAATGACTTCTTATTTATTAAATGATGATGTTGAATATATGATATTATTATTCTATATATTAAAAGATCTTAATATTGATATAAGAAGAATAATCTATGATAGATTAGTAACATATGAAATAATTGAAGAAACAATTTATGATTGGTCAGAACTAATTATCTCAGATGATTTTGACATAGATTATTTATATGATGATCCAGAATTATTTAGAGATCAATGATAAATTATAGATATTTGCAATTACGGAAAGAAACAAAAGAAAAAATAGATTTTGAAGAAATATTATTAATTGAAAATGTAAATAGATATATATATCTTAGAGAGGAAGGATATTTAAAATATATAGAAACCAACGCTAAAGAAATACAAAGATTAAATTTAATAAAAAAATAATATTATGAAAAAATATTTTCTTGAAACATGAAGAATAATTCAAATAACGCAACTACTAAGATAAAAAGAAAAATACAAAAGACACAGAAAAAGTTAAATTTTTTTATACAGAGTATGAATTATTACAAATTACTAAAAGAGATACTAATAAAGAAAATCTTTTGATAGACATAATTTCTAAGACAGAATATAAATATGTGTGTTATCTGAAAAAACAATATGGACAGAGAAATATATAAGCAACAATTGATAGAAAAGATAAATGAAAAAAGACAAGAATATGAATTTAAAAAAGAAAGAATAGAAGAAAATATATTTGCAGGAGTAAGTAGTAAAGTTATATCAATACAAAGAAAAGTTATATTTAAGTTAGAAATGCAAATAAATTGCCTAGAATATAAATTACAACATGATATAAATTATAATAACAACTATAATGAATAAAGAGGAATTTGCAGTAGATGAAAAAATTTATGAAAATCAAGAAGGATTAGTAATAAAAATAATATTTTCAAACTTAGGAAGACGATATAAAAAAATAGGAAATAACTTGTATTTAATGTTGGAAAAAGAAACAGCAAAATTAGAAGATAGTTTAACAGCTATGGTAAGGATAACAAAAGAAAATGAAGAAATAGATAAAGCCAAAGAGATTGAAAAAATAAAAATACAGGCAAAACAGGAAGTACAAAAGCTAGAAGAAATAAAAAATACAAAAATAAGTGAATTAGAAAAAGAATTAGCTAAGTTAAAATTATTATATGAAAATAAACAAAAAGAAAAACAGCTAGAAAAGGAAAAAGAAAAAGAATTTGAATTGACCAATGAAATAAATAAAATGAAACAAATATTAACTGAAAATCTTGAAATAGAGGAAATAAATGAAATAAATGATGAAATAAATGAGTCGGATACAATGAATGATCAAAAATCAGAAATAAGTGATATAAGTGAAACATACACAGAAATTCTAGAACAAGTAAATAAACCGAAAAAATTAGAAATAAATACAGGAAATGTAAATCAACCAAGTACATCAAGAGTTAAAACCCCAGATAATAGTCCTAGAAGTAGTCCTAGAAGAAGTAGTCCTAGAAGAACAACACCAACTTATTATACAGAAAATTATGAAAGATCAGATAGAGCAAATGTAATATGGAATAGCAGATTAAATAAAAAATGGATACCTAGACCAATAATTGAACAAAATAACTTTTTAGATTTAGACTGTGTAATGGATATAAATAAAGTAATTTTATTATGGATAGGAAATATATCTAAACAACTAGTTGATAATAAAATAGCAATAAAGAAACACCAGGATATATAGAAAGAACATTTGTAGGAACAACAAAATTATGGATAGAAAATTTACCCTCAGAAAGTATAGCAACACTTAGGAGTGATAAAAAAATAGATGGATCAACATCAACAACAAATATAGATATATTAGATAAATATGAATTAGCAATAAGAAATGAATTTGGTGGTATGACTACGGAAATAAGAGAACAAAATAGAGAAAAAATAATAAATAGACAACTTATGACAAAATTAGCAATATGTAATATGTGTTATATAGAAGAATATACATGTGCATTTAAAGAATATTATTACAAAGCAAGATATGATATAAATGAAGCAAAAGAAATCAGACAACAATATTTTACAAAACTACCAGAACCATTTAGTACAAAAATAATTAAAGATTGGAATAATGAAGGATTAACAGATACTTTAGGAGCTAGAATAAAATTTCTACAACAATGGTTTATACAATTATGTGAAAACCAAAAAGAAAAAATAAAAATGGAAAAAGTATTAATTAAAAATCTAGCATGTTGCAAAAATAAAATAGCACCCCAATTTGGTTGTACAGATAAATATTATAGAAAACAAAGATCTAGAAGACATAAAAATTATAGAAAAACCAAAACTAAATATAAATACAAAAATCCAAGAAGAAGATATTATGTAAAAAATTATAAAACAAAAAGACCTTATAGACCAAAAAGAAAATTATCAGATTGTACTTGTTATAATTGTGGAAAGTTAGGACATTTAGCTAGAAATTGTAAGTTACCTAAAAATCCAAAAGGTAAGCAAATTGCAGAAATAATTATAGATAATGAAGAATATATGCAGATAGATTACATAGACTATGAATTAAGTGAAAATGATAGTATATATGAAGTATCTGATATAGAAACTGAATTAGAAGAAACAAATATGGATTTAGATAATGAGATAATAAATGAAGAAATATAATGTCTGAAGATGACATAAAAATAATATCTAAAGAAGAATATCAAAATGAAGAATCAGTAGAACAAAAAATTATATTTGATAATACAATTTTTCAACAAATAAAAGAAAAAGAATTAGATTTAAGCGTTGAAAAAGTACTTGAAATACCTACTTTAAAAAATTGGTTTAAAAGACAAAAAGATGAATACTATGTAGTTAGTCAAAAAGAACATATCATAGATTGTAAATATACAAAAGGAAAAGCACAAATACCTATATTAAATAAGAGAATAATAAATAAAGAAATACAAGATATAAAAGCCAAAACACCTATAAAATATGTACACCTAGGAGGAACAGAAATATTAATAAAAGCATGTTTTAGAGAAGGAATAGATACACCTATTGAAATATATTTAGCAGATGATAGAATTATATACCCTATAGAAAAAAGTGTAATTAGTGCGGTAAAAGGAAATTTAATATACCAAAAATTTAAATTTATAATAAGTGCTAACTACTCAATAGCATTATCAGATAGAAATATAGATAAATCATTAGTTTTATATTGGAAATTGTCTGGAATAGAATTAGCACCAGGCAGTAAAATATTTACAGCAAGATGTAAAAACTTATATATATTAACAACAAAACATAAAGTAATGGCAAGAAATAAAATTGATAAAATAAAAATAGAAAATCCTTTTGAAAGAGTAATTACTATAATAGATAACAATGATTATAGTTATAAAGAAATTGACATGGAAGAAGATTTAGAGATAGTAAAAGAAAGATTAAGTACTTCAAGTGTACCAAATACATTAACCAAAACTACCTCATCAAGAGCAAGCACATCTAAAAGAAACTATGAAATTCCTAAACTTTTATTAAATACAGAAGTAGAAACACCATATCATTATTTTATAACTGGAATAATAGACCAAAAAAGATATAAAATCTTAATAAATACAGGACAAGAAGAGAATTATATAACTAGAGAATTAGTATTAGAAACAGAAATTATGAAAACAGGACAATCATGCCCTGGATTACCTAGTGAAATAGTAACTACAAATGAAGAGATAACAGAAAAAGAAATAATTATAGGAGGAATACCATTAGTAATACCATTTAAAATTTACCAAGGAAATCATAATATTACCTTAGGAAAAAATGGTTAGATAAAGTTAAACCATATAAAATAGAAGATGAACAATTAATCATAACTTGCCAAAATAAGAAAATAATTATCAAAAGAACACAATGAATAATGAAAATATATATACTTGCCAAAATTATTGTAGAAGGATATCACAACAGATATTATACCCCTATGATAGATACAGGAGCAGAAGCAAATATATGTAAATATAATTGTTTACCAGAAGATAAATGGGAAAAATTAAAAACACCTATGGTAGTAACATGATTTAATAATGAAGGAAGTATGATTACATATAAAGCGAAAAATATAAAAATACAAATATGGGATAAAATAATAACAATAGAAGAAATGTATAATTTTGAATTTACAACAAAAGATATGTTATTAGGAATGTCATTTTTAGAAAGATTATATCCTCATATTATAACAAAAACACATTGGTGATTTACTACGCCATGTGGAAATAAAATAGGAGCAAAAAGAGTAAATAATAAACAACGAAAACCCAAAGAATGGATAAAAGGAAGTGAAAAAATAAACCAAGAAATGGAAAATATAAGTAAAAATCAAATAAACCAATTAGAAATTATCATATTTATAATAGATAAGGTTAAAATAATTAATGACCAATTAGAATTATTATATAGTGAAAATCCATTACAAGGATGGGAAAAACATAAGACAAAAGTAAAGATTGAATTAATAGATGAAAATAGTATAATCACACAAAAACCATTAAAATATAATTTTGATGATCTAAAAGAATTTAAAATGCATATAGATGAATTATTAAAGAATAATTATATACAAGAAAGCAATAGTAAACATACAAGCCCAGCATTTATAGTTAATAAACATAGTGAACAAAAAAGAGGTAAAAGTAGAATGGTTATAGATTATCGTAACTTAAATGCTAAAACTAAAACATATAATTATCGATACCAAATAAGATACTCAAAATAAGACAAATACAAGGATATAATTATTTTAGTAAATTTGATTGCAAATCAGGATTTTATCACTTAAAATTGGAAGAAGAATCTAAACAATTAACAGCATTCACAGTACCACAGGGATTCTATGAATGAAATATTTTACCATTTGGATATAAAAATGCACCAGGTAGATATCAGCATTTCATGGATAACTATTTTAATCAATTAGAAAATTGCATTGTATATATAGATGATATATTATTATACTCGAAAACACAAAATGAACATATAAGGTTATTAGAAAAATTTATACATATAATTAAACAATCAGGTATAAGTTTAAGTAAAAAGAAAGCAGAAATTATGAAATTCAGATAGAATTTCTAGGAATACAAATAGATAAAAATGGAATAAAAATGCAAACCCACATAGTACAAAAAATAATTAATCTTGATGAAAATATAGATACAAAAAAGAAATTACAATCCTTTTTAGGATTAGTAAATCAAGTGAGAGAATATATACCAAAATTAGCAGAACATTTAAAACCATTACATAGAAAACTTAAAAAAGATGTTGAATATCATTTTGACAATAAAGATAAAGAACATATAAGAAATATTAAGAATTTATGTAAAAAATTACCAAAACTATATTTCCCAGATGAAAATAGATCATTTACTTATATTGTTGAAACAGATTCAAGTAATCACAGTTATGGAGGAGTATTAAAATATAAATATGACAAAGAAAAAATAGAACATCATTGTAGATATTACTCAGATCATATACAGAAGCACAATTAAAATGGGAAATAAATAGAAAAGAACTATTTGGATTATATAAATGTTTATTAGCTTTTGAGACATATATTGTTTATAACAAATTTATTGTCAGAACAGATAATACTCAAGTAAAATGGTGGATAATGAGAAAAATACCAGATTCAGTAACAACAAAGGAAATAAGAAGACTTGTATTAAATATACGTAATTTTACATTTACTATAGAGATAATAAAAACTGATAAAAATGTTATTGCAGACTACCTATCAAGACAAAGGTACACAAACTGAGCCAGAAAAAGATACAATGGATAAGATACTCAAAGCCATTACTACACTTTGTATTAAAGTGGATAGTATGGATGAAGAGATAAAAAAGCTAAAGACTAATGAAGTTAATCTGAAGTCTAAGGCTAAAGATAGCAGTCCCCAGGAAGACTATAAAAATCCGGAGCTAGCAGGAGACGTTGGGAAACTCCGAAAAACCCAGAATAATTTATTTAACATTGCAGGCACAAGTGCAGGTACAAGTGGACAACCTACAAAACCACAATACAAAAATACCAATTTAAATACCATGTTCACAAACCCATTTACTCCAAAAATACAAAGACCAATTATGACACCACCCCAAGTAAATACCTAGCAGCAAGCTTACACCAAGAGAAAAAGATATACAACCATCTATCTCAAACCTACATACAAAATATACATAAAATCCAAACATTTCTAAACCAAAACCCAAGGTCAGTTACAACCAAAGACTCAACCCAAGATTATATAACTCAAAAATTACAAGGATATAATAAACTTATAGCTCAGCCAAAAACAAATTCAAATTTAGTTAAAACTGTATATACATACGATGGAGAAGAATTACAAGGAATACCAGAGAAATATAAGGCATTTTTAACTTATAAAAGAATTACAAAAGGAGATTTATTTTTTATAAAATTCTATACAGCAACAGCAGAGATATTATATGACGAAATAAAACCAGTGATCCAAGTTGTAAAGATAGGATTGACAAGAAACATGTTAATACCAGAAGATATAGTGATACAACCGGAAATACCTATGATAGAGATACCCAATTTCTATGAAAATAAAAGAATTATTGGAATTTCAACTATAATCCAAGAGCTAGCAGATAATTATTTAAATGAAAATGCAATATGGAGTTATTATTCCAGAGACCAGTTAATGATTTATTCGAATTCAAGGAATGTAAGAGAAGCAGATATGGAAGAAGTCCAGCAATGGATTTTATCATTACTCAGACCTGAAGAAAAACCTACAACAAGAGCTTTGAGAAAAGAATTTATTTCTCAAAGTTTATTAACTGGATATTGCAAGATAATTAGCCACAAATATTCAGATCATCGTTGCTCGAAATGTAATGGAGAAGACATAACAGAGATATCAGATGTACAGCTGGAATAGAGAAAAGGACAGATTGAAAGCAATGTAAAAGAACCTGCAAGAAGATAAGAAGATAAGAAGAAAGAAGAGATAAGAAAAAGTCATAAAGTAGAAGACAGATGTAAAAGTAGGAATAGTATAATTTTGTTTTGTTATAAAAAGTCGTAAAGTAAATAGTATGGGTCATTTATAAACCCACTATGTAAAGTTGTTTATTTTTTAGTGTCGGCCACAATAAAAAATGGCCATGTGTAAATTAAATCAGGTAGTGATGTCTATTAGTGTCGGCCACTAGGCCAATATAAGTCTTGTATAAATAGAGGGTTTCCCTCAATAATAAAGGCATCCCCTCTTCTCTTTACATCTAACTCTCTCAACTCTCTCAATTCCGCTTCCACCAAACTAACTTTACATATAAGTCACTTTCCACAATTAACATCGAGAATACTTCAAAACACAAAAGCATGAGACCCTCCTACCAAAGCTCATTCGAAGGCTCACTTGAGTGAGGTATGAAGCGACCGCCCATAGAATCCCTCACACACAGTACCGAGATCCTTTAGACTACCTAAGATAAGATTATTCCAATTTCATTTATTAGACTCCCTACCTAGAATTACTTTAAGATTCACCTAAGTAAGACATGAAGTGAACGCCCATAGACCCTCTCCAAGCCTACCTAAGCAATCCTCCAAGCTACTCTAGATAGATACCTTTTCATTAACATATCTTTACTTAAGTCATTATATTCATTAAACCATTTAAGAGACATTCAACACATAATGACTTTAACATAATGGTCTTGGAGAATAGCTTGTGAACTCACACACTAATATCTTCAAAGACTACTCGTGCAATGTCTAGATAGTGGCCATTCCACTACCTAAACTTCATAGTACTTATCCAACACTAGCATGTATCCCACATGATGAGAATAGGTAATAAATGACATAGACCATACTAGCTAAGCATGGAATTCGGAGTCTACCCTACTCCAATGGAGGGTTTTCTATTTGCAAATGGTAGAACTAGCACACAACAAATGTAGGCACATGGTTAAGGAATATCAATGGTTTCTTTGTACTTTAGCCTCATCTTACAAATAAAGATACTCCCAAAGCATACTCACTCCATGCTATTCTTTGTTCTCATATAGTAATTCAATAAAGGAGAATATTAAGAGGAAACATATCTTGTTCATAACCAAATTATACTACACCACACCAAGGATGTCCCCTAGGGTTGCCTTACAATTGTTAAGAGGATAGCTCAATGAATTTCCTAAGGATGATTTCATGTCGTTCCAGCCAACGAACCCTAAGTCCATCATTCACACGAGAAGGATACCATTACGGCTTTCAACTTCAAGGATATCATAACTTTATTTCAAAAAGGTTCCACGTAAATGACCTTCTTTACTATATTCAAGATCATATTAAATTCAAACATTTACATTCATGACAAAGGTGCTTTAGGCTACTAAGTCAAGGGTCCATATCCATATTCTTCATGTATCAAGTAAGAGACACAAGTCTACCAAAACAAGACACACATACTTTACATTATCACATATTGCATACCACTCAAGAAGCACATAGGGACAACTAAGTATACTTGCTAGTCACCCTACACACTTCTGTAGCATTATCAACATAACTCATCATAATATTCATATAGTAACCTAGGATGATTCACACCTCAATATCAAGCATACACATATAATTTATTACAATAGCCTATCATGATAACATATAATCACTTAGAAGAACACATACTTTGACTTCACATATATACATAAGTCATCAAGACCTTCACAATACTCACATATTCAAGGATATAACATGACAATATCATAATTCCTAAAGTAATGCCGACGAGGCCACATTATTCACAGGTAAAACACATAAGCACCGCAACCATAAGTGGACCATACCAATCAACACAATCAATACCAATACTACATAATATAGAAGGAGTTAGGTCAACATACCGCCATTCCAATGTCCATAACTCCAATCCATAGCCAAATCAACCAATTCAATACCCAATGGCTCTTACCAATAGACATTATCACCAATTCAATCCAATATTCGCAATATACAATGAATCCAACAAGACCCAATATGAAAATCATCAAATTAGGACAGCCTATATACAATCCTAACATAATTCATACATATATCAATAGTCCAATACAATCTACATAAAAATTCGATAAGATCAAGCCATGGTCAAATCACCCACATTAGAGTTAAAATTAGGATTTCATTATTTGAATGGGTTCATAGGAATTTTGATCTAAAATCATCAAATTAACTTCAATTCAATCATAAATCACTGATTCAAAACATTTTATGCAAGAACCCAAGGCTAGAATTGAAAATAGAAAAAATCATTTTTTTGATCATCTTCGAAATTCATTGAAATTGGCTCCTTGAAGAAGAGGATTCAAGGATGAAATACCATGAATTAATTGTGATCAAAAGCCCACAAAATTAATGGAGAAAAACTTGGAAAATATGTCTTCTTCCTTGGAGGTTCAAATCTTCATCAATGGAGGTTTTTGGATAGAAGAAGTGGAGAGGTTTTATTTTGCACTTGAGGGTTTTGAATGAATGGTTAATTGGGGTTAAAAAAGGTTCAATAATCACCTATAATATGTCCACAAAATACCCAAAATACCCCTGCACTTATAGGACCTTTTAACCAAGTCAAACTCAACTTAAATTTCTGGAACTTTCATCAGGAAACAAGTCTGCGACGCGGAGTTTCTCCCACATGTTTTTTTAAATTAAATTTTGAAACAGTAGAGTCCGCCTTGTGTCCGCGTACGCGCACCAACTTTTTGGCCCTCCATGAACAAAGTCCGTGACGCGGACTTGTTGGCACTAAGTGAAAATGGTGCTGTCTTGGGCAGCTTGCTATACCAAGGCTTGGTCCTCCTTAGGACCCGTAGGTCAGTCCATGGAGAGTCGTGCCAGACGTTTTAAGCTCAAATATACTCGTACACATGTTATGAACCTCTCACATCAATTTCAACCAAAAAAACACATAAAACTTGCCAAAACACACTAAGACACACAAGCATGTTTCAAGGCAAATCTTTGGAACGTTATTGACGTTCTTGGATATTTGACCTCCAAACATCCCCAAACTTTTGACACTGCCTATAAAAATCATTATATCCCATTTTATGACTTTATAACATCATGACATACGTGTTAGGCTCTAGTTTCACCTAGTTCAATTTTAGGGGCATTACAATCTCCTCCACTTAGACAACATTTGTCATCGAATGACACTTGCTTCATTTTATACACTTTCAAGAGACAAAAAAGTCAAGACTAGCAGAACATAATCATACAACACCGTACACAATACACAATTAAGATGAACATACTTCCACATAATCAACAGACTCAAAACATAACAAGAAGATAAAAACTACTTCTACAACTCATTATGCAATAAGACTCACATTTTTCATTTCAAAAAGGAGGAAATCCTTCTCCACACATTATCATGCTCATATACATAAATTCTGTCACATCCCGAGAGTACACCCTAGAAGTTAGGGAACTCTTGGAGTGCGGCACGACGTACTTGACCTTTCAAAGGTTTGTACAAGCCCTTTCCGTATCATTCATCACATATACATATATGAAAAGTAATGTGGAATTAAAACTTTTCACAACATGCGAATATTATTTAAAAACCTCTTTCATATGAAAACCATATAAAATACAAAGTCTCATGTCATCAAATGTTATACTTGGGACACGATCCATACAATTGAAATATAGTACTACTAAGTATATTACAATGTTCCAATAAAAGAAACTCTAACATAGAGATGCCTCGAGTCAAATGAGAACACACTTCAACCTTCCTAGAAAGATCCTATAATCCAAGCTTCGCTCCTAATAGCACCTTTACCTATGAATCACTTTAGAGATAGATAAAAGCATGGAATTAGTACAAATACATGTACTAAGTATGACATAATGCATAAAATCATGATACCAAACATTTAATGGAAATATGCTCTTTTTTATTAAAACATCATAGTATAAGCATAACAACAACATTTAACACCTTAGAAACAGAAAAGATAACACATAAACATTTTATCACATTTTAATGAAAATTACAGTGAACTACTTCCACCTTACAGTGAATTAGACCAAATATTAAAGTGAACCCAATTGGCATGTAATTCTCTCACTGAAAGTTATCCTAAGACTCACTTAAGTAAGACAAATAGAGACCGCCCATACACCCTCTCTAATCACACCTAAATGATCCTTGGTACTGCCTATAATGAGATACACACACTTAGAATATACCAAAACACATAGCACACAATATGACATTCACCTCACTAAGGTTATCAAAAGACTTACTTAAGTAATTCTAGAAAAGAACTCCCATACACACTCTTCAAGATTACCTAAATAATCCTTAAGACTTCCTAAGTTTAGATCATGTCTGGCTTATCAACCAACTTTCCTAATAAGAGTCATTCTTAATACTTCCCTAGATAAGTTATGAAGAGATAATTCTTTATGCCCCCTTCATACTTTAGCTAGGCAATCCTTAGGGTTACTCTAGACTAGGTATTCATTCATTCACATACCTTTTAACTCAAGTCATTGACTTCATTAGTTCATTTAACAGACCTTTATCACATAACACTACAAGAAAAAGGCTTATTTATGACCAACATTTAGGGATGAGTTACTAATCTCGTCACTAAAAGTATTCATAAAGGGACGAGATTATATTTTGGTCCTAAAAGCTATATGTTTTTGAAAAGGTGTGAAAGCTCGTCCCTAAAAATTTTAATTTCTAGTCCCAATTGTAATTGAGTGAGTTAGCAGGAGACCACATAGCCAAAACATCCCTAACGTTTTTACTAAAATCAACTTTTTTTTTATTGACAAATTAAGCGCCAAAAGAAACCTTATTTCCTAAATATCTAAAAAAAAAATTGTTTTCTCTCAATACCCACTGGTCTTAACGTAGCCTTTATCTATTCAAAAGAACGCACACTATCTCTATTTCATCTCGATCAAGAGCATGTTCTACCTAGGGTTTTCAAGATGTTCCTCAATGTCTTTCTATCCATCAACAACGTCTTCGTTTGCTTCTCTCTACTACGAAATTCTGGTAAGATTTCTTTTATTTTTCTTCTTGTTCTCTGTTATGTCATCCAACTATGCCCAGTTTTTTGATGGTTTAATTTGTTGAAGTGTATTCAAGTTTGTAGTATATTGTGTGTTCGAAAAATCACATAACCCATAAAGTAAAGTTTTTTTCTGAAAAATAACTAAGTGAAGACGTTGGTTCTGTAATTCTCTGCTTCTTGATTTCACTTATTCAATGGACAACAAAGTTTCTTGTATGAATGAATCTAATTGTCGTTTGATTAGTTGATGTTTATAAAACACAGATTCTATATATTGAAGTGTTTATCAATTTGTAGTAACAAAACTGATTCTTTTCTATATACTACAACACAAGTAATTGTCTTGTTTTATTTATGTGTTGCGGTTCGTGAATCGATTATTATTTTAACTTGACTGAATCACTTGTACTTGGAGTCTTTTACTAGTGAATTAAAGATAGTGACTACTATGATTTATACTCGACGTTTGAGTTTACTAACCATATAGCATTCACAATTTCCACAAAAAGAAACTATGTACTTCGCCTCTTATCCTAGTAGGTGTTCTCACACAAGCAGTGTAGGAAGCCTCATTCGCAATTATCTCCCATATTCAAGTTAAAACTTCCTTCAAATATGCTCGAGTTCCTAATTGTATCCATTTGATGAGTTCAGAGTATATAATTTCAAATACATGGCCACTTTTTGAACTCCTCTAGTATTCTGTATAACTCACTCACTATGGTGTCCCTAGTCATATAATGTTAATCAAAATTCATACTATACTCAAATTCATGTTCACTTACCTCATCTACTTTAGGATCCAAATATAAGAGACTAAAAATACTTTTCTGGAATCAGAATGAACTACTTTTGTGGATATGTTGTTCTCGTATTCATCATTAACGATGACCATGGAGTGAAGATTTTGTTATTTGTCTAGATAGTTTAATTATTAGAGATCGGGCTGAAACTCGCTTGAATATGAGTTCCCTATTGTAGGCGTGGTAAGTATCTGAGAAGGAAGTTGGTGATTCAAATCACTCAATAGTTGTTCTCATCAAAGGTTGGACAGGCAAGCATTCTATGCTTGAATGGATTATAAGCTAAATTTTTAGCCAATACAGTTTGAGAACTATTTCCTTGTGCATTCCTAAGGACCGTGTATTCATTAGCATTTGTCTCTTTTTCTTTGTTTAATTTAATAGTACTCTGTTCTAAAGCTTAATTTTTCTCCTTCCTGTGCTTGAAAACCACTATTTTGGTCGCTGCCAGAATAAAATTTGAGGTTTCTTCAAGAACCTCATTTGCACTTTCATTGAGAACCCTTATCACTGAATAAGCAGCAGTCTCATCTGCATCTTTCTCGACAGCTGTAGCATGTCATCATGACCTATTAGTTTCACCAGATCCATCATTTGGAATAAATGGTTTACAATTCAATGGTTTTTTTGGTAGAGTCTTCTGATCCCCGTATAACAACTTCATGATTTCATCAAATGTCGTATCCATATAATGTTTGTCAAATCTCATAGTATAATAGGATTCTTTTTCTCTTAACTTAATGTACTTTAGGAGCCAAATATAAGTGATATAAAACATTTTCTTATGGAATTTCTGGAATTACAATGAACAACTTTTGTTGATCTGCAATTCTCGTATTAATCCTTAACGTTTGCTATAGAGTAATTATTTTTCTTGTATCCATATGATGAACAAATTTTATTGATCTATTTTTCTTGTATCCATATAATGTTCATCAAAGGATTTAATGAAAAGAAATTTTCTTTGTTTAATTTAACAGTAGTCTTTTCTGAAACTTGATTTTTTACCATCGTGCGCTTGAAAATCCACCATTTTGATCGGTGGCAGAATAAGGTTTATGGTTTCTTCAAGAATCTCATTTGCACTTTCATTGAGAACTCTAATTAGTGAATAAGCAGCAGTCTCCTCTGCATCATTCTTGACAACTGAGACAAGTTTTCCTGACCTATTAGTTTCACCAGATCCATCATTTTGAATAAATGGTTTACGATTTAATGGCTTTTTTGGTAATGTCTTCTGATCCTCGTATAACAAGTCCATGATTTCATGAACTGTTGTATCTTAATGTTCATCAAAGCTCATACTTTAATTAGATTCTTGTTCTCTTTTTTTAATGAACTTTAGCAACCAAAGACAAGCGACTTAAAAGACTTTTTAATTGAATTTCTAGAATTAGAACGAACAACTTTGGTCCATCTGCTATTCTCGTATTAATCCCTATAGATGGGCTGAAACTCGATTGAATCTGAGTTCCCTATTTTAGGTGTCTAAAGTTTACAACCTAAAGATTCTTTATATTAGAGTCTCAATCTAGTTAAATAATATGGTCAACAAGGAAATACTAGCTTTTTAATAAAATATTGAAATCGCGTCAAAAAATAATATTATCATAGAAAATAATCATAAATTATAGACAAGAATGAAAGCATGAGCGAAAAGCTAAGGATCTCCCGAAGAAAACCTTCAAGTTCTTAGAAAGACATTCTAGCTATTTTCCTTTGTATATGGTGTTCTTTTTCTGTATTTTTTTAAGTTTAATTCTTTTAGTTGTTCAAGTTTGGTATGTCAACATATTGGCAGGAAAAAATAAATTTGCGTCATTCTTCGTCGTATGATAGTATACCATAATTCATTAACGGAACAAGTAGCTAAGGTCCATTAGAAAGTGCCATTTTAGAGTTCAACTCAGTTGTGTAATACTAATGGTAACAAGTTGTGCACATATTTTGATTTTTATTTTACTTTATATTTATAAATCTTATTTTATGTATACGATAAGGTATGGCACCTAGTAAGAAATGGATGCAACTTGTTGAAAATCGACTCGATGAAATCTACTTAGACGGTAGGCAACAATTTTTGAATTGTGCCTTTCAAAGAACAGGAGAAGAAAGTGAAATACGATATTCATGTATCAAATGTTTCAATACAATTTTTGAACTTGTAAAACAGTGACACATTTGATAGTATATGGAATAATTTGAAACTATACTTTTGGTATCATCATGGAGAACATTTGGGTGAGCCATTTTCAGAATCAAATGTAGAATCTAATGATGAAGATGGTAATATTGAAGAAGATTGTGAGAGTGAGGATGAAGTGAAAAAATTGTAATACATAAACATCATATTTAATATTTGAATATGTCAATACTAATTCTAAAATAATCAATGAAATATTTTTAATAGGTCGAATAATTCCACAAAGGAGATGATAGTCGTATGATGGAAGATCTCCTTGCACTTTCACACGGTCCTATCCAATATTTGAGGCGTTCTAATGGTTATGTTGTTAATAAATATAGATTTCATGTAGAAGATTATGATAAAAGTTAAGGACTCGAAATTGTGGCGTTGTTGTATTAGGTGAGAATGATAAAGAGAGTGAGAACCTTGATAACTACGGTGTATTAACAGATGTGATTGAGTTGCAATTTCTCATGGATAGAAGAGTGGTTTTATTTCATTGTAATTTGTTTGATGTGTACGATGAAATAAAAGGAGTTAAAAAGGATGAGTATGATTTTTTGAGTGTTAATCCGGATAGAATTTTGAAATTTAATAAGTTCTTTGTTTTGGCAAACCAAGCATCCCAAGTGTTATATGATAATGATAATTCCAAAAAAGCTTGGCAAGTCGTGATGAAGACTCAACCTCGTGATTACTTTGAGATTATCTAACAAATGAATGATTATGTTGTAGAGTTAGGATGTCCTTCACAAAAGAAATGAAAAAGAACTAATGAGGTAAATTATCTATTTTTTATTAATTGATATATTTATTGTTACACATTATGAAAGCATGATTAATTTTTTAACTACACTGTCAGAAATTATTTCTTATTGTTTTTTACTTTTTACTTTTTTGTAGGTTCAAGATGAAACTAGTAAAGACTTAAAATGAGTACAGTTCAACTGTGAAGAGTACTTTTAGATATACCTTTTGGAAAATCTTCTAGTTTTTTTTTCCAAACAAAGTAAATTCTACAAACTAAGACAATTTGTATTCAGGTAAGAAGCATTAGCAATGTAGAAAATAGAGCTAAGTTGATGATGCTACATCAAATTCTTAGCAAGCCTATTCGGGAGATCATTTATCAAAAGGTATTATCATAAAACTATTTTATAAATTGAATATTTACAAGGTTTGAGCTCTTTCACATGTTTGATTTTGATGTAAAGGGAGGGAAAGATGACAATATCCACCAAATTTGGCAACCATTTTCTTTATGACACGTAAGAAAGATAACAAGCTTGTTGAAATTGAAACAATTGAAAAACATGTATGTTTGGTAAATTCAATATGTTTATTACTTGAAATTGTTATGTGTTTTTATAGAAAATGTTTTTTTATATATTTCGTAGGCTCAACTCCAAGAAATTGTTCGAGAAGATCCATTTCTATCTAGCATAGATATTGTTGAAAAATGTAGTGGAGCTTAAACTCGTAGCCATGTATTTGGAGGTGGAGGTGGAGTAAAGGCGAACGATTTAAAAAGTGGAACTTCTTCAAAAGCTAAACTATTTTCTGCTCTACGTTCATCTCGAGAGGATAACAAATCCTTGAATGAAGAAAATGATTCTTGAATGAGGAAAACAAATCCTTGAACTGTCGCTTGTCTACCTTAGAAAATGATATGAAAGAAGTAATGAAAATGAAGGAACTTTTCGCTTCTCAACAATCACATGTTAAGCCTGCGACATCTTTTGTTTCAACTGAATGACCTCTACTTTTTTGTAGACCAAGTAAGCAAAAAATACCCAACTTTTAAGTCTTAGAATTTAAACTCAATCAAGCTGAAGTATTCATAATGTCCATAGAAAGTAGAAAGTAATGTCATGTTGTTGGGTTATTCATGGTTTTTCTGAATGCATGTATAGTTAAGCAGCCATGAGAAACTATGGAATTGGATTAGTACATTCCCCATAACCTTTTTCCTTGACAATATGTTTCTTCGAGTCGATGTTGGATTGCACAAACCTTAACCATTAGGAAATCATTGTAGAATCCTGTCATGTACTTTGTATTTTGATTTGTGCACCCACAAGTTAATCAAAGTTGATCTGATATGTGTGTTATTGTTGATGATAGCACAACTTCGTGCAAAAAACTGCCAGACTTCCTTTGTCATGTGTCCTTCCCTAATAATGTGTTCAATGTTTTCATTTTTGTACACTCGCAACAATGGAATATAGACGAGCCATGTATTTTTAACCTGAAAAGTTTATCATCAGCAAGTAAACTATTTGATAACATTCATAAAAATGATACTTTAAAAGAGATTTTAGGATGCCAGTTCTTTATAGAAGTTACGGTAATCGTTTTAAATTTCCCTAGACTTCTCCACATATATACAAAGACGCATCAGTCTGCATTGCTGCATTCTTGGACTGCCTATTTATTCATTATATTCTCTATGCACAAATAGCATTTGGATTCTCTATAAATGCATCTCATTGTTTTTCTGATCATTTTTTCTTATGTTCTGCATCTTTTGTTTGTGTTTCAAGATAACATTTTTTGAAATTTGAACTGCTTTTGGGTGAGTGATCGACCTGATTCTAGTATGAAATTTACATGTATACAACAGTTATTTATCGTTTTTGTTTTTAAATTTTGAACCAACACATTTTGAAGAGTGAAGTTTCAAGTGTAGATACAAGTTTGGAAGTAACACACAAGCTTGTAAGTAGTTTTCTGCAAATGTTATGCAAATCTCAATAGTATTGTCTAATTCGGATGTTAGATAAGTTTTTTGAAGAATATATTGCAACCAATACCATGTGATGTTAGCAAATTTATTATAATTAATCACAATCTTTATCTCTATCTTTTTTGTTTTGTCTTTCTATATAATTTTTAATCGAGAGATTTAGTAGAGATTTAGTTTTTGTTAAAGTGCTTTATTTCTGGTCTCTACTTTGCATTTGGGACCATATATAAATATTTAGGGACTATATTTCCCTTCCTTAGAGAGTGAATTTCTTGTAGTGTAACGACATTCAAGTAATGGTCTTTGAGATAACCTAGAGACTCACTAACTAACATCTTCAAAGCCTAAAGGTGCAATGTCTAAGGTAGCGTCCCATACCACCACCTAAACTTCATAGACTTCTCAAATACTAGTAGGTATCCCATATGATGAGAATAGGCAATAACCGACATAGACCATGGTAGATAAGCATGGAATTTGAAGTTGTAACCTACTATGATAAGGGTGTCCTACTTGCCAATGGTAGAACTTAGACACATCCCATGTAGACACATTGTTAAGGAATATGAAGGGTTTCTTTGTACTCTAGATTCATTCTTATCTAGAGCTACTTCCCTTACCATACTCACTCAGTGCTAGTCTTTGTTCTCATATAGTAATTCACATAAAGGATCATACAAAGGGGTTCCATATCCAGCTCATAACCCATTCACATTCACCCTACCAAAGAGGTCCCCTAGGGCTTCCTATCAATGGCGAAGATGATAGCCTAATGAATTTGCTAAAGATGATTTCATGCCGTTCCAGACAACCAACCTTAGTCCATCATTCACACAAAAAGTATACCATTACGGATTTTGACTTCAAGGATATCATAACCTCTCAACTAGGTTGAGGGATTCACTGTAACAACCCAAAAATAACTATGCGAAGTAATGCTTAAACGTACCTAGAATGCATGGATTAGACCGGATTCACACTACTTGTTGCGCGTAGAACCAGACCTCAGAACCTATGCACTAGCCAAGCCGACCAACTTGGTGAGTTAGTTGAGCTAGGCAAGGTGAGAACCAACTATGTAAGGCACACGAATTGAAGATATTCACCCAGATGAGTTTTACCGGACTTAAAAGGGGTAATCTTAGGTTTGGAGGGTCTAGGGGTAAAATGGTTTTTCCAAGATAAGGGTAGTATCGTTATTACCCCAAATAATTAATTAATTAATTAATTAATATGGTTAAGGGGCAATTTGGGTAGAGGTGGCCGAATTTTACCCTTTAAGCGAAATCTAGCTCCACCCGGGTTCGAGCCTTGGTGGAAACAATGATTAAATTGATTTAATTAGTATTTAGTGAATTAGTTGAATTAATTAATATGTAATTTTCTGATTTATGTAAAGGAAAATCAGATTTTTAATAATAAAATTAATCAATAATGAGGAGTCCTAGTTTGACTTAGTCTCCACCTAACTCTCCTTATCCTAATCCTGATCCTAATTCTCTCATTCTCACGTCTCTCACTCTCATTCTCACGTTTTTATCATTAAAATTACTGAAAATAATAGTTCTTCACTCTTGAAGAACTTACACACAAAAACTCAAACGAAAAACTAAGCTAAAAACGAAAATCAACAACAAGTTCTTGACGGGATTGTTCTTGAAGTTTCGGTGATGAGGCTTGGTTTAATGGTAAATTGGCAGCATTTAAACATGTTTTGAACAACAATAAGGTATGGGTTTCTCTCCTGGACTCCTTTTTCCAAGAGAATTTCCTTTCCACGAATTCAACAAATTTTGAAACTAGGGTTCGTCCCATTCTTGTCGAACTCCTTGTCCCTAGTATCCATTTGATCTGAATGTGAAATAGGTTAGAGATCACTTTGTTGGTATGTTTGTTGGTAGTTTAAGTATGAAGTGTGATTTTCGTGATAATGTGTTCATGATTATGTGTTTGGAATTGTAAGCATGTTAAGTTATGTCAACCGAAAGTATGTGAAAAATGATATTTTTTTATGATTGAATTTTATGTGCGAATGTTTGTGTAAATCATGAGGTGTAAAAGTGGTGTAATATTGCTGGATGTAATGGTATTTCTTGTCTGAATATAATCATAAGAATATTTCACTTAAAGATGCACCAAATTATCCACGAAATGCCATAAGAATTAACGTATGAATGATGATAAAAAGAAGCTGAAAAATAGTGAACAAATTTCCAGCATTTGGTAGGTTGGGTTCGGCCAAACAAATTGGTACAAAATGCAATGAAAAATGAATGTAAAATAAGTGAAATCAATAAGGATTGAACCCAAGACATCATTACATGAAAGCTACAAAAAAATCAACAAAAGATTAAGACAAAAATGGATTGGAAGAGAGCCAACTTTTAAAAAAAATGAACTTCGTTTAATTCTTTTTAAAAAATGTGAGGTCATTGGGGATTGAACCCATGACCTCACTAAATGAAAATTTCATAAAAATTTCGTGAGAAAAATGTAAGGAAAAATAGATGTGGTGAGTGGGGATTGAACCGACAACCTCTTGAATGGATGAGAGAGTTAGGAGAAAAATAAAGGAGAAAATAAATGTGGAGAGTGGGGATTGAACCCACAACCTCTTGGATAGGTGAGAAAGTTAAGAGATAAATTAAAAGAAAAATAATGAGCTTGTGGGGGATTGAACCCATAACATCCTTGACTTAAACGAAAAAGGAGAGGAGAAAAAGAAAGGAAATATTATGGGGTTGATGGGGATCCAACTAGGGTCCCCCAAATCTGAATAATGCAATTATCAAGTTTAAAATAAGATTAAGTGTTATCCAAGGGATTCAAAATCGGGTTCCCTTGCCGAATTTCGTAATGACACATAAGTCATACGTAAGTAAATATTTAATGAATGCTGCCTCTAAAGATCGAAATCAATATCTTGGCATATCTACAAGATGCATAAGTCTTGTACCACGTAATCTTGGGTAAACATGAATCACTTAGACAAACTATGAATGAAGACTCATGGCTTGTATGTGTGGACTCATAAGTCTAGCATACGTTTAAAAGTAGGTGAGCCTAAGATGTATGTGATAAAATAATTTAACCCTAGAAGGGTTAAGTAAGAATGTGAAACATACTAAATGGCCAAGTGCATTGGCATATGATGAAATGAACATTCACGTGAAGGGGTGAGTAATTATGAAAAGCAAATGTGTTAAAGTTAATGAATGAGGTGACAATATGATAAGAGGCTAATGTGAAAGATGAGAGCAATCTCAAATGAGCCTAAGTAAATGTTACTAAAACTTACTCACCTATGAGAGTGTAAAGCAAATGAGAGACTAGTCTCTATGAACACTCTAATGAAAGTATTGAAGTTAATGCATACTTAGTACTAATGATGAGATTAGAAATCATCTAATGAGCTATGATGTCCTCATGCTAGAAGCCAGCTTCCATGATGTATGAGTTGAATGTAATGGAACTTTATACTAAGCACCGATAGGCTAGCTATGAGCGGTGATGCCTTCCTTCGGGAAGGGTGGAGGTTCACGTAACTCTCATGAGATGAGACTGTCCGGCATGCCGGGTATGGGTAT
This sequence comes from Solanum lycopersicoides, assembly GCA_022817965.1. Taxonomy (NCBI): domain Eukaryota; kingdom Viridiplantae; phylum Streptophyta; class Magnoliopsida; order Solanales; family Solanaceae; genus Solanum; species Solanum lycopersicoides. Next base: position 19,993,178 of record CM040625.1, on the reverse strand, counting down.
CCTTATACCTCCTAGTCTTTGAACCTATACTGCCAATATAGGGATCTACCAGGGTTCGACTCCCTATATACGCTAGCATGTTTTGGTTCAATTTGGCTGGTAATTCCACCTCTTTTCGGTGTGGGGATTACACACTGAATTTCATGATGCTCACATGATCTATGTCAGTTAATGGTAAAGTTCCCAAAGAAAGAATGAGGCCAGTCTCAAATGATGCATATAATGAAATGAACGATACCAAAGGTGTTAGGATAGGATAATCAAGAGGTGAGCTAGACTTAAGTAATGACACTAGGTTATTCCTTGTCATTGCACTGCAAACCCGATGAGTGTCTTAAACTACATCCTAGGTATGACTAGTGATTGCACTAGTATATGAATGAATGAAAATGAAGTACGTATGAATGAATGAAGCAGACTCTGTGTTTGCTAAAGAAGGCTCCCTAGTTGAGGTCCCATATGTTGAGCCCTCATTTTGGGAAGTCCTAATGTCAAGTCCATGATTCCAAGGTCTCATGGCATATGAAAGAATGATGTGAACTACGTGATATTATATGTGCAATACGTTATGTGCTGCTTGCAAAATAATAAGTATGATGATGCATGTTACTCTCATGGCATGACTTTCCTAATCCAAATTTGGCAAGTCCACTGACTTTCCTAATCCAAATTTGGCAAGTCCACTGACTTTCCTAATCCAAATTTGGCAAGTGCACTGACTTTCCTAATCAAAATTTGGCAAGTGCACTGACTTTCCTAATCCAAATTTGGCAAGTCCACTAACTTGACTTTCCATAAATCATGTTGTTAGGAAAGAGCTATTCTTACTCATGCATGTCCTTGGTGTGTGCTTGCATATACCCATACTTAGTACAAGTGTGTACTAATCCCATACAATATCTACTTTTAGGTGCAGGCACAGGTGGACGTTGCAGCTATCCGGACGTGGAGCATTCATCCGGATTTGATAGGCCCTCATGCTTTTGAGGACGCTTTCCCATTATATTCTAGCTTAGATATAGGTTTGAGTTAGTGGAGTATGTTCCACTAGCGTTTATTTCTCATCTTATTTCAGACATTGTATTGGTGCCATTTTGGCAAGTATACACTTAATGCAATATTGAACTATTTCTTTCATTTGATTATCTTAATATTAGATGTTGATTGTGAAAGTTTATGAGTTTAAGTAGAATGTCTTACATGAATGTTAAGTAACAAAAAGTTCAAATTTTCCGCTAAAATTAATCTAGATGAAGTAACGATGACGTATGTAGGCTTGTGTGCGACCTCTGAGAGGTCAACGACGCCGGTCTCGTCTGGGGTCTAGATTCTGGTCGTGACAAAGTTGGTATCAGAGCATTAGGTTTAATTCTGAGGATAATAAGTTCACATCAACCACATTGAGTAGTTTCTAAGTCATGGTAGTGAAGTGCACCACTATCCTGAATTAGAGACTGCATGATGCGTAGGAAAAAATTCCCTTCTTCTCATCTTATCGTGCCTTCTCTAATGTCTGCTTCTTGGTGTTAAGAGCGTATCTAACATCAACTCTTGAGATTCAGAAATATGAATACGAGGAGAAACGAAGGCGGAGCAACAAGGTGTTCCTAGGAAGAACCCACATGCCAGCACCATGGCTAGAAGGTTAAGGGACTTCACGAGGATGAATCCTCCCGTTTACACTGGATCTAAGATTGCTGAGAATCTCGAGGAGAAGTGTAGGGCAGCTATGCTGCATGCCAGCATGGGCCTTTCCAAGCATATGGTCCATGTCCAACAAGTGGAGGAATGCAGGAAGAGGAAACATACTAGGGCAGGGAACAAGTCAAGGCAAGCTGAGAAGAATTTTTCAAGGAAGAGTAGTACTGAAATCAGGGATAAGCCCAGGTTTAAGAAGGGACTCTCCCACCAAGGGGAGTCAATTTCATCCAAGGGTCGCTATGATTGGGATTCCAAGTCCAGAGTTAATATAAACAATGGAGTAGATACACCTCAAGAGAGGCCACCTTGTAGGAAGTGTGGCAAACTTCATGGAGGAGAGTGTAGGAGGGGCTATAATGCTTGTTACAGTTGTGGCAAACTAGGTCACATGATGAAGGATTGTCCGAATAGGAGAGTTTAAGAAAAAGGGAAGGACAGAGTTCAGCCTAATGGTCCAAGTGACGAGGCTCCAAGAAGGCAACGATTCTTCGCACTCAAGTCTAGGGGTGTAAGGGAAGGCACTTATGGTGAAGTCTCGGGTGCGTAGTCTTAATTAGTCTTTTATGTATTTGACTGTGTATGGTGTTTATGCACTAGTATGAGGTTAATATGTTTGAGTCATCATGTTGGTTGCTGATTTGTTTGACTTATATGTTTACTTATGTTGTATACTTTGATGAGACTAGTATAGGAAAGAGTTCCTTAGTCTATTAATGTGAAGCTGCTAGTAGGTTTCAAGGATGTGCACCATCATGTTAATATGTGAATCAGATATTCACCAATGAGGAGTATTGAATTGCCTATGTATGGATATGTTCTATAGATGACTTAGTTGTTGCTAGTAAAGAGTAGTGTCATTCGGGTACGAATGTTCCTAAGGGGGGGATAATGTAACAACCCGAAAATAACTATGCGAAGTAATGCTTAAACGTACCTAGAATGCATGGATTAGACCGGGTTCACACGACTTGTTGCGCATAGAAATAGACCTCATAACCTATGAACTAGCCAAGCCGACCAACATGGTGAGTTAGTTGAGCTAGGCAAGGTGAGAACCAACTATGTAAGGCATACGAATTGAAGAGATTCACCCGGATGAGTTTTACCGGACTTAAAAGGGGTAATCTTAGGTTTGGAGGGTCTAGGGGTAAAATGGTCTTTTCCAAGCTAAGGGTAGTATCATAATTACCCCAAATAATTATTTAATTAATTAATTAATATGGTTAAGGGGCAATTTGGGTAGAGGTGGCCGAATTTGACCCACCCTTTAAGCAAAATCTAGCTCCACCCGGGTTCGAGCCTTGGTGGAAGCAATGATTAAATTGATCTAATTAGTATTTAGTGAATTAGTTAAATTAATTAATATCTAATTTTTTGATTTAAGTAAAGGAAAATCAGATTTTTAATAATAAAATTAATCAATAATGAGGAGTCCTAGTTTGACTTAGTCTCCACCTAACTCTCCTAATCCTAATCATAATCCTATTCCTCTCATTCTCACGTCTCTCACTCTCATTCTCACGTTTTTTATCATTAAAATAACTGAAAATAATAGTTCTTCACTCTTGAAGAACTTACGCATAAAAACTCAAACGAAAAACTAAGCTAAAAATGAAAATCAACAACATGTTCTTGACGGGATTATGCTTGAAGTTTCTGTGGTGAGTCTTGATTTAATGGTAAATTGGCAGCATTTAAACAAGTTTTGAATGACATTAACGTATGGGTTTCTCTCCTGCACCTTTTTCCAAGAGAATTTCCTTTCCACGAATTCAACAAATTATGAAACTAGGGTTGTTCCCGTTCTTTTCGAACTCCTTGTCCCTAGTATCCCTTTGATCTCAATGTGAAATAGGTTAGAGATCATTTTGTTGGAATGTTTGCTGGTAGTTTAAGTATGAAGTGTGATTTTCGTGATAATGTGTTCATGATTATGTGTTTGGAATTGTAATTATGTTAAGTGATGTACCGTGGTTTCACGGTATTTCTAATACTTTTTCCTTAAGTTTAGTGTGTGTCGAGAGCCTTTTTGTGTTGATTTTGATATAAGTTTCTTTTTGTTTGCAGAAAATCTGTCCAAGGATGAACGCGGGAGTTTTTGAGAAAGAATTGCAGAAGAGATCACCTACGGAACCTATGACGGTCCGTCGCGGCTGTGACGGTCCGTAGGTGGCACCGTAGTGAAGGGAGAAGTTGCTGAAGGAAATTTGGGGAAGTCTGACAAGTGTGGGATTACGGAAGTCCATGACGGACCGTCACAGCTACGACGGTCCGTCCTGCAGGTTCGTTGTAATGATCAGAGAGTAGTCCCAGTACCCAAAATTCCAAGAAGTTCAAGTGTTTTGGAACGAAGACCCTCGACGGACCGTCGTGCTTGAAACGGTCCGTCATACCTGTCCGTCGAGGGGAATGAAGAAAGCAACATGAGAAGATGTGAAGTATGGGACGACGGAGGCTATGACGGTCCGTCGTGTCCATGACGGTCCGTCACGTGGTCCGTCGACCCAGACGCGTTTGGACAGATTTTTAGTAAATAGAATCCTTATTTGATTAGGTTTTTGTTTTTATTATAAATAGTTGAAAAACCTCGTTTTTGAGGTTAGACTTTCTGGATAATTTTTAGTTTATAGTTCTTCGATTATATTATTAAACTCTCGATTTTGGGAATTAAGATTTTTTCCGGGAATTGATTGTTGGTGATTTCGTTGATTAATCAAGTTAAATTCTGGGAAATTATTCGTTTTCATAAAAGTAAGTGCATGAACTCTTCCATTAACGATATGAATTGTGTAATTACGAATATGGGTAACTAAACCTCATAGCTAGGGTTGTGGGAACCATGGGTGAATAACAAGGTAGTAATCTAACTTCAATAACAATTCTAGAGTGGTGTCTTGCATGTATTGATAATTCTTTCGTTTAGAATTCTTTTTAACGATGGCCAACGTTAGAACTCGCCTTAATGCTACTTGCCGGACCAAGGAGGTAGATAATAGGAAAAGAATTATCAACATAGATTTAGTGTAGACTATCTAATAGACTAGTATTGGTTGGTACGAGTTAATAGCTTAGTCAAATACCGAATACGATGTTTAATATGAGGTAAAGATAAGGGTTAGTATAGCAACACACGTAGCCGGACCAAGGTGCGGAGTGACATTCTCTAGATGCCGGACCAAGGATTTAGAGATACATAACTTATCACTTTACATGCAAGATATCAGGATAGAACTGTTAAAGTTAGATTTACCAAGTTAGGAACCTGTGGGGAACACCAAAGCCCTAGTTACTTTTACAATTTGATTAAACTTCGAAAGTTGAATTTGTTAGTTGTTCGATCTTATTTAGTTAATCATTTTCATTAATTTAGAAACAAAAACCCCCTTTTTGTCTTTTAGTTTTTTTTGGAAAATAGTTGGCTAAATAATAGTAATAATAAAATAAAGTTAAGTCTGAACTATTTTCCTTGTGGGATCGATCCCAACCTCATTAGTTGGGTTCTTTACTTGATACGACCGCTTTACTTCTTATTTGAGAAGTAAGTTTGAGCGTATCAAATTTTGGCGCCGCTGCCGGGGAAAGTAGCTTTTAGATTAACGTAAATTTATTACTAAAATTTAGTCAATATTTTCCTGATTTTACTTTTTCTGTTGTTTTTGATTTTGCTAGGTTTGACGTCCTTGTATGCCAAATACACGGAGAGGAAGAGAACCCTTGTTTCCCTACGATCACGAGTTAGAGCGTACACTACGCAGAATGAATCGAAACTTGGGTATAAATGATGATGATCCAAACCTGAACATCCCAGCTCCGGTTGATGCTCATGGTCGATTATTACCTGATAATCCTGATCTAGGTGCACAAAGGGGACAAAATCCCGCACCACGTCCTCAAGAATACTACAGAGGTTATGACAATATTGCAGATTCTGATGGGCCACTTGTCTTGCCCCCTCTACCAGAAGGTCACACCTTTGTAGTCACTAGTAGTCTAATGCAAATGCTCACGGCTAGAGGTTTGTTTTCTGGACTACCGTCTGAGGATCCACATGCCCATATAGCTAAGGTGAGGGCAGTGTGTAAAAGCTGTGTAGGGAGGCCTGATTTGAATTTGGATGTAATAGGGCTAAGGGTATTTCCTCTCTCACTGACGGGAGAGGCTGCCATTTGGTTCACTGAGCTCCCTTATAACTCAATTTTCACTTGGAACCAACTGAGGGACGTTTTCTTAGCACGTTACTACCCGGTCTCCAAGAAACTAAATCACAAAGACAGAGTTAACAACTTTGTGGCACTACCAGGAGAGTCAGTTAGTAGTTCTTGGGATAGGTTCACTTCATTTTGAGAAGTGTCCCCAATCACCGCATAGATGATGAGTCACTGAAAGAATACTTCTACCGGGGACAGGATGATAATAATAAAGCGGTATTGGATACTATAGCAGGTGGTTCTTATGGGGAGTGTCCTTATGCTGAAATTGCCGAAAAATTAGAGAAAATCTCCCGGAATAATAAAGCATGGAGTACTAGGAAGACAGATACTGGGAGAAATACTTTTGCAGTGCAATCCACACACAACCCAGCCACAGATGAGATTCGTGAAGAGATGGCACAGATGAGAACTGAGCTTGGGTTAGTGTTAAAACATGTCACTGGGGGTGCAGAAAAGATAAACGCAGTGAACTACTTGTCTAAACCACCACCACCAACTGATGAATATTATTATGAGGAAGATTCTTATGCAGTAAATGATCAGACGGGGGGTTTCCGACCGAACGCCCAAGGCTCCAATCAGGAGAATTGGCGCCAAGGTCAAGGAAATCAAGGTCGGAACTATGGTAACTACAACCGCGAGGGTAATTATGTTCGTGATGGAAATTACAACCGCGACAACAACTTCAACAGGGGTAACTATGGTAACAGAAATGAGAGGAGTGGGCCCTATGTTCCTCCTCAAAATCGTGAAGTTGCTCCTAGGGATGGTGGAGGTAGTCTGGCGCGTGTTGAGGATATGTTGCACAAGATGATGAGGAGGTTCGATGCTAGTGATGAGCACACCAAAGAGTTAAGGAGTGATGTAGCAGGTATTGGACAGAAAGTTGATACACATGCCATATCAATCAAGCAGCTTGAATTGCAAATGGCTCAATTATCTGCAACTGTGAACACACGGCAACCAGGCACTCTTCCTAGCAACACTGTCCAAAATCCGAAAAATGATGGACACTGTATGGCAATTACTACTCGTGGTGGTAAACAAACTATTGACCCACCTATGCCGTCTATTGTGGAAAAGGTGATGAAAGATAATGATGAAGTAGAAGATAACACTGATAAAGATGCTGAAGTGCCTAAAAAGGTAACTCCCATGCCTAGACCTCCACCCCCCTTTCCTCAAAGATTAGTGAAAAAGACCGAGGATGGCAAATATCGGCGTTTTATAACAATGTTGAAGCAACTTTCTATCAATGTCCCTTTGGTAGAAGCTCTTGAACAAATGCCCGGTTATGCCAAGTTTATGAAAGATTTGGTTACAAAGAAAAGATCGGTCACTTTTGAGGATGATGACAGAATGCAGCATTGTAGTGCTATTGCTACAAGGTCTTTGGTGCAAAAGAAAGAAGATCCGGGTGCATTTACTATTCCTTGTACAATCGGGTTATTACATTTTGCGAAAGCATTATGTGATCTGGGGGCAAGCATAAATCTCATGCCCCTCTCGATTTACAAGAAGTTGGGTTTGGGTGACCCAAAGCCCACTGCGATGCGGCTACTGATGGCCGATCGAACAGTAAAAAGGCCTATAGGGATACTCCATGATGTGCTAGTAAAAGTGGAGTCGTTCATATTTCCAGCAGATTTTGTCATTCTTGATTGTGAAGTCGATTTTGAGGTGCCTATTATTCTTGGGAGGCCATTCCTTGCTACGGGTAGAGCTTTAGTTGATATGGAAAAAGGGCAGATGAAATTTCGGTTGAACAATGAAGAAGTGACTTTCAACATTTGTAGGTCCATGCGGCAGAGTGGTGAGCTCCAATCGGTATCTGCCATATCCTACAAAGTTGGTGAATCACCCAAGACACAAATAGAAGAACGTCTAGGTGTAGAAGCACTGGCGCAGTGATAATGAATTTGATAATGAAGGCATTGAAGAATATGTCATTAGTCGCTGCTCTTGATCGTGGTAATGTTCGGTTTAAACCGAAGAAATATGAGCTAGACATGAAGAATCGCGAGTCTCCACCCGCTAAACCATCCATAGAGGAGGCTCCAAAGCTAGAACTAAAAGCTCTCCCACCTCATCTAAGGTATGAATTCTTAGGAAACGGTGACACATTACCGGTAATCATTGCATCAGATCTAAATGAACAACAAGTTGAGAGTTTGGTCAAAGTGCTAAAAAGGTTCAAAAGAGCTATTGGGTGGACCATTGCGGACATTATTGGGATCCCTCCTGGTATTTGTTCTCATAAAATCCAACTCATGCCCGATCATAAGCCAAGTATTGAGCACCAGAGACGCTTAAATCCACCTATGCAAGAGGTCGTGAAGAAGGAAATCATAAAGTGGTTGGATGCAGGAGTAATTTATCCAATCGCCGATAGTAGTTGGGTATGCCCTGTTCAGTGTGTACCTAAGAAAGGGGGAATGACTGTGGTCCCCAATGAAAAAAATGAACTTGTTCCAATGAGGCCGGTGACTGGATGGAGGGTGTGTATGGATTACCGGAAATTAAATGCATGGACCGAAAAGGACCATTTTCCCATGCCCTTCATGGATCAGATGTTGGATAGACTCGCCGGAAAAGGGTGGTACTGTTTTCTTGATGGTTATTCAGGGTATAATCAGATCTCTATTGCACCAGAAGATCAAGAGAAGACCACTTTTACTTGTCCATATGGGACCTTTGCGTTCAAGAGAATGCCGTTTGGGTTGTGCAATGCACCCGCCACATTTCAGAGATGTATGATGTCTATATTCTCCGACATGGTGGAAGATACTATTGAGGTCTTTATGGATGATTTTTCAGTGGTTGGTGAATCTTTCGAGCAATGTTTGAGCCATTTGTCTGAGGTTCTTAAGAGATGTGAAGATTGCAATTTAGTTCTCAATTGGGAAAAATGCCACTTCATGGTCAAAGAAGGTATTGTTTTGGGCCATCGTATTTCAGAAAAGGGCATAGAAGTTGATCGAGCCAAAGTCGAGGTGATAGAGAACCTTCCTCCACCTATCTCTGTAAAAGGTGTGAGAAGCTTTCTTGGGCATGCAGGTTTTTACAGGAGATTCATCAAAGATTTCTCGAAAATTGCACATCCATTGTGCAAACTGTTGGAGAAAGATTGTAAATTTTCTTTTGATGAATCCTGTCTGAAAGCATTCGGCGATCTCAAAGAAAAACTGGTATCTGCACCTATCATTATTTCTCCGGATTGGAACAGTCCATTTGAGGTAATGTGTGATGCGAGTGGGGTTGCCCTTGGTGTGGTATTGGGACAAAGAAGGGACAAAATCCTTCATCCCATTTACTATGCTATTAAAGCCCTCAATGAAGCTCAGAAGAACTATACAGTCACTGAACAAGAGCTCCTTGCCGTAGTATTTGCTTTTGAAAAATTTCGCTCCTATTTGCTAGGTACTAGAGTCATAGTGCATACTGACCATTCAGCCCTGAGATATTTGATGGCGAAGAAGGATGCGAAACCAAGGTTAATTCGTTGGGTATTACTACTGCAAGAATTTGACTTTGAGGTAAGGGATAGAAAAGGGACCGAAAATCAAGTTGCTGATCACTTGTCCCGTTTAGAAGATGAATGAGGGAGTTGGGGGATAAGACTGATAGTGATGACACGTTCCCCGATGAGCATGTATTGGCTGCCTCACAAGACCTGATTCCGTGGTTTGCAGATTTTGCGAACTACCTAGCTAGTGATCTTGTTCCATCGGACTTGTCTTTTCATCAAAGGAAAAAGTTCATGTACGATGTGAAGAAATTCTTTTGGGATGAACCATACTTATACAGGAGTTGTGCTGACGGGCTTATTCGGCGTTGTGTGCCAGAAGTCGAGATGTTGAGTATTTTAGAGGCATGCCATTCCTCACCCTTTGGTGGACATCATAGTGGTGTCCGGACTGCTCACAAGATCTTACAAAGTGGTTACTATTGGCCAACTATTCATCAAGATGCTCATGAGTTCGCCAAAGCATGTGATAGATGTCAAAGAGATGGCGGCATTTCAAGAAAGCAAGAGCTCCCTCTAAACCCCATTCTTGTAATTGAGTTATTTGATGTTTGGGGTATTGACTTTATGGGTCCGTTTGTGAGTTCTCATGGAATGAAGTATATTTTAGTAGCAGTTGATTATGTATCCAAGTGGGTGGAAGCTATCGCCCTCGCAAACAATGAAGGGAAGAGTGTCACTGCATTCTTGAAAAAGAATATATTTTCTCGATTTGGTACCCACGGGCAATTATTAGTGATGGGGATCCCACTTTTGCAACAAATTGTTCAAGGGATTATTGGAGAAATATGGGGTTCGCCATAATGTGGCCACTCCTTACCATCCTCAAACTAGTGGGCAAGTTGAAGTATCAAATAGGGAAATCAAACAGATTTTGTCGAAAACAGTGAACGCTAGTAGAACAGATTGGTCAAGGAGGCTTGATGATGCTCTTTGGGCTTACCGGACAGCGTATAAGACTCCCATAGGTATGTCCCCATACCAACTAGTATATGGGAAAGCATGTCATCTTCCGGTTGAATTAGAACATAAAGCCATGTGGGCTATGAAGAAGCTAAAAATGGACTGGAACGAAGCTGCAGAACAACGATTAAATGGGTTAAATGAACTCGATGAATTTCGCCTTAAGGCTTATGAAAGCTCAGCCCTCTACAAAGAGAAGATGAAGAAGTACTATGACTTAAAAATCGAGAAATGAGAGTTTATGATTGGGGATTCGGTGCTTTTATTCAACTCTAGATTGCGCTTGTTTCCGGGCAAGCTCAAGTCTAAATGGACTGGACCTTACTTGATCACCCAATTATTCCCTCATGGAGCGGTTGAGTTGGAAAACAAGGAAGGTGTGCGGTTTAAGGTGAACGGACAACGTCTCAAAATCTATATTGGTCATGCGGAATCGGCGAATGAGGTGGTTGAGGCATATCATCTTGATGAAGTCTGAGTAATCAAGTGGCCTCAGTCGTGCCGCGACGTTAAATCAGGCGCTGGTTGGGAGGCAACCCAATAGTTATCATCTAATCACTTTATAGTTTTTTTTTCTTTCTAGTAACGGTAGCATTTTCTATTAATGGGTTGTAAATTTTCAGGTAGCACATCTACAGGAAGTTCTGCAGACAAGTTACTCTACATCAGTCACTGACGGATACATCGACGGACCGTCACGCCTGTGACGGACCGTCGCATGACTCCGTCGTGCCAGGTACGCTCTCTTGTATTTTTGAAGAATTAGGGCACAGGCGACGGACCGTGTGACGGACCGTCACAACTGCGACGGACCGTCATCGGGGTTTTGTCACGCCATTATCCGGCTACCCGACCTGACCCGGCTAAAGAATTTTAAAAGTTTAAAACGTTTTAAACCCCCCCCCTTCATTACCAGTTTCATTCAATCTTCCCTCCATTTTCTCCCCTTCCAACTTCACTCTCTTCCCAAATTCCCCATCTTCTCCCATTTTTCATCCCAAATTTTCCTCTTGGTCGGAATCTGCTGCAGTGAGTCTTAGTCTTCTAACTTGAGTGCCATCAATTGTGCATTGTTGTCTCCTCTTCCAAGGTATGTGTTCCTGAAACTCTACCCTTTACTATTTTTGTTGTTTTACTGTTTTTCTTTTAATTGCATATGGGTTTCTGTTTTTGCCTAGATATTATCTAACTTAGGTCTTTAATTCCACAAAATGCCTGGACAATACTAGAGAAATTAGGGCTTTAAACTTGCCAATTTGATAGGGCTTTAAACTTGTCCATTAGGGTTCTAATCTGTATTAGAACATTGTTGGGTTGTCGTTTTGACTCACATGGGGTAAATTTGGCACCCCAGTTCTGTCTCTGTTGACAGCACGACAACCCGATGACGGACCGTCATACCCACGACGGTCCGTCCTGCACAACCGTCGTGACGGTCAGAGACCCCTGTCCTAAGGGTCTCAACACTTTTTCTAAGTGTCCACTGACGGACACATGTGACGGGACCGTCATACCCGACGGTCCGTCCTGCACAACCGTCGTGACGGTCAGAGACCCCTGTCCTAAGGGTCTCAACACTTTTTCTAAGTGTCCACTGACGGACACTGACGGATGACACGTATCCGTCACGAGACGGTCCGTCCTGCACAACCGTGACGGTCAGAGACCCCTGTCCTAAGGGTCTCAACACTTTTTCTAAGTGTCCACTGACGGACACATGTGACGGACCGTCATACCCACGACGGTCCGTCCTGCACAACCGTCGTGACGGTCAGAGACCCCTGTCCTAAGGGTCTCAACACTTTTTCTAAGTGTCCACTGACGGACACATGTGACGGACCGTCATACCCACGACGGTCCGTCCTGCAAACCGTCGTGACGGTCAGAGACCCCTGTCCTAAAGGGTCTCAACTTTTTTAAGTGTCCACTGACGG